>SJYT01017308.1:56516-99761 GCA_006410635.1 Cephalophus harveyi | reverse complement strand
AAAAAAAAAAAAAAAATCTTGCCTAGCTGTAATGTTGTGATATTTTAGGTATGACAGTTATTTTCAACTCTTCTTTTCCAACCATTTAAAACATCTGCATCTGAAAATAAGTTGCTGAACCGCTTGCCTGCAGGTTAGAAAAATTTGGAACTTCATGCTGCATGGTCCAACAGGCAGATTAAGCTTCAGGGCTTCAGCAGAACAGTGTTTCCCCTCGGTGAGAAAAGTTCAGCTTAAATGAGTTTTTCCAGAAGTTTCCAGTCAAAAAATGAAGAAATGTAGAATAAAGCTTTTTCTTAAAGTATATATCTATACCCTATATGGAGATGTATACTTTGCATACTTTCTTTATACATATACTTTTTCTGTTGTTCTAGAGCTGATTTTATCTTTGTTTTGGATCACACATCGACAGGGAGCTCTATACTCATGTCTGTCATTAGGACCAACAAGCAAAAGAATCCAGGCTGGCTGGCACATCCTTGTCCCAAGTGGGTGTGATCTGACCACATTGAATGTGCTCGTGTGTGTGCTGGCTTGTGAGCGCCCGGGGAGGACAGCTGTGTCAGCTGTCTGTGTATCTGTGCACACGGTGTAAATTGGACGAGTGCATGGCACTGCCCAGGCTGTGGATGGGCACTTAGTATGATCTAGAAGAAAGCAGAAAAGCCTGGTCAGTTCAGTTCAGTCGCTCAGTAGTGTTTGACTCTGTGACCCCATGGACTGCAGCATGCCAGGCTTCCCTGTCCGTCAGCAACTCCCAGAGCTTACTCAAACTCATGTCCATCCAGTTAGTGATGCCATCTCATCCTCTATCATCTCCTTCTTCTCCTGCCTTCAATCTTTCCCAGCATCAGGGTCTTTTCCAATGAGGCAGCTCTTCGCATCAGGTAGCCAAAGTACTGGAGTTTCAGCTTCAGCATCAGACCTTCCAGTGAATATTCAGGACTGATTTCCTTTAGGATGGACTGGTTGGATTTCCTTGCAAATCAAGAGTCTTCTCCAACACCACAGTTCAAACCACAGTTCAGTACTCGGCTTTCTTTATAGTCCAACTCTCACATCCATACATGACTACTGGAAAAACCATAGCTTTAACTAGATGGACTTTTGTTGACAAAGTAATGTCTCTGCTTTTTAATATGCTGTCTAGGTTGGTCACAACTTTTCTTCCAAGGAGCAACTGTCTTTTAATTTCATGGCTGCACTCACCATTTACAGTGATTTTGGAGCCCAAAAGAATAAAGTTTGACACTGTTTCCATTGTTTCCCCATCTATTTGCCATGAAGTGATGGGACTGGATGCCATGATCTTCGTTTTCTGAATGCTGAGTTTTAAGCCAACTTTTTTACTCTCCTTTTTCACTTTCATCAAGGGGCTCTTTAGTTCCTCTTCATTTTCTGCCTTAAGGGTGGTGTCATCTGCATATCTGAGGTTATTGATATTTCTCCTGGCAATCTTGATTCCAGTTTGTGCTTCTTCCAGCCCAGCGTTTCTCATGATGTACTCTGCATATAAGTGAAATAAGCAGGGTGACAATATACAACTTTGACGTACTCCTTCCCTGATTTGGAACCAGTCTATTCCATGTCAGGTTCTAACTGCTGCTTCCTGACCTGCATACAGATTTCTCAGGAGGCAGCTCAGGTGGTCTGATATTCCCATCTCTTGAAGAATTTTCCACAGTTTTTTGTAATGCACATAGTCAATGGCTTTGGCGTTGTCAATAAAGCAGAAATAGATGTTTTTCTGGAACTCTCTTGCTTTTTTGATGATCCAGCAGATGTTGGCAATTTGATCTCTGGTCAAATTCAACTCCAAATAAGAGACCTCTGACGGTTATTCTAGCCTCAGAGCTGCTCACGGGGCCAGCTGAGGCGGTCAGTCTGAGTCACGCTCAGCTACTCCCTCTGCCTCATTCTGCTTCCTTCTCCCCGCCCCCTCCTCCCCCCCTTTTTTTGCAGATATTGATTTCATTAATCAAGGACTGGGGACTGGTCCTCTCTCATAGGGAGAGTCCTGGAACATCTCTGCTGGGCCATGATGAGAATTTCAGGTTACAGAGAGGGACACTCAGGTCTGACACCACAGCCCTTAGATGCTGGGCACCAGCCCTGAGGTTCAATGGCACTTTCATGCCTTAGATGAGGCCAAAGAACTATCTAGAGGTGCATAGTCAGAGACAAGGGCATGGCTTATACCCTTCTGCTGCATTCTTTGTTCAGTATTGCTAACAGTTGAGTGAGGTTCCCAAAGAGCAGAAAGTCAATTCCCAGTTGCCAGGTGGAGTTTCCCTGGGCCTCCAACTCGTGCCTGGAGAACATTCTGCATGGTCAAAGATAGGGATTTGCGTCTCCTTCACACATCATGCTGCCATATTTGGTACTTGTTACAAATTGAAACTGGGCTTCCTTGGCAACTCAGCAGTGAAGAATCCACCTGCCAATGCTGGAGACATAGGAGACATGAGTTCGATCCCTGGGTTGGGAAGATCCCCTGGAGAAGGACATGGCAACCCACTCCAGCATTCTTGCCTGGAGAATCCCATGGACAGAGGAGCCATGAGCTACAGTCCGGGGTTGCAAAGGGTCAGACCTGACCAAGCACACAGGCACATACTGAAATAAACTACACATTGAAAGTGTGAATTCAGTTGCCTATAAAATAAAGTTGTGTTTCCCTGAGAGCATTAGAAGTATGTGCTGTCGTTTTTGTTCAGTTGCTCAGTTGTGTCCAACTCTTTGCCTGGACTGCAGCAAAGCAGGCTTCCCCATCCTTCACTATCTCCTAGAGTTTGCTCAAACTCATGCCCACTGAATTGATTATGCCATCCAACCGTCTTATCCTCTGTTGCCCCTTTATCCTCTTGCCCTCAAACTTTCCCATCATCAGGGTGATTTCCAGTGAGTCAGCACTTAGCATCTAGTGGCCAAAGTATTGGAGCTTCAGCTTCAGCATCAGTCCTTCCAATGAATATTCACAGTAGATTTCCTTTAGGATTGACTGGCCTGACCTCCTTGTAGTCCAAGGGACTTTCAAGAGTCTTCTCTAACACCACAGTTCGAAAGCATCAATTCTTCTGCACTCTTTCTGCCTTCTTTCTGGTCCAGCTCTCACATCCATACATGAATAATGGAAAAACTGTAAGTTTGACTATAGGGACCTTTGTTGGCAAAGTGATATCTCTACTTTTTAGTACACTGTCTAGGTTTTTCATAGCCTTTCCTCCAAGAAGCAAGCATCTGTTAATTTCATGGCTGCAGTCACTGCCCACAGTGATCTTGGAGCCCAAGAAAATATAAAATCTGTCACTGTTTCCATTTTTCCCCCATCTATCTGCCATGGTGTGATGGGACTGGATGCCATGGTCTTTGTGTTTTCAACGTTGAATTTTAAGTCAGCTTTTTCACTCTTCTCTTATACCTTCATCAAAAGGCTCTTCAGTTCATGTTCACTTTCTGCCATTAGGGTGGTGTCCCCTGCATATCTGAGGTTGTTGATATTTCTCCCGGCAATTTTGATTACAGCTTGTGCTTCATCCAGCTAGGGAATTTCACATGTTGTACTCTGCATGTAAGTTACATAAGCAGTGTGACAATATACAGCCTTGAAGTACCCCTTTCCCAATTTTGAACCAGTCCAATGTTCCATGTCTGGTTCTAACTGTTGCTTCTTGACCTGTTTACAGGTTTCTCAGTGGGCAGGTAAGGTGGTCTGATATTTCTGTCTTCTCCCTGAGAGGATTAGAAGTATGCAGAGTGATAGCCAGCAGCCCCTAGTGTTGGAAGAGTCTTGCTCCTGTTTCAGTATCTGTAGTATTTAAGAAACTAAAAACAGAGCTACCATATGATCTAGCAATCCCACTCCCGGGTATATATCCAGAGAAAAACATGGTTTGAAAAGATAATCCACCCCAATGTGCCGGGAGCCAGCACGGGAGATCCCACCCAGAGCTTCTGAACCAATGTCCATTGCTGCACTAGCCAAGACACGGAAGCAATTTAAATGTCTGCTGACAGAGGAATGGATAAAGAAGGTGTGATACACATATACAATAGAATATTACTCAGCCATAAAAAGAATGAAACAATGCCATTTGCAGCAACATGGATGCTAGGGATCATCATAGTAAGTCAGACAAAGAAACATAAATATCTCTTATATGCAGAATCTAAAAGAATGATGCAAATGAACTTATTTACAAAACACAAACGTAGAGAACAAAGTTATGGTTACCAAGGGGAGGGGTGCATGGGGAGAGACAGTTAGGGAGTTTTGCCTGAACATGTACATGTGTGTACATGTTTAAAATAGATAACCAACAAGAACCTACTATATAGCACAGGGAACTCTGCTCAATGTTCTATAACAACCTAAGTGGGAAAAGAATTTGGAAAAAGAATAGATACAAGTCTATGTATAACTGAAGCACTTTACTATACACCTGAAACTAACAACATTGTTAATCAACTATGCCTTAATAAAAAATATACAATTTTTTTAAAAAATCTTATTTTCCTAATACAATGACAGACCATCCAGAAACCCACTAGCTTCCCATTAGTCCAAAACCAATCCTGAGGTGACTTTCTCTTGGAGCAAAATCTGTTATTAAGAATGTTTAAGGGAAAGGACCTCTGTTTAGACGTAGCGTAAGAGGAAACAGGAGAGCCTTGCTTACTCACAAATCCCCGGGCATTTAAGAAGTGTTTAAGTGCCCAGTCAGATCGCCCCCTACTGTGGAAAAGAGTGAGAGGACAGGAGACTAAATCAAGGGGGAGAGCCTCAAGGTTTAAGGTGGCTTCACGTTTTAACTACTTGCTGACAAAATATACATATACAGATATACACGCATGTGCATATAAATATTCTCATACTTTCAACCTCCTTCCCGGTTGCATACATTAACCACATGAAGCTGGAGCAACAAAGGTGGCATGTTAAATTTTGTTTGTTGATGACCTAGAGAGGGTACTCTGTGGCCACACCTCACTTTCTTCTCCCCACCTTTGCCACTTGCCTGTACTTGGTCAGCATAGCGAAACCTGATGGTGTGGCAGGGGTGGTATATGGAGTGGCACAGGGCAGTGGCCGTGGTAAGCCTGCAGGAATAGGACATTCGTGGTGTCCTAGAGTCTGAAACTTGCAGATGCAGAACAAACAGCCAGGAAGAAAAGAAGACAATGAGAATAAATATACCGAAGATAAGTGCGGCCTTTTTCACCACTGACCCTTGGCTCCATTTGGAATTACTCTGTACTATCTAATGCATTGTAGACTTTCTTTATCCGTCATCCATTTCCCCATTTGTCTTTCCTAAAAGGAACCAAATTTTGTTCAGGTATCCGCCTCTCACATTCACAGTCCCTGCCAGCCTATGACAACTTTGCAGGTGACCAGATAACTCCATCCCTGTGGCTGGGAGTTGGTTTACATCACTTCAAGGTACTCATCGTAATTCCTCTTCCGTTAGTTAGTGCTTCAATTAGAAATCAATCATGTAACTCAATTTAGACCAGAGAGTCTAAGGAGTCTGCTGAGAGATCTCAGGAAAGACTTCATTCTTCTTAAAAGGAGACATTCAAGAAAGACATGGTGATGACCCTTAAAAATATTATGCTAAGTGAAATAAGCCAGTGGCAGAAGACCACATATTGTACGGTTTTACTTATGAAACAATCAGAATTGGTGTAAAATTACTGTGTAAAATACATAGAGATAGAAATACAAATACATAGAGATAGAAACTGGATTAGAGGTTGCCTGAAGCTAGGGTCCGTCTAGTCAAGGCTATGGTTTTTCCAGTGGTCATATATGGATGTGAGAGTTAGACTATAAAGAAAACTGAATGCCGAGGAATTGATGCTTTTGAACTGTGGTGTTGGAGAAGACTCTTGAGAGTCCCTTGGACTGCAAGGAGATGCAACCAGTCCATCCTAAAGGAGATCAGTCCTGGGTGTTCATTGGAAGGACTGATGTTGAGGCTGAAACCCCAATACTTTGGCTACCTGATGTGAAGAGCTGACTGATTGGAAAAGACTCTGATGCTGGGAAAGATTGAGGGCAGGAGGAGAAGGGGACGACAGAGGATGAGATGGTTGGATGGCATCATCGACTCAATGGACATGGGTTTGGGTGGACTCCTGGAGTTGGTGATGGACAGGGAGGCCTGGCGTGCTGTGGTTCATGGGGTCGCAAAGAGTCAGACACGACTGAGCTACTGAACTGAGGCTAGGGTTGGAGACCGGATTAGGATTAGGGAGAAATAGAAAATGACTGATAATGGGTATGAGATGCCTTTTGGGGGTAGGGATGAACCTAGAATTGGTTGTGGTGATAGTTGCACAGTTTTATGAATATACTATATACTTTAGATAAAAAGTGGTATGACCTGTGAATTACACCACAGTAATGCTGTTTACAAAAATGAAAGGGACGGTCCGTCCCACTTTTCCCCATTGATAGGATCATGTGTGTACATGTATACTTAGTCACTTCAGTCGTGTCTGACTCTTTGCAACCCAATGAGCTATAGCCTGCCAGGCTCCTCTGTGCATGGGATTCTCCAGCCAAGAATACTAGAGTGGGTTGCCATGCCCTCCTTGAGGGGACCTTCCCAACCCAGGGATCAAACCCACATCTCTTATGTCTCCTGCATTGGCAGGCGGGTTCTTTACCCCCAGCACCACCTGGGAAACCCCAGGGAGGGTCATATGTGTGCATAATACCTAAAGTTGCTACAACTATTGTTTGGCCATGAAGGGTGCCAGCCCCAGGGCAAAGCCAGCTCACAGAGGATGAGCAGGAAGAGATGGAAAGAACTTGGGTGCTTGGTGACAACATTGAGGCAAATGGTTGAACTATGCCTGGAGTTTGCTCAAACTTGGACATCCTATAATGTGAAATAATAAATTTCATTATTGTCTAAGTCAGAGTCAGGGTTTTCTGTTCCTTGCAGCGAAGAGCACTGACCTGATAAAGTGCAAGTCATTGGATCTCAGTGAGTAGCAGACACAGTGAGGACATTTTTAAAAAGATAATGCTGAAAATTTAAGGGGAAAACAGATGAAAATAGATGGCAGAAAGGAGCTAGTTGGCATCAGTTGGTATGTTTAACCTTTTACTGTTCCTAAAATCATTTGCCAGGGGACTAACCTGGTGGTTCAGTGGCTAAAACTCCACACTCCCAATGCAGGGGGCCCGAGTTTGATCCCTGGTAGGGAACCGGATCCCACGTGCCGCAGCTGAGAGTTTGAATGCTGCAACTAGAGATCCCTCATGTTGCAACTAAGACCTGATGCAGCCAAAATATATAAACAAATACTTTCTCCTGGATCTGGGCCATACTCATTGGCTACAGATTCATTAACGTGAAAGTAGAGTTAAAAGTTAGAAAATTTATCACCATGAATAGTCTTATATGAAGCCTCTCAGATGGAATCTGCTTGTGGGAATAGATGCTCCTCCACCAGAATTTCTCTTATAGAAAATTATGTACAGATTCTTTCAACATTCATTTGGGTTTATGTATGTATTTTAGGCACACAGATTCTTTTTTAGACTACTTTGTTTCCACTAAGGAAAGTATGAGGTGGGGTTCTCCTGGTATTTAGGCTTAAAATCTCTTCCTTGTTGTGACCTTTAATATCCACTGTTAGTAGTAACTAACAGATTAGAAACATGTAAATGAGGCCTTTCAAGAAACCAGCAGGTTCCTAGGAGAGAGACTATATTCCACATTTAACATGGATTTTACAGCACCCTCTGCCATGCCCATACTCATCCATGACCTCTACAGGCCCTGTCTTTTCCTGAATGTGATTTCTCTTGTGAGCGCGTCTCCTTCTCCTTGGTCATGTCCTCCTCCTGACAACATCTGGGCCCTGGCGGGCACTTTCCAGTTGCTTGTTTAATATAGGAGTAACAGGGAGAAGGCAATGGCAACCCACTCCAGTATTCTTGCCTGGAAAATCCCATGGACAGAGGGGCCTGGCAGGCTACAGTCCATGAGGTTGCCAAGAGTCGGACATGACTGAGCAATACACACACACACACACACAACAGGGGATGAAGATAGGATTCACATTGATTACATCAAGCAAGGCCTCCAATACTGTTTTCCAAAACCCAGTTTTCCCAGAGGAACCCAGTTCTAAATATTCTGGAACAAGAAATTTGGGATGTTCCTGGTGGTTCAGTGACTAAGACTCCAAGCTCCCAACGCAGGGAGCCCTGGTTCCACCCTGGGTCAGGGAACTAGATCTCATGTGCGGCAGCTAAGAGTTTACATGTCACAGCTAAAGATCCCACATGCCACAGTGAAGGCAGAAGATCCCGAGTGCCACAGCTAAGACCTGATGCAGCCAAATAAATGAATAAACGCAAACAAACAAACCACTAAAAACCTTTTGTATGACATACAGTTGAATCTCAGTCATAGTCTTGAAAACCCTCTATCAAATGATCAGAAATTGACCTGTATTTATTTCCCAGGAATTTCCTGTGCTTTCATATTTATCTTAATCTTTTAAACATCACCCATAATAAAATAAATAAATAAATATTCACTCAAAATTATTTTTCTCTATCAGAATGTACCAAGATCTTTCCAGCTTCAAGGTCTTCACTGAGGCTGGCACATTCACTTATCACCTAATTCACTCATCTTCCTCCTCTTGACTACATGGTCACTTCACCCCAGACCCCTTCCCTGGGTCATTCATTTAAATTAGTTTCCTCCTGTTACACTCACCCAGAGCTCCTTTGTCCTTCATGGAATTCATCATAATCTGAGTGTTTTACAATTGTATCTGTAATACAATTCAATTTTGTAATTGTATTAGTGCCAGGCCCCTCCCCCACCTGATATTCTAAATTCTATAAGAACAGTGACAATGTTACTATTTTTCCTGCAGAATACCCATACCTTCCTTTTAGGTGGCAAAATCACTGTGGCTAGTGATTGCAGCCATGAAACTAAAAGACACTTGCTCTTTGGAAGAAAAGCTATGACAAACCTAGACAGCGTATTACAAAAATAGAGGCATCACTTTGCCAAAAAAGGTTCATATAGTCAAAGCTATGGCTTTTCCAGTAATCATGTACAGATATGAGAGTTGGACCATAAAGAAGGCTGAGCACCAAAGAATTGATACTTTGGAACCCTGGTGCTGGAGAAGACTCTTGAGAGTCCCTTTGACAGCAAGGAAATACAACCAGTCAATCCTAAAGGAAACCAATCCTGAATATTCACTGGAAGGACTGATGTTGAAGTTGAAGCTCCAATACTTTGACCACCTGATGTGACGAGTCGACTCACTGGAAAAGACCCTGATGCTGGGAAAGATTGGGGGCAAGAGGAGAAGGGGGCAACAGAGGATGAGATGGTTGGACGGCATCACTGACTCAATGGACATGAGTCTGAGCAAACTCAGGGAGATAGTGAAGGACAGGGAAGCCTGACTTGCTGCAGTCCATGGGGTCACAAAGAGTCTAACATGACTTAGCAACTGAACAACAGCAATTGTATACAATACTATACATGTCTTGGACACATTTTGTTAAATGTATCATTTTTTCATGTTTTTAGTACTCTTGTAAATGATACTATTTAAATTTCAATATCGAATTATTTATTTCTAACATATAGAATATATAGAAATACATTTTTAAAACATTCAGCTTAGATCCATCAACTATTTTCTCCAAATCTCTTCAAAGCTAATTGAAACATTCCAGTTACAGAATTATTTATTTCAGACACAAATGCTCCTGAAGCATGAAGCCCTGATAATACAGTGAATATTAATTTGATCTGATTGTTTTGCTAACATCAAACTGATAAGCACCGAGGAAACCAGAATAGGTGTGAGTGGTAACTTTAAAACCTGCTGTACACTGAGATGGATGGGTTAAAATGGACTACCAGACTATGAGTCAGTTGTTTCTCAGTGAAGCTGGGAAACAAATGAAAGGTGAAAAAGAGAGTAAGAGAAAAGATGGGTAGCTAGAGTGGGAAAAGAAACAGCACTTCCTCTGCCTGGGGGCAGGGGCTGGATCAGGTTCTCTCTTCCACTTCTCAGTTCTGTACTTCTTTACGCAACTTTAACTCTTGATCTCAGCCTCACTGTCCAAAATTGCTCAAGTACCCCAAGCTGCAGGGAGATAAGCACAAATCCAAAACCCTGCTACTAATTGTGCATGTAATTGCTGAGATTAAGTTCTGTGATTTAAAATTCTCTGACGTTAAGTCTAAAGCTCTCAATTTATGCATGATTTCTACAGAGTCTCTTATCTTGAACCTTAAGAAGGATGCTTTAATCCTTCCAGTGTTAAGCCAGGGCATGAAGTTTTCCCTAGTCCGTCGCTTTGGTAGCGCAGCCAGCCTGAATGGACCACCACTAGGTGGCGGTGAAGATCCGGCTGTAGAAGGAGAACCGGGCTCCACAAGGCCCACAAGTTACTCTTTTCCTCTGGGTATACTGGCTGGCAGGAGGGTATTTTCTTTATTGTCAGAGATCTTAGGGATGTCTTGACTTGAAGCTGACGCACACAGTCGCTCTGCAGGGCTCAGCAGTTTGTAAAGGGGATCTTGGGCTTGGCGGTAGTATTTCCAGAGCTTTATCACAGATATTAATGCCTGGATCTTCCTGCCTCTTCCTTGCACTTTCCCTTGGTCCCCAAGTCTGGGATCAACCCTGTGTTTCCTCTACTGTTCCTTCAAGCATTTATTGAACATGGTTGTGTGTCATCCGTATAGCTAGGAGTGATGTGGTGTGAGATACAAGACTTGAGCTTTTCTTTTTTTTCCCCTTAGTCTGCTATCAGCGCCATGCCCAGGTACTGTGCTTGGGCTTATACTTTAGGCCCTACACTTAGGGGACCGGGTTGCTAGCAGTTGAGCTGTGTTTCCAGGAGGCAGAAGAAGGGAAATATCGTGGTTCTTATGTTTACATGCAGCCCATAAATCCCTGCCTCCTCCAACACGCAGCATCTGCATGAAAACGAGGAGAGATGATGTATCACTTCTCTGCCCACCCTACCCCCTCACCAAGCTGCCCTCTGCACTTTCTTTTTCTCTTTCCCGGAGCTCTTGTTATTTAATTAACTCTCATACAATGCAGTCTTTGGGCTTTCACTTTAAAGAAAATGCCAGCTGGGAATACATCCATAATGAATATTTTTCAACAATAAAAAAAAGCTATCAATGAAAAGACGTGGAGCAACTTTAAATACAATACTAAGTGAAAAAAGCCAATCTGAAAGGCTACACGCTGTATGAGTCCAACTCTATGACATCTGGAAAGCAAAGCTAGAGAGACAGTGAAAAGATCAGTGGTTGCTGGGGCTGTGGGGAGATAGGAGATGAATGGGGGTGCACAGGGACCTGTAGGGCCGTGAAACCATTCTGTGCAACACTGGATATATGTCACTAAGCGTTTGTCAAAGCCCATGGAATGTACCAAGAATGAGCCCTGACATAAACTATGGGTTTAGCTCACTGTAACAGATGAATGCAAGAATTTAATAACAGTGGAAACTGCAGATCTGTAGGGCCGTGAAACCATTCTGTGCAACACTGGATATATGTCACTAAGCGTTTGTCAAAGCCCATGGAATGTACCAAGAATGAGCCCTGACATAAACTATGGGTTTAGCTCACTGTAACAGATGAATGCAAGAATTTAATAATAGTGGAAACTGCAGAGGCAGTTGAGGGCTTCTATGGGAACTCTGTACTTTCTGTTCAATTTTTCTATAAACCTGAAACTGCTTAAAAATAAAATTGGTTAAATTAAAAAAAAACCTGTTGGGAAAGACTTCATATTTACATAGGGCTTTGAAGTTTCTGAATCAATCCATTTGATTCTCACAAGAGTATCACCACAAGATGAAAGGGACTGGTACTGTCCTGAGTTTACAGATTTAGGCACTGGGGTCAAAGAAACTGAGTGACTTCTCAGGTTCATACTACAGGACAAGGACTGGAATTCAAGTCCTCTCATCCACCCAGTGCTCTTTATTCTAGACACTTGCAGATAAGGAATTTGGTGGCAGTCTTCTACACTCTCTAGTGATTATTCTTTTTTCCCCCCAGGTTCTCAGTGAGCCCAATTTTGTAGATATACACTATAAATTATAACTCAAGGCTTCACCCTATGGCTATGTGACACTATTTAGTACATTTTCAGGTATAAAAGAGCATCTTTAATGCACTTTTTTCTTCCAGCTCTACCATCAACTCTTTCCTCCAGAGACTTAGAAACTGCTTCCTCTCCACTTTTAGGATAAGTCATTAGAGCAAGAATGAAAGCAGAGAGACCAGATAGAAAAGTCTGGTGTTTTTATAGAATATTGCACTGAGGGTGTGGCTTTGTCCTTCATACAGACATGCAACAGCTTGAGACAGGATCTCAGCCTTTCTAGGAGGCTCATCCTAGAAGAAATCAGCATGAGATGGCTCAGAGCAAGTCCTCAACAGCGACACCTTGTGGTAATGAGAGTCAACTGCAGCAGAAATCAGATGGGATGACTTCTCCTGGGTATGGAAATCTTACTGGCTCTTCTTGAGTCTGTCTAAACCTCCAGAATCCCTGAGAGGGGAGTGAAAGTTCTCAAGAGTCACCCGCGTTCAGCTAAGTCATCCTTTAGACACTTGAGTAATGAACTAGTAAAACAAGAGAGATGGGACCACGTTTGTACCCCAAGGTTGCACAGCTATTGCACTAAAGAATGGAATCTAGAAAGATCCCTTTTCAAAAAGACTGAAGTAGCCTAGGACTGTCCATAAAATGACCGGGGCAAAGACGATAAAACAGAGGCATCACATTCGTGATTCTTACGTGATGGCTGTCCTTGGCTCACTTTGCACTGTCTGGCCTCAGGAACATGCATGAAACCTGAATAAATACAGATGTGGTCAGAAAGGGGAAAGACCAGTTTGGAAAGTTAAGAGATCATTGGTGAAATGTCTCTGGAAATTTTTTATAATTTTCCTATAAGAAACGAAGACTGTAGTTTGGGAAACTACAGTAAAATTTAGTTCCACATTTTCTACCCACAGATGGTTGGTTGTCGGGGGGCCGTGTAAGCAAGAGAGGTGCAGCCCCTGTCTTTATGGGTCTCACATTCTTAAGGGAAAGACAGACATGTTAATAGGAACATGGACTCAGCGGAAAAGACAGGCATCGTGGTGCTAATTTTTTCACGCTTGTCCAGCCTGCCTGACCCCTGATGTTGCTGTTCCTCAGAGCTTATCTTGGGGCCCTCATTATGGGTTGAGTCGTGTCCCCAGAGGGTGCACTGAAGTCCTGATCTCCAGCTCCTCCGACTGTAAGCCTGTTTGGAAGTGGGTTTTGCAGATGGAGTTAGTTAAGATGAGGTCCTGTGGGAACAGCAATGGCCCTAGTCTAACGGCACTCGTGTCCTTCTAAGAGGAGGGGAGAAGGACACACAGGAACTGGAGGGCCCCCTGAAGACACACACATGGGAGCGGAGGGTGTCTTGTGACCACAGAAGCAGATAGATATTGGAGTTCAGTTCAGTTCAGTCGCTCAGTCGTGTCTGACTCTTTGCGACCCCATGAATCTTAACACGCCAATCCTCCCTGTCCATCGAGTCGATGATGCCACCCAGCCATCTCATCCTCTGTCATCCCCTTCTCCTCCTGCCCCCAATCCCCCCCAGCATCAGAGTCTTTTCCAATGAGTCAACTCTTCGCATGAGGTGGCCAAAGTACTGGAGTTTCAGCTTTAGCATCATTCCCTCCAAAGAAATCCCAGCACTGATCTCCTTCAGAATGAACTGGTTAGATCTCCTTGCAGTCCAAGGGACTCTCAAGAAACCACAGTTCAAAAGCATCAGTTCTTCAGTGCTCAGCTTTCTTCACAGTCCAACTCTCACATCCATACATGATCACTGGAAAAACCATAGCCTTGACTAAGATGGACCTTTGTTAGCAAAGTAATGTCTCTGCTTTTCAATAAAAAGTTGGCTTAAAGCTCAACATTCAGAAAATGAAGATCATGGCATCTGGTCCCATCACTTCATGGGAAATAGTTGGGGAAACAGTGGAAACAGTGTCAGACTTTATTTTTGGGGCCTCCAAAATCACTGCAGATGGTGACTGCAGCCATGAAATTAAAAGACGCTTACTCCTTGGAAGAAAACTTATGACCAACCTAGATAGCATATTCAAAAGCAGAGACATTACTTTGCTGACTAAGGTCCGTCTAGTCAAGGCTATGGTTTTTCCTGTGGTCATGTATGGATGTGAGAGTTGGACTGTGAAGAAGGCTGAGTGCCGAAGAATTGATGCTTTTGAACTGTGTTGAGCTTTAACTTATACATATATCCCCTCTTTTTTTTATTTCCTTCCCATTTAGGTCACCATGGAGCACTAAATACGGTTCCCTGGGCTACACAGTGCGTTCTCACGAGTCATGAATTTTATACATAGTATCAATAGTGTATATATGTCAATCCCAATCTCCCAATTCATCCCACCTCCCTTTTCTGTATTTTAAAAACCATCCAGTTGCTGATGATTCCCAAGTAGATACACTAAAGTTGTATCATGAGAACAGTGATTTTAGCTCCATCCCCATGGCAAAGAATAAAAGCCTTATTTCTTCCATTTCCACAAACCAGATTTTGTTTTTCATTAACCCAGAGAAGATATTGCTGGGAGAGAAGGGAAATGGGAACAGTGGCCACAAGGCAAAGACAGAAAGCAGCAGACCCTGGCTCTTGAGTGTCCAGAGGCACAGGTTTAAGAGAGGAAGTTTGGCAAAGGCAATTTCTAACTGTTTATGCTTTGGCTTTCCACGATGACTTAACAACTTAACCCTGAGGTCGAAGGAGACACCATATAACCCCAGCCTCCCCTTTTAACTCCCAGCCTGAATTACTGTCCTCTGGACACATCTGCTTGAGTGTCTCACAAACGTCTCAAACAAGCAAAGTCAAAACAGAACTTTCCCCTCTAACCGGTTTCTGCCCATCTCCACGGGCACCCTGCTAATCTAAGCTCTTATAGTCCCATCGTGGGCTTCACTGGAAGTAGTCTGATGGCAAATCCCGCTTTTACAGTGGCCTCCATAGATTCTAATTCTCACATAGTGGGAATCATGTCCTAGCTATTCTGGTTAAAACAACAACAACAACTTCCTAATGTCCTTCAGTTCAGTTCAGTCGCTCAGTCGTGTCCGACTCTTTGCGACCCCATGAACTGTTGCATGCCAGGCCTCCCTGTCCATCACCAACTCCTGGAGTTTACCCAAACTCATGTCCATTGAGTCGGTGATGCCATCCAGCCATCTCATCCTCTGTTGTCCCCACCTCCTCCTGCCTCCAATCCCTCCCAGCGTCAGGGTCTTTTCCAGTGAGTTAACTCTTCGCATGAGGTGGCCAAAGTACTGGAGTTTCAGCCTCAGCATCAGTCCTTCCTATGAATACCCAGGACAGATCTCCTTTAGGATGGACTGGTTGGATCTCCTTGCAGTCCAAGGGACTCTCAAGAGTCTTCTGCAACACCATAGTTCAGAAGCATCAATTCTTCAGCGCTCAGCTTCCTTCACAGTCCAACTCTCGCATCCATACATGACCACTGGAAAAACCATAACCTTGACTAGACGGACCTTTGTTGGCAAAGTAATGTCTCTGCTTTTGAATATGCTATCTAGGTTGGCCAGAACTTTCCTTCCAAGGAGTAAGCGTCTTCTAATTTCATAGCTGCAATCACCATCTGCAGTGATTTTGGAGCCCCCCAAAATAAAGTCTGACACTGTTTCCACTGTTTCCCCATCTATTTCCCATGAAGTGATGGGACCAGATGCCATGATCTTCATTTTCTGAATGTTGAGCTTTAAGCCAACTTTTTCGCTCTCCTCTTTCACTTTCATCAAGAGGCTTTTTAGCTCCTCTTCACTTTCTGCCATAAAGGTGGTGTCGTTTGTGTATCTGAGGTTATTGATATTTCTCCCAGCAATCTTGATTCCAGCTTGTTCTTCCTCCAGCCCAGCGTTTCTTATGGCATATAAGTTAAATAAGCAGGGTGACAATATACAGCCTTGACGTACTGCTTTTCCTATTCGGAACCAGTCTGTTGCTCCGTGTCCTAATCTAAATCCGTATGAGGTGCCTGCTTTGCTAGTTTTGCCCATATTCCTCTCCACACTGCTCAGAGCACTCCAGTCACCCTGGCCTTGTTCATTCATCTCAAACACCCCAAACTCTGTCCCACCTGACTGCATGGCAGAGGGGATGGTCTATGTAAAGACATGGATGCAGCCAGCTGTATCTTAGCTTTTAGCCCTTAACTTAAAACCATCTTCTCAAACTGCAGAATTCAAGAAAAACCACAACCCTCTTAGGTTCAGGGCTTGTCTGATTCCCTTATATTTTAACAAACTCAAACTATGGAAACCTTATGCCTTAGGAACGTACACTGTAAAATGCTTTGCCTCTGTTCTATGGAATATTCTGCAATTGCCTTTTCATAAGCAGCAGAATAAATTATAACCTCCAACTTCTAGTTAACAAGAATATACTAGACCAATATTTCCTAGTAATCCTATGCCGTTTGTGCGTGCGTGTTCAACTGTGTCTCTTTGTGGCCCCCATGGACTGTAGCCCATCAGATTCCTCTGTCCATGGGATTCACCAGGCAAGAATACTGGAGTGGGTTGCCATTCCCTTCTCCAGGGAATTTTCCCAACCCAGGGATCAAACCTACATCTCCTGTGTCTCCTGCATCAGAAGACAAATTCTTTACCACAGAGTCACCTATATTCAGGGGTAATTGTTTGATTCAGTAATTGTATTACTATTATCTAGAAAGGGAAATATATCTAAATGGTTTATGGGTAGAAGTTCCCATTTTAACTTAATATTTATCAAGTTTAACTGTACTTAGTTGTTATTCAAAGGCTTACATTTACAGTATTAACAATTTTAGTTTTTAAAGATCAAAATCTAAATTAATAGCATATAAAAAGAAATAAAAACATCTTTTCAAAGAGGCCTTTCCTAGCCCCTGAGTCTGCAATAGGTACTCACCCTTCTCTCTCATTATACCCTATTTTTTTCTTTGAGTACTTCTTATAACCTGTTATTATCTGTCACTCATTAGTTTCCTTGTTTATTGTCTCTTCTACCTGTTCACTTCCTGCCCAGACTATAGGCTCCTTGAGGACAGGGACCCTCTATCTTGTTCATCAGATTGTGTTCAGTGATGGGCAGTGTTATGGACTGATTTGTGTTCTTCCAATTTCATATGTTGAAACCCTACCACTCAGAGGTGACTGAGTTTGGAGACAGGGGCTTGTCTTGGCTCAGGCTACTATAATAAAATGGGACCGCCTGGGTGGCTTAAAGCAACAGAAATTTACTTCTCAGTTCAGGATGCCAGCAAGGTTGGGTTCTGATGAGAGCCCTCGTCAGGGCTGCGGATCGGTGACTCCTCATTGTATCCTCGCATGGCACAGGGAGAACTCTCTGGTCTCTTCTTAGAAGGGCACCAATCCCATGAAGATTGACCCAATGACCCAGTGACCTCCCAATGACCCAATGGGTCATCGGAATTGGGTCTATCAGAATGACCCAATGACCTCCCAAATGTTCCACCTCTAAGTAGCATCACAATGGGAATTAGATCTCAACATATGAATTTTGGAGAGAACACAAACATTCAGTCTCTAACAGGTCTTGAAGGAAGCGGTTGTGGCTAAGTGAGGCCATAAGGATGGGTTCCTAATCCAATACAATTAGCGTCCTTATAAGAAGAGATCAGGAGATACGTACACACACAAAGGAAGGCCATGTGACCACAAAGCAAGAAGGCGAGAGGCCTTAAGTGAAACCAAATCTGCCAGCATCTTGCCTTCTGATTTCCAGCCCCCAGAGCCGTGAGAAGATGTTTTCTGCTTAAGCCACACTTTGTGGTACTCTGTTATGACAGATCTAGCAAACAAATATAGACCCACACTAAACACTCAAAGTTAAAGGGATGAGTGAATTAATGAGTAAAATTTCACAGTTGTGGTAAGCACTAGGAAGGACAAATAAAGGTCGCCGAGAACAAACAGTGACATCCCCGACCTGGGCTGGGATTACCTGGGGGGCTGGTCTGAGGCAGCGGTGTTGAGGTGGGGCCTGAAGGACTGGTGGCTGTTAGCCAGGCAGACGGAAACAGCTTGTGCAAAGGCCCCGGGGTCGAGAGGAGCGCAACGTGCTTCAGAATCTAAAAGGCGGAGCTTAGAGGACAAGCAGGGAAGTCCTAGAAGAGGCTGGTAAGCCAGGATGGAACCAGACAGGCAGAGCCTTCGTGGTGGCGTGGAGGAGTTTGGAGGGAGGGTAAAAATCACGTTAAGGAGAAAAATGGCAGGATCAGATTTGTGTAGCAACCAGATCAGTCTGGTTGCTCTGCGGAGACTTAGTAAGATGGGGTGGGGTGGGGTGGGGTGGGGATGGATGCAGAGAGACCAGGAGTCCATAGGCCAGTGGAAGCAGTGGTATGAACTAGGGTGATGGAAGCAGAGGTGAGTGGGCAATTCCAAAGGATACTGAGAAAGATGTGCAGAAAACAAAAAGGCCAGGTGCTTGCTCTCAAAGCCATCCTTTTCCTGAGGACAGAAAGCCACGCAGAAGGTAGGGAACAAATAAGAAGAGGAAGGAATAGAACCTGAACTCATGAGATCCTAAAAGTATTAAAAATGGAGTTCCGAGAGGAGATATTCTAGGAAGGGGGAAATCAAGATTGTCCTGCCTAATACTGTTGGTCTGATTATCTCACAAAATCCCCCTTGTAACACAGAAGCCCCAACATGCATCAGCTCATTACTGGAAACAATCATATTTTGCATTAATAGTTTTGGCTTTTAGCCCATCTTCATGCCATTTTAGATCTGATTTTTTACACTTGGCAGATTGCACTCTTGGTTGCCTTTTAATTATTGGCTTCCTGTTCTTTATCTTCAGCCCCTGACTAGCAACCTTATTATAACAACTGCCCAAGACTCAGAACTGAACAGGGCATAATAAAAATCTGCCATAATGAAAATGCTTAAATTAAATAAAAACCTCCTAACAAATAGCAGAGCATGCTGGAATGGATTGTATGAGTCACCAGCTGTATGAATGATTTATTTTAGAAGTTATATCAGCTGAAGAAGATCATATTTTGATCTCAACATTCAATCCTCAAGCTTGTCCTAATACACCCATCACAGAGACTCTGAATGAAAAAGCCACACGCAGAGATTATTAATCTATAAATGACACTCTAATGGTCCATTGGTATTTATGACTGCTGCTTTTAAAAATATTTGCCAGTGGCTTTCATGGTTGTTGCACATTTCTTTTCAGGGTCCCATATCTGTTTGTAACTCTGTGTGTCTGTGTGTGTTGTGTTGCAAACTCACAAAAATAGCCATATTGTGGTATAGATGCCAGAATCTGCTTCTCTTTCTTATTTTAAAGAAGAGTAAGAAAAAAGCCTTAGAAAACATTGGAGAAAAATCCCAATTTTGTGACTTGAGAATGCAGAATGGTTTTATGAATAGAAATCTAGAGTACTCAGTCATGTCCGACTCTTTATGGCCCCATGGACTGGAGCCTGCAAAGCTCCCCTGTCATGGAATTTTCCAGGTAAGGATACTGGAGTGGGTTGCCACTTCCCCTCCTCCAGGGGCTCTTTCCAGCTTAAAGATTGAACCCACGAACCCACTTCTCTTGCATCTCCTGCATTGGCAGGTAGATTCTCTACCAACTAGTGCTACCTGGGAAGCTATGTTCTAAATTCTATTCCTCCTTTACCACATTGCACAAAGGAATCACATACCATCAGGCGCTTCACAAAAGAGGAGATCTGAATGGCTAACAATAACATGAAAGTAATATCCGACCTCCTCTGTAATCAGAGAAATGCAAATGGAAATAAAAATGAGATGTCTTAACAAAATGCCTATAATTGAAAGGACTGATTGACGAAGCGCTAACAAAGACCTGGAGCAATGGGAGCACTCATATATCCCTGGTGGGAGGACAATGGTCACAACCATATTGGAAAACTGTTTGACCGTGTCTAGAAAAGATGAACATGGACATACACAATGACTCTGCTTATAGGAATGAACATCATCGTATTAATTTTCCATTGCTGCCATAATGAATGACCACAAGCTTAGTGGAATAAAACAACACATTTTCTATCTTATGGTTCTGCAGTTTAGAAGTTCAAAATGGAGGCTCCTAGGTTAAAATCAAGGTGTTGGCAAGGCTGTGTTCTTCCTGGAGATGCTAGGGAAGAATTCTTTTCCTTGATCATTTCAGCTTCAAGAGGCTACCCGCAGTCCTTGGCTGATGGTCAAAGAGCCAGCAAGCGTGGGCGGCTCTCACCATGAATCACTCTGCTCTCCTTTTCTGCCCCTGCCCATTTCCACATTTTAAGGGCACTAGTGATTACACTGGACCCAGCCAAGTCATCCAGGATAACCTTCCTATCTTAAGGTCAGTTGTACTTCCTAATTCCATTTGCTACCCTAATTCCACTTTGCCATAAAATGTAACATATCCATAGGTTCTCGGGATCAGGAGATATGACCGAGTCACCTGGCTGAACAGCAGAGGTTGCCACAACATTGTATATCAACTATACTTCAATTAAAAATCAGTGAAAATAAATAGTATATCTTGGAGGTATTGTTTTTAAAAAGGGTGTAGATGTCTTTATAGACCATTAATCCATCTACCACAAGGACTTATATAAATGCATGCACACATGTACAAGAAGGCTTAGATCAGTAGTGTCTTTATCGGTCAAAAGGTGGAGACAACCCAAATGTCTACCAATGGTAGAATAGATCATTATATATTGTAGTCTACTCATAAAACAGAATCCTTTACAGTAAGGAAATACATGAGTTGCAGCTTCATACTACAGCTTAAATGGACTTCACACATATGTTGAGCCAGAAGCCAGACGCAAAGCACGTATGGCAGGATTTTATTTATATAAAGTTTAAAAACAGGCAAATGTGTCAATTATACCTCAGTAAAGCTGGGGCGGGAGGAACTCAGGCAAATGTGGCGCTGGAGTCTAGGTAGTGGCTACTTTTAGGGAGGAAGAAGAAAGGTGATCAGGGCTTCCCAGGTGGCACCAGTGGTAAAGAATCTGCCTGCCAATGCAGGAGACTTAAGAGACTCGGGTTTGATCCCTGGGTCAGGAAGATCCCCTGGAGGAGGAAATGGCAACCCACTCCAGTATTCTTGTCTGGAGAATCCCATGGACAGAGGAGCCTGGTGGGCTATGATCCATAGGGTTGCAAAGACTGGTTGCAAAGTTGGTTGCAAGACTGAAGCAACTCAGCACGCATGCACAAGAAAGGTGATGATGGGAGGAGAACTAGGGCTTCTGCATGCTTCTAGGTCACGTTCTATTTCTTGACCTGAGTGGTTACATGGTTGTGTTCATTTTATGAAACTTCGCTGAGCTATGTGTGTTAGATTTGGGCAGTTTTCATATCTGTGACACGCTTCAATAAAGAGGTTTTTACAATGACATGCCTATGTTACCCTTCCTTATTAAATCTTTTATACCTACTGGTCTCACATCATGGGGCAGTCCTATGGAAGGCCCACACGACTGAAGATGGAGGCATAGCTTCCGAGGCCTGTGAACAGCCACACAAGTGAGCTTTGAAGAGACCCTTTGAGCCTTCGGATGAGGCTGCAGCCCAGACCGACACCTTGAGCACAGCCTGTGAGACCCTGAGCCAGAAACACCAGCTAAACTACTCCCAAATGCCTGACCCACAGGAATCATGAGACAACAGATGTTTGCTCTTTTAAATCACTAAGCATTGGGGGTGATTTGCTAATCAGCAATAGGTCACTAATACAGGAACCACCTAGTGCTGCTTCGCATCAGCAGAGATTTGTAGCAGAGGCTTGGCCTGTGCAGCCCCCATACCCGAGAGAAAGCGTAAGTGCAGCTCTGATTGGAAAGTCAGCTCATAAAAGGAGTGCCTCACCATGGAGTTCAGGGACAGGCATAGAGAGCAACCCAGGTTAACTGAGCAAAGGGCACACAGAGGACAGAAAACAGTGATGGTGTGTCTGAACGGCTGAGCCTAGACATCCCGTAACAAACACTTGCTAGAGAGACCAAGCTCCCATTGGCTGATATTCCTACATGCTTCAGATGTGTGGTCCTGGGCATAGATTCCTTTCCTGCAAGACTTCAGATGAACCCTTCTTTTCCTCCAAGTATGCAACCAGTGGTTCCCAGATCCTCCTCAACCCCTAGGATGGTTACCCGAGCAGCTGTGCTGAGAAATGCTTCCAGGCAATGGAAACTAGGGAGTCCTGTGAAGCCACACCTCCCTGACCTGCTCCAGGCCTGGCCACTCAGCCAAGTGACCAAGCGCTGCCCCTGGCTGCATGTCCTCACGACCCCGTGTGCAGGAGTGCGCCTCCTCCTGCAGGGAGACTTGCTGAGAGCTTCTGTGGTCACCCCTCACCGAGTGTGCTCACACGCTTTCCCAAGGGTGTCTCCAAACTCTCTACTACGTATCACAGTGCCCCGGTGAGCTCGTGAGCTTTCAGAGAAACTGAACTTGTCTCACACATCCTCTGTAGCATCACACACGAAGGCAGGTTGGTCATACATGTCCTTGAACTCGTGTGGGGAGCCACAGAGATACATGTGTGCAGAGACACGCATGTGAAGAGATATGCATATTTGTACGTTCACACAGATGTGCCAAGAACATGTGGTGTTTTAATTTCCTGCAACTGATCTGCTCTTACCCTCAGCCCCCATCCCACTGGGTATCTAAGAGGAACCAAATTAAAACTTGATCCACCTGCAGTTTCACAGTTTATTCTGCATACAATGGTCTGGGTTGTTTGTTTCTTTGATTCAATCACTCAGGCTGTTTGTAGGGTGAAGCTCAGTGGTTCAGATTTCCTTCAATCCTAGTTCCTTTCAGGGATGTGGTGTGGAAAGGTAGAGAGTCTTTTCAGGGCCATATGGTAGCAGAGATGTTCGGAAATATTGATCAAGTTCCTACTATGTCCCAAGACTATGTTCTCGGTGCTACATAGACAGTGCTGGACAAAGTCCCTGCCCTCTGGCCTCATGGAGCTTACAATCTGTGGGATGTACAACAGACAATAAATAGACTCATGATACGTAATATGTTGGGGGGAGAGTTGACATGGGGCTGCAGAGGCAGGTTAAGGGAAAGAGAGAGCGATGGGCGGGGCTCTTCTTTCCCCGGGGGTGGCCAAGGGAGGCCCGACTAAAAAGAAGCCATTTGAAGCTAAGTCCTAAGGAAGGTGCAGGACTGATTCTGGGGGTGGGGCCTTCCAGCTAGGCAGAATGACGAGGGCAAAGCCTGGTGGCATGAGCAGGGGTGACATGGAGGAAGAAGAGGTGGGACCAGAGGAAGTGAGGGCGAGAGGCAGCCAGATTGTGGCGGACCTGGTTGACCATGGGGAGGAGTTGTGCTCTTACTGTGAGATGAGAAGCCTTTGGAGGATTTTGAGCAGAGGAGTAACATCCATTTTAAAAGTCCCATTACAGCTGCTGGTGGGGAATAGGCTATAGGAGAACAAGAAGGGGCAAAGAGAGGTGGGTTGGGAGGCGACTGCAAAAATCCTGGTGAAAGATGACAGGGGCGTGAAGCAGGGCCACGGCACCAATGGCATGAGAGATAAGAAGTCAAGAATGCTGTTGGTTGAGCAACTGGAAAACTGGCTTTTCCATGTGGAAGAAGAGAAGGCTGAAGGGGAGGTTTCCGGAGGGGAGAGGAAAGCATGGACTGCAATTTGGAGATCTTTATTGTTCCAGTAGTTATGTCTGACTCTTTGCAACCCCGTGGACTGTAGCCTATCAGGCTTCTCCGTCCATGGGATTCTCCAGGCAAGAATACTGGAGTTGGTTACCACTCCCTTCTCCAGAGGATCTTCCTGACCCAGGGATTGAACCTGGGTCTCCTGCATTGGAGGCAGACGCTTTAACCTCTGAGCCACCAGGGAAGCCCGAGTGGATGTGAGAGTTGGACTATAAAGAAAGCTGAGCACCCAAGAATGGATGCTTTTGAACTGTGGTGTTGGAAAAGACTCTTGAGAGTCCCTTGGACTGCAAGGAGATCCAACGAGTCCATCCTAAAGGAAATCAGTCCTGAATATTCAATGGAAGGACTGATACTCATGCTGAAGCTGAAACTCCAATACTTCGGCCACCTGATGCAAAGAGCTGACTCATTTGGAAAAGACCCTGATGCTGGGAAAGATTGAGGGCAGGAGGAGAAGGGGACGACAGAGGATGAGGTTGGATGGCATCACCGACTCAATGGACGTGAGTTTGAGTGAACTCCAGGAGTTGGTGATAGATAGGGAGGCCTGGCGTGCTGCAGTCCATGGGGTCACAAAGAGTCAGACACGACTGAGTGACTGAACTGAACTGATTGTTCAAGGGGAAGTGCTGAGGAAGGAGCTGCCTTTGAAAGTCTGTGTTCAGGGAGAAGCTAGGACTGAGACATAGGATGGAGATTTGTGCTGCGCAGGAAGTGCTGTGACACTGGAGGATATCAGTAGGGGAGCTGAGTATGGAGAGGAATTTCAGAGCATGGAGAAATGAGGAATCTGCAAAGGGGGCTGAGAACGAGGCTCGGTCCCAGCTGCTTGCCCTGGTCTCAATGTCTCCGCCCAGGGCAGTGTCTTCTGCCCACCCCAAGCTTCCACATGACCCCAGCACTCCTGCATCCCACCCCCACCCCCCAGAGAAGGAGGGACTTTCGGATCCTCCACTCTCACTGAGCCGACCAAGGGGACCCAGAAGTGCTGCCTCGGGGTCCTTCATCACAGCCACCCGCTCAGCCCGTAACTTCCTGCTGCTCTTCCGTCATCTCGGACAGATGGGCCTTCAACTGGGAACAGCTGACCTCCTCTAAGGTATTTCAGAGGCTTGCGCCGCAGGACCGCACTTCACTTTAACCATCTCAGCTCACCCATAACGACCTGTTTCCCTCCTCAGACACTTGGACACATGCACCTTCTCTTTCCATAAATCCTAGCTTTTAAGACCAAGCTCTTGACAAAGAAGCCAAGGCGGTGAGATTTCTTACCCAAAGGCAGTCACTGCCTCTCAGTTCTACCACCGCCCTCCTCTCCTGGGGCGGTACACCCCCGACTCAGACTCGGAGGGAGACTGCTTCAAGTGATACGATTTAAAAGAAAAACGAAAATAAGTCATTTTAATATTTTAAAGAGAGGATGCTGTTCCCAACCCAACCATCTGCCTGCAGATAACAATTCTCCCTTTCCCTTTTATTTCCTACACACCAGAAAGAGGAGGATCTATTTTTAAATTTTTCTTTTTTTGTTTTTACTTTTTGGCCATGCCATGATGCATACGGGATCCTAGTTCCCCAATCAGGGATCGAACCCATGCCCCTTGCAGTGGAAGCACAGTGTCTTAATCATTGGACCACCAGGGAAGTCCCGAGGGAGATCTAAATGCGAATGGAAAACTTTTAATGAGGCATTAGTGGGCAGAGTTGAATCAGCAAACAGACTCAGAGCTGGGAAGTCAGGGCAGTCCACCTCCCTGGTCTTTGCCAGGCTGGGAATGATTTGGGAAGAGGAGGGGCATGTTTTTAACATGCAAGTTCCCTGCCCCTGGGGTCAAGTTCAGAGCCCTGGAGAGCTTAGTTCTGTGGCCAGTGAGGGAAACTACAGGAGGAGTTGCTATTGAACCCAGGAAAGCTTTAGCACATTGATTTTTTCCCCCTTTTATTTTTTTCTAGACACTATGGTTTGTGATTGAGTGGGGAGGTTGGGGAGGACAGCCAAGGCTTTTAAAGGTGCCAATACTCCAGCAGGAAATAAGGAATAGTGGCTGCTAAAAGAGCCTGGATTCTCCGTTTGGCAATCCTGTGCCTCATTTTTCTTCTCCTCTTTCTGCTTTCATGGATGACCCTGCCTGTCAGCAAAGTGATTAAAAGCTTTGGTGAAGCGCAGAGCAGGCTGGGAGGAGGACGCAGAGGGGAAGTCAGGAGGCCGGTCCTGAGTCTGGCTGATGATCTGTCACTGATCTCACTGCCACCCCACCCCCTGGGGCCTGTCTCCTTTCCTTCACCTGCTCTTTTATGCTGACATTCGTCCAACATTAATGGAGTGTCTGTTGTGTGCCAGGCACTCTGCATGCCGTTGTGACAACACAGACACTGTCCTGCCCTCAGGGGGCTTACACACTAGGAAGGCAGATAACAGTAAAAGAAATGGGAAGAAATAAATATGCAGCTACAGGTAATGATAAACGCCGCCAAGGAAAACAGCGGCGCACTGTGGAAGAGAATCACCACATAGATGGCGGTCAGGGAAGGTTTCTCTGAGAAGTGACATTTAAGCAGGACCAGGAAAAGGACATCGAATGGAGGTGAGCCGCAGGTCATGCCCACGAGGACAGTGTACCAAGGAAACCAAGAGGTGACGAGGAAAAGAGCTCAGGCTGACCCCTCAGATCTGGGACAGATTTAGGAGCTGCTTTCTACATTTTTTTCGTTAAGCTTGTTCACTTACTCGGTAGCATCAGCCCCTAAGGTTTCTTCTATCAAAGAAAATACAGTGCTTGGAAGTTTCCTGCCCTGGACAGAACCATGTGAAGCTGCAGAGTGGTACAAGTCTGCTATTTTGGGGAAAAATAAAATAAGTCTTTCTAAATTAAAAGAGGGACTTCCCCAGTGGTTCAGTGGCTCAGGTTCTGTGTTCCCAACACAGAGGGTCTGGGTTCAATCCCTGGTCAGAGAACTAGACCTTGCGTGCTGCAACTAAAAGATCCCATGTACTGCAACTGAGGCCTGGGACAGCCCAATAAATACATATTTTTGATTAATTAATTAAAAGAATTTGTGAACAGTACGATAATTAGGATCAAAAATAATTCTTAAAAGAAGCAGAGGTAGTTATGAAATTAACTCTCTACAGTTTTACTCAGGGAAAGTCTCTGATCCTTTGATGGAAAACTGGAACTCAAGCATGCCCCAAAATCTTTCCTATGCAGTAGTAATATTCCTGCTGGTAGACACTGAGCAATTACCAATGAAGATCATCAAAGGCAAGTTGTTTCCCCTGGAGGAGGAAATGGCAACCCACTCCAGTATTCTTGTCTGGAGAATCCCATGGACAGAGGAGCCTGGTGGGCTATGATCCATAGGGTTGCAAAGACTGGTTGCAAAGTTGGTTGCAAGACTGAAGCAACTCAGCACGCATGCACAAGAAAGGTGATGATGGGAGGAGAACTAGGGCTTCTGCATGCTTCTAGGTCACGTTCTATTTCTTGACCTGAGTGGTTACATGGTTGTGTTCATTTTATGAAACTTCGCTGAGCTATGTGTGTTAGATTTGGGCAGTTTTCATATCTGTGACACGCTTCAATAAAGAGGTTTTTACAATGACATGCCTATGTTACCCTTCCTTATTAAATCTTTTATACCTACTGGTCTCACATCATGGGGCAGTCCTATGGAAGGCCCACACGACTGAAGATGGAGGCATAGCTTCCGAGGCCTGTGAACAGCCACACAAGTGAGCTTTGAAGAGACCCTTTGAGCCTTCGGATGAGGCTGCAGCCCAGACCGACACCTTGAGCACAGCCTGTGAGACCCTGAGCCAGAAACACCAGCTAAACTACTCCCAAATGCCTGACCCACAGGAATCATGAGACAACAGATGTTTGCTCTTTTAAATCACTAAGCATTGGGGGTGATTTGCTAATCAGCAATAGGTCACTAATACAGGAACCACCTAGTGCTGCTTCGCATCAGCAGAGATTTGTAGCAGAGGCTTGGCCTGTGCAGCCCCCATACCCGAGAGAAAGCGTAAGTGCAGCTCTGATTGGAAAGTCAGCTCATAAAAGGAGTGCCTCACCATGGAGTTCAGGGACAGGCATAGAGAGCAACCCAGGTTAACTGAGCAAAGGGCACACAGAGGACAGAAAACAGTGATGGTGTGTCTGAACGGCTGAGCCTAGACATCCCGTAACAAACACTTGCTAGAGAGACCAAGCTCCCATTGGCTGATATTCCTACATGCTTCAGATGTGTGGTCCTGGGCATAGATTCCTTTCCTGCAAGACTTCAGATGAACCCTTCTTTTCCTCCAAGTATGCAACCAGTGGTTCCCAGATCCTCCTCAACCCCTAGGATGGTTACCCGAGCAGCTGTGCTGAGAAATGCTTCCAGGCAATGGAAACTAGGGAGTCCTGTGAAGCCACACCTCCCTGACCTGCTCCAGGCCTGCCCACTCAGCCAAGTGACCAAGCGCTGCCCCTGGCTGCATGTCCTCACGACCCCGTGTGCAGGAGTGCGCCTCCTCCTGCAGGGAGCCTTGCTGAGAGCTTCTGTGGTCACCCCTCACCGAGTGTGCTCACACGCTTTCCCAAGGGTGTCTCCAAACTCTCTACTACGTATCACAGTGCCCCGGTGAGCTCGTGAGCTTTCAGAGAAACTGAACTTGTCTCACACATCCTCTGTAGCATCACACACGAAGGCAGGTTGGTCATACATGTCCTTGAACTCGTGTGGGGAGCCACAGAGATACATGTGTGCAGAGACACGCATGTGAAGAGATATGCATATTTGTACGTTCACACAGATGTGCCAAGAACATGTGGTGTTTTAATTTCCTGCAACTGATCTGCTCTTACCCTCAGCCCCCATCCCACTGGGTATCTAAGAGGAACCAAATTAAAACTTGATCCACCTGCAGTTTCACAGTTTATTCTGCATACAATGGTCTGGGTTGTTTGTTTCTTTGATTCAATCACTCAGGCTGTTTGTAGGGTGAAGCTCAGTGGTTCAGATTTCCTTCAATCCTAGTTCCTTTCAGGGATGTGGTGTGGAAAGGTAGAGAGTCTTTTCAGGGCCATATGGTAGCAGAGATGTTTGGAAATATTGATCAAGTTCCTACTATGTCCCAAGACTATGTTCTCGGTGCTACATAGACAGTGCTGGACAAAGTCCCTGCCCTCTGGCCTCATGGAGCTTACAATCTGTGGGATGTACAACAGACAATAAATAGACTCATGATACGTAATATGTTGGGGGGAGAGTTGACATGGGGCTGCAGAGGCAGGTTAAGGGAAAGAGAGAGCGATGGGCGGGGCTCTTCTTTCCCCGGGGGTGGCCAAGGGAGGCCCGACTAAAAAGAAGCCATTTGAAGCTAAGTCCTAAGGAAGGTGCAGGACTGATTCTGGGGGTGGGGCCTTCCAGCTAGGCAGAATGACGAGGGCAAAGCCTGGTGGCATGAGCAGGGGTGACATGGAGGAAGAAGAGGTGGGACCAGAGGAAGTGAGGGCGAGAGGCAGCCAGATTGTGGCGGACCTGGTTGACCTGGAAAGGTAGAGAGTCTTTTCAGGGCCATATGGTAGCAGAGATGTTTGGAAATATTGATCAAGTTCCTACTATGTCCCAAGACTATGTTCTCGGTGCTACATAGACAGTGCTGGACAAAGTCCCTGCCCTCTGGCCTCATGGAGCTTACAATCTGTGGGATGTACAACAGACAACAAATAGACTCATGATACGTAATATGTTGGGGGGAGAGTTGACATGGGGCTGCAGAGGCAGGTTAAGGGAAAGAGAGAGCGATGGGCGGGGCTCTTCTTTCCCCGGGGGTGGCCAAGGGAGGCCCGACTAAAAAGAAGCCATTTGAAGCTAAGTCCTAAGGAAGGTGCAGGACTGATTCTGGGGGTGGGGCCTTCCAGCTAGGCAGAATGACGAGGGCAAAGCCTGGTGGCATGAGCAGGGGTGACATGGAGGAAGAAGAGGTGGGACCAGAGGAAGTGAGGGCGAGAGGCAGCCAGATTGTGGCGGACCTGGTTGACCGTGGGGAGGAGTTGTGCTCTTACTGTGAGATGAGAAGCCTTTGGAGGATTTTGAGCAGAGGAGTAACATGCATTTTAAAAGTCCCATTACAGCTGCTGGTGGGGAATAGGCTATAGGAGAACAAGAAGGGGTGAAGAGAGGTGGGTTGGGAGGCGACTGCAAAAATCCTGGTGAAAGATGACAGGGGCGTGAAGCAGGGCCACGGCACCAATGGCATGAGAGATAAGAAGTCAAGAATGCTGTTGGTTGAGCAACTGTTGGCAATCCTGTGCCTCATTTTTCTTCTCCTCTTTCTGCTTTCATGGATGACCCTGCCTGTCAGCAAAGTGATTAAAAGCTTTGGTGAAGCGCAGAGCAGGCTGGGAGGAGGACGCAGAGGGGAAGTCAGGAGGCCGGTCCTGAGTCTGGCTGATGATCTGTCACTGATCTCACTGCCACCCCACCCCCTGGGGCCTGTCTCCTTTCCTTCACCTGCTCTTTTATGCTGACATTCGTCCAACATTAATGGAGTGTCTGTTGTGTGCCAGGCACTCTGCATGCCGTTGTGACAACACAGACACTGTCCTGCCCTCAGGGGGCTTACACACTAGGAAGGCAGATAACAGTAAAAGAAATGGGAAGAAATAAATATGCAGCTACAGGTAATGATAAACGCCGCCAAGGAAAACAGCGGCGCACTGTGGAAGAGAATCACCACATAGATGGCGGTCAGGGAAGGTTTCTCTGAGAAGTGACATTTAAGCAGGACCAGGAAAAGGACATCGAATGGAGGTGAGCCGCAGGTCATGCCCACGAGGACAGTGTACCAAGGAAACCAAGAGGTGACGAGGAAAAGAGCTCAGGCTGACCCCTCAGATCTGGGACAGATTTAGGAGCTGCTTTCTACATTTTTTTCGTTAAGCTTGTTCACTTACTCGGTAGCATCAGCCCCTAAGGTTTCTTCTATCAAAGAAAATACAGTGCTTGGAAGTTTCCTGCCCTGGACAGAACCATGTGAAGCTGCAGAGTGGTACAAGTCTGCTATTTTGGGGAAAAATAAAATAAGTCTTTCTAAATTAAAAGAGGGACTTCCCCAGTGGTTCAGTGGCTCAGGTTCTGTGTTCCCAACACAGAGGGTCTGGGTTCAATCCCTGGTCAGAGAACTAGACCTTGCGTGCTGCAACTAAAAGATCCCATGTACTGCAACTGAGGCCTGGGACAGCCCAATAAATACATATTTTTGATTAATTAATTAAAAGAATTTGTGAACAGTACGATAATTAGGATCAAAAATAATTCTTAAAAGAAGCAGAGGTAGTTATGAAATTAACTCTCTACAGTTTTACTCAGGGAAAGTCTCTGATCCTTTGATGGAAAACTGGAACTCAAGCATGCCCCAAAATCTTTCCTATGCAGTAGTAATATTCCTGCTGGTAGACACTGAGCAATTACCAATGAAGATCATCAAAGGCAAGTTGTATGTTGGTGACTATGGTTACAAATATTCTTCCCTGTCTTTTCTCCCTATTATCCATCCTCCATGCCCATTTACTCGGCAAACATTTCCTAAACACCTACTAAATACTGGGGATCATTCTTGATGCTGCTTGGGAGAACAGAATAAAACAGACTAAGTTCCTCTTCTCATAAAGCTTATCTTTTGCTAGGGAAAGTGAAAGTGTTAGTCACTCAGTCATGTCCGACTCTTTGTGACCCCCTGGACTGTAACCTGCCAGGCTCCTCTGTCCATGGGATTCTCTAGGCAAGAATACTGGAGTGGGTAGCCATTCCCTTCTCCAGGGGATTTTTCCCAACCCAGGGATCAAACCCAGGTGTCCTGCATTGCAGGCAGATTCTTTACCATCTGAGCCACCAAGAAAGCCCCTGTTTCTGGGGGGAAACTGTCAATACATAAACAGATTAACATGCAGTCAGTCTGTTAGCCGCTGATGAGAAAAAGACAAAGCAAGCAGAGAAAGGTGATAGTGATTCCTGGGGGTCAGAGTTCCTACTTTGTATGTAAGTTAGAGATGATATTTGAACAGAGACCCCAAGGACTCGAGGGAGAGAGTATTCCAGGCAGAAGAAACAGAATATGCAAAGGTTCTGGGTGATGGACATCTGATGTGTTTTAAAGACAAGAAACTGGTGCAGCTGAAGTGGAGTGAGAGGTATCTTAGTTTGCGTATTCCCTGAGACAAGGACTTGGGCCGAAGCAGTTTCTTCTGGAAGTGGTCTGAGGAAGCACCAAGAGAGAGTACCAGGGAGAGAGAAAAGGAAGGAAAGCTAACAGTGAGGCATTAATAAGTGGGTTACTGACGACCCTGATGGTCCAGTGGCTAAGACTCAGCTCCCAGTGCAGGGGGCCCAGGTTCCATCCCTGGTCAGGAAACTAGATCCCGCAAGAAAAGATTCTGCATATTGCAACAAAGATCAAAGATCCCATGTGCCTCAACTAAGACCTGGTGCAGTCAAATAAATAAAAATAAATATTAAAATAATAATAAGTGGGTTACCATTGTCCTGCTAGGGACCTCTGAGTGAACACGTGAAACACGCCTCAGAACTGCCCCACTGACCAGTCAGGAAAGAGTATTCTCTAACTCCTGCCTCACTCACTGCTGAAGATGGCTTCTGGAAGCTTTCCTGGAGGCCACAGAATACATCCAGGTGGGTGCACAAAGGCCGCTGGGGTGCAGGGCAGGGTCTATGGGCGACCTTGGGGGCAAGCCAGGGGTGTGGGCAGGGCACCGGCTCTGTCTGCTGGTGGGAGCGTGGGAGGAGATGAGATCAGAGAGGAGGTGTGGCCCAGTAAGGCCTCGCGAAGAACTCTGGACTTCATTTTCAGCAAGACGGCAAGCATTTGGAGAATTTAGTCAACACGACGTTTCCATTTCTAAATAAAAATATGATGATGGCTGTGGGGAGAACAGATAGTAGAGGAGTGAGGCTGGAAGCAAGGAGACCAATTAGGAGGCCTTTGCAATAACATGGACTTCCCTGGTGGCTCAGAGGTTAAAGCGTCTGCCCCCAATGCGGGAGACCTGGGTTCGATCCCTGGGTCGGGAAGATCCCCTGGAGAAGGAAATGGCAATCCACTCCAGTATTCTTGCCTGGAGAATCCCATGGACAGAGAAGCCTAGTAGGTTACAGTCAACATAGGCAAGGAATCATGGCAATGTGAGCCAGGCCAGTAGCAGCCAGACAGCAAGAGGCAGCTGACTTCTCCATGTATTTAGAAGGAAGAGCACACGGAATTTGCCAGTCGATCAGCTGTGGGCAGGAGAGGTAGAGAGGAGTTGGGACTAACTCTAAAACGGGAGAGGAGAGGAGAGGTTTGCTGAGATGGGGTGGGGTTAGGGAGGAGCGCTCTGGGACCTGCTCTATTTGGAATGTCTCTAAGTGGAGAGGTGGGCCAGGCAGCAGGATATGTACGCCCAGAACTTGCCTCCTGCCCACGTGACCCACAGTTTTGGCCACTGCCCCCTGGCCAGCCGGGTGATGCTCTGCCTTGACGTGACGCTGCGCGCGTCTCTGAATCTGAGCACTGCTTTCCTTACCCCGCACGCCTGAGCAGGTTCAATGGCTCCTGGGCTCTCATGCTGCTCCCCTCCCTACTCCTAAATCAAAGGAGGATCGGGCAATTAGAATGTGTCCCGTCCCCCTGGCCAGCCGGGTGATGCTCTGTCTTGACGTGACGCTGCGCGCGTCTCTAAATCTGAGCACTGCTTTCCTTACCCCGCACGCCTGAGCAGGTTCAGTGGCTCCTGGGCTCTCATGCTGCTCCCCTCCCTACTCCTAAATCAAAGGATGATCGGGCAATTAGAATGTGTCCCATGGGCCAGGCGCCCTCCTTCCCTCCCTCCCCGCCGTGGCCAATGCCATGTTCCCCGTGTTCCCTTACACGCTGCTGGCCCCTCCCCCCTTCCCCATCCCAGGAGATGCCCTCCAGCCACAGGCCCCCTGCTGAGGGGGACCCCCTGCACCCACCAGGTACAGGTGAGGTCTGTCCAATGTCGACGGCAGCAGCAGTGGCAGCCCCACCGACAGCCATGGGCTCCCTGTTGGGGGGCCAAAGGGGTGCCTGTGAGCTCTCAGCCACTTCCCTCCCAGCCCCAGTGAGCTCCAAGTCAGTGGCAGGGGCGGGGGAGAGGGGAGTATGGAGGAAAGTCCCATAAAAGACCCCACATGCCCCAACAGAGATCAAGGATCCTGTGTGCTGCAATTAAAACCTGGCACAGTCAAATAAATAAATAAAAATAGCTGTAAAAAAAAAAAAATGAGTTGGTAAAAACTGATGTTGGAGAAGACTCTTGAGAGTCCCTTGGACTGCAAAGAGATCCAACCAGTCCATCCTAAAGGAGATCAGTCCTGAGTGTTCATTGGAAGGACTGATGTTGAAGCTGAAACTCCAATACTTTGGCCACCTGATGCGAAGAGCTGACTCATTTGAAAAGACCCTGATGCTGGGAAAGATTGAAGGTGGGAGGAGAAGGGGATGACAGAGGAGGAGATGGTTGGATGGCATCACTGACTCAATGGCCATGAGTTTGGGTAAACTCCAGGAGGTGGTGATGGACAGGGAAGCCTGGTGTGCTGCAGTCCATGGGGTCGCAAAGAGTCAGACACGACTGAGCAACTGAACTGAACAGAACTGATGAGCTCTTAAAGAAAAAACCCAAAACAAACCCCAAAACACCCCTACCTCCAAGGCCTTTCTTTGCTCTTTGTCCTGCTCACCAAGCAAGCCTCTGAGGATCAAGTTTCTCATGTGCCCTGGGATGTGGAAGAGAGATTTCATATCAGTGCAAACAAGTTACTTTCTCCCTAGGAAAACACACCAATGCTAATTTATGAAGTAAATAATCTCTAAATCTCAGGATCTCAACACACTACAAGTTAACTTCTCGCCCACATCACAGTCCACAGTGAGTCGGGCATCTCTGCTGATGGCCCTCTCTCACATGGTGACTCAAGCTCCCAGATCGCGTACTGCAGAGTCCCTCCCTTCCAGCACTTGGGACACTCTATGGCCAGGTCTGGAAGTGGCAGGTGTCACTTTTGTCCATGTTCCATTGGCTGGAACTCAATCCCATGATTCCACCTAAGAGCAAGTAAGGAGGCTAGGGCATCCAGTCTCCCACGTGCTCAGGAAGAAGCAACAGGATTGGCGAGCCTCTCTCCAGTCCCTGACACAAAAGGTTTATCACTCCTAGTGATGAATACTGGTACTCTGGTTTTGTCCTTGCTTTTGTTTATTCACTAAGTCATGTCTGACTTTTTGCGACCCTATGAACTGTAGCCTGCCAGGCTCCTTTATCCTTGGGATTTCCCAGGTAAGAATACTGGAGTAGGTTGCCATTTCCTTCTTCAGGGATCTTTCCAACCCAGGGATCAAACCCCTGTTGCAGGTGGATTCTTTAACACTGAGCCACTGCTGCTGCTGCTAAGTCGCTTCAGTCGTGTCAGACTCTGTGCGACCCCATAGACGGCAGCCCACCAGGCTCCCCCGTCCCTGGGATTCTCCAGGCAAGAACACTGGAGTGGGTTGCCATTTCCTTCTCCAATGCATGAAAGTGAAAAGTGAAAGTGAAGACGCTCAGTTGTACCCGACTCTTAGCCACTGGTGAAGCCCTATTCTCTCATGACGGTTACAGTGTGACCCAACTTTGCCACACGTGATTGCTCCCAAAAGACTGAGCTTCTGAATCAGCAAAGTTGAGGACCAGACCATGCATATCCAAACCCCAGTCAACCTTGAAAGTGCCTTCAACCGCATCTCGTTTGGAACAACACTCGCCACCTGAGTCATCACAAAAGCCCAAGCACGCTACCTGTGCTCTGTTTAACATGTCAGTGAAGCGTGTCCTTAATTTGCTTATTTCGAGGATCTCTGCCTCATTCCCCAGCAGGCCCTGGAATGCTACCCATGGTGAGGAAAGGAGCTGAGGAAAGTGATTCAAAAAGGAAAGAGGCAGGAACTTCCCTGGTGGTCCAGGGGTTAAGAATCCACCCGCCCATTCAGGGGACATGAGTTTGATCCTTAATCTGGGAAGATTCCACATACTGTGAGGCAACTAAGCCTGAGCACCACAGCTGGCGAGCCCACATGCCGAGACTACTGAAGCAGGCATACCTAAGGGCTGTGCTCCGCAACAAGCGAAGCCACCTCCGTGAGAAGCCTGAGCACCCCAACCAGAGAGTAGCCCTGGCTCACAGCAGCTAGAGAAAGGGCGGGGCAAGCAGTGAAGACCCGGCACAGCCAAAAATAAATAATTAATTGGAGAAAAAGGAAAGAGCCCTCAAAGAAAGGTCCGTCTAGTCAAGGCTATGGTTTTTCCAGTGGTCATGTATGGATGTGAGAGTTGGACTATAAAGAAAGCTGAGTGCAGAAGAATCGATGCTTTTGAACTGTGGTGTTGGAGAAGACTCTTGAGAGTCCCTTGCACTGCAAGGAGATCCAACCAGTCCATCCTAAAGGAGATCAGTATCAGTCCTGGGTATTCATTGGAAGGACTGATGTTGAAACTGAAACTCCAATACTTTGGCCGCCTGATGTGAAGAACTGACTCATTTGAAAAGACCCTAATGCTAGGAAAGATTGAAGGCAGGAGGAGAAGGGGATGACAGAAGATGAGATGGTTGGATGGCATCACTGACTCAATGGGCATGAGTTTGAGTAGACTCTGGGAGCTGGTGATGGACAGGGAGGCCTGGCGTCTGCAGCCCACGGGGTTGCAGAGTCAGACACGACTGAGCGACTTAACTGAACTCAGAGAAAGGGTGGGAAGATGAAGGCAGGAAGTAAGCTAAACAGTGATGATAAAAACCCGCACTGAGAAAGAGGAAGGGAAGTCAGAGGTGAAAGTCAGCTCGGAAGAAAAGGGGCAGCGGAGGGGTGTTGTGAACCACCAAAAGGATGAGAACTCCAGGGAGCTGGGAAATATGGGTGGAAGGAGGGAAGGGCGCCTTTAAGAACCCCCAGGGGCCAGCAGCCAGGGAACTGAGCTGTTACTATGGTGCATTCGGTTCATTGGGCTCCAGGGAGCCTGAGCAGCCCCAGTGGGAGCAGGAGGGGGAGCAGGAAGATGTGGGGGGAGGTGCAGGGATGGGAAGAAAGGACCAGAGGAAAGGCAGGGATGCGCAAGAGGGAGGGGGAGAGCTGCCACTGCGGGAAAGAAGTCAGTCCCCTTGTGCTTGGCATGCTAGGTTTTTACCTCCTGCAGACACACTCAAAGCTCCCACTTCTCAGTCGCAGTTTGAAATAAGCACACTTGCCCATCGAGAGGCCAAGGGAATGGGCGCCTTCCACCCATCTGAACTGCCCATGCCGGGGGTGGAGAATGGGGGGCCCTTACCTGGAGCACGTGGTCACACTTGGTCGCTTCTCGCCAGGAGTGCAGGCTGCGTCCTGGACTTCCTCCTGCTCTGCAGGAGAATTTCAGGGCTGGGGCCTGAGGCCAAGAAGTGTGAAGCTGCAAAGAGGGTGTGGGGGTGTAGGGGGCGGGTAATTACGGTAGTCAAGGGGGCTACCGCCCCAGGTGCAGCAACAGCCACGGAATCAGCCACAAAGGATCAAGCTGGCCCCTCTTTCTGAGCTTCTTTGAAAGTTGGCCTCTGTCTTCTGATTGCTAATACCTTTCAGATGGCTGGTGTTTAGCAGCTAGAGCATGCACAGAAGGGGGGGAGGTCAACGCCAGGTACAGGTGGGCAGGGCACGGAGTTTCCCCGCTCAGGACAATTTCTCACAGCTGGGCCTTCCCTCATCTGGCCAGTTCACTATCTCACTCCATCAGATCTGCTTGCATTTTTTTTTTCTCCCTCTCTCCCCTTTGTTTTATTCTTCTGTGTTTCCTCTCTCTTCCTTTTCTTCATTCTAGGCCACACCTGAGATTGCTGGTGGATGTTACTGAGTCTACGGGGCACATCATTAGAGAGCACCCCAAGGCCACCTCAAATGAAGGTTTCTTTCCTCAGGCACCTTGGGGAACTTTCTTCCATTTCCACTAAGCTGCCTTACTGCCAAACTCCACCCAGGCCTGCCAGTTAAAACGCACGACTGACTTTACGGCTGTTTAAGTAATGGAAAGGAACAACTGAGATACACACTGCAGTCTTAAAGTAATAGAGTTGAGGCTACAGGCCGCATAGGAATCCCAGCTCATCACTTCAGTTACATCTGAGCAGTGTCGGAAAGGGTGCCATCTTATTTCAATTATCTCCACACGGCTTCCCTGGTGGCTCAGAGGTTAAAGCGTCTGCCTCCAATGCGGGAGACCCGGGTTCGATCCCTGGGTCGGGAAGATCCCCTGGAGAAGGAAATGGCAATCCACTCCAGTATTCTTGCCTGGAGAATCCCATGGGCGGAGAAGCCTAATAGGTTACAGTCCACGGGGTCGCAAAGAGTCGGACACGACTGAGCGACTTCACCTCACCTCACCTCACCACACGGATTAATGCCCTTTCTAGGAATCCATGATCATCTCTGGGGTCCTTTTGGTGAGATTCACTGGATCTGGGAGGGCTTCCCCAGTGGCTCAGTGGTAAAGGATCCACCTGCAATGCAGAAAATGCAGGAGACTCGGGTTTGATCCCTGGGTCGGGAAGATCCCCTGGAGGAGGCCGTGGCAACCCACTCCAGTATCCGTGCCTGGAGAATCCCATGGACAGAGGGCCTGGTGGGCTACAGTCCATAGGGTCGCAAGAGTCCGATTTGACTGAGGCGACTGAGCACGCACCCGCTGGCTCTGGGGAAAGGAGGTGACCGGTTGCCGTTTCTCCTGCCTGCCTCTCCAAGGCTTCAAAACGAAGGCCTGTAGTTCCCCAGGCCGCCCGGGACTACCACACAGGTTTGTGTCCCATTCTCGCAGCGCTGCTCTGTTTCGTTCTCCCTCTCTTTCCTCAGGTCCTTGCTCCTAGCGTCCCTAGCCCTCCCTTCGCTCTGCTCAGCCTATGTAAGTGTCTCTTTAGCCTGCACTCTGGAACACCTGCGCTAGAAAATCCCGTCACCTTGCCAGAGCTCCAGCCCCAGTCTTGGCAATCGTAGCCTACCCTGGATGTTCCACTTTACATTGACCGATCCTGATCAGCAGGCTCCAGAGCTGGCAAGTCCCAGCTGGGTTCTGGCTTATAAATAATCTTTTTTCTCCCTTTTGAACTTTTTATTTTGTATAGCCGATCAGGGCTTCTCAGGTGCCGCTAGTGCTGAAGAACCTGCCGGCTAATGCAGGAGACATAAAGAGACCCAGGTTCAGTCCCCTGGAGGATCTTCCCCAGATCCCCTGGAGGATCTTCCCACTCCAGTCTTCTTGCCTGGAGAACCCCATGGACAGAGGAGCCTGGTGGGCTACAGTCCATGGCGTCCCAAGAGTTGGCCACAACTTATTGACTTAGGTACCGCTACCACCCTACTATACCTTTGGTACTTTTCTCCTCCATCTTCACTCTATTTCCTAAGATCCCCTGCTTTCCTACCCACCAGTTTGTATCCCACACAAACACCACAGACGAGCATGGACATTCTCATCACTTTATATTTGCCACTTGCCTTCATATCTATTCCTGTTCATTTCTCCTGAAGAAGACACCACCCTGATAGGTTCGCCTTCCATCCTGTGTCTAGTTGGCAAACACAGACACGTCTGTACAAATATACTCCTAACAAGATGTTTAATCCTGCTCTTCCTGAGGCCCATGTGTTCACACGGAATCCCCAAAGGTGGGGAACAATGAGAAAGGTGCCATGCCTCTTACATCCTCACAGGCATCAGATCACTTGCAAGACACCTTGTGAGACTGAGAAGCCAGTGCTGACTTAGTCCATCACCTGTCTCAATCCTACAAAAGAGAACCAAGGAGTGACCATTCCTTTGGAGAAATTTTTGATGCTTTGCCCTCTTTTCAAATCAGGCCTTGCTGGGGTTCCTCGGAGAACCTGGCATATTTCGGGGACATATTGGGAATTAGTGTGTAATACGTGCCCAAAATACAAAGGCACGACTTCCCTGGTGGTCCAGCAGTTAAGAATCTATGCTTCCACTGTAAGGGGTGTGGGTTGGATCCCTGGTCAGGAAACTAAGATTCCAAGTGCTGCACAGTGTGGCCAAAAAATAAATAAAACTAAAAAATAACTACAAGGTAAAAGGCTTGAGGTGGTGAGGAAAGAGAAGTGCCTTAGAAGCAATCTGAAAAAGTGAAAATTGCTCAGTCATGTCCACCTCTTTGTAACTCCATGGATTGTAGCCTGCAAGGCTCCTCTGTCCATGGGATTCTCCAGGCAAGTGTATTGGAGTGGGTACCCATTCACTTCTCCAGGGAATCTTCCTGACCCAGAGACTGAACCTGGGTCTCCCGCATTGCAGGCAGATTCTTTACCATCTGAGCCACCAGGGAAGCCCTAGAAGCAACGTGCATTTGCACAAGTAACTGTAGAGCGGTGACCTTCCTGGCCTACCAAACGTGTCACAGGCTGGCAGGACATGACCTGGTGCCATCTTCCTAGGGACCTGGCTCGTGCGGTCTCTGCCTGGGAGGAAGAACTGGCCCGGCAGAGGGCCAGATCCTTGAAGCTGAGAGCCTGAGTGCTGGCGGATTAAGCGGCCATGGGGCGACCCATGGCCAGATTCATTGGAACAGCATTGGGAGGTTTTAGTGGGAAATGCCAGAGAAACCAGGAAACAAAACCTTGAGCAGAGTCAGTTTTCTAATCCAGAAACTCACGTGTGCATAGGAACCATTTTAGGGCTTTGTTAAAACGCAGGTTCCCAGGCCTTGTCCTGCCAGGACAGGACCAGAGATTCATTTTAAAAAGCCTTCCTAGCCACTCTGATGCCTATTGACATTTAAAACATTGTTTTAAATTATTAGCGATCATATTGCCACTCATTACTTAACCTCATCTTTTGTTTTACCCTAGACTTGAGTGGAACTAGTTTACCCTGAATCTTTTAAAGTTTTAACATTGGAAGGCCTTGGGTTTTAGCAACTTCACCAAATGTCAAACCTGCGAATATTTCTCTTGTATGGAAATTCAGTTCAGTTTAGTTCAGTCACTCAGTTGTACTGAACTGAACTATCTTTTTTCCTAAATTTACCAGCCCATAGTAGTATCATGCTGTAGAGGTTCTTATATAATCTTTATCATTTGACATTTTAAAATCTATTGACTTGTCCATAGATGGCACAAAACACCATTTATTAAATGTTAGAGTGCTCATCTGCCCTAGCCCTTTTTTGCTTTTCTGCCTGTGGAGATAGAGTAGATGAGGAATATTTCGAAATAGATGGATAGAGATTAATGCATAACTTGAGATATGTTATCATTTAGACCAAAAGGATCAGATGTTATCAGCTCTGCAACTATAAAGGCTTTGAGGTTGTAGAATGTCACATGACTCATAGGCATAAAAGCTCATCTAGGCTTTTTCTTTCCTTTCATGCTCTAATAGCATAACAAGAATCCTCATAAATTCACCCAACACAAGACCTGTATGTGGCAGTCTGCTGACTCCTTGGCTCCTGTGTTCCTCTTCTCAGCACAGCTGAGTGGCTTCATTATCACCTTGCATGTTTAACTTGGTCTTGCCATTAGAAAAAAGCTGGCCACTGTGCTCCTATTTCCTTGTCCATAAAGTGGGAATAATTATTCCTGTCTTTGGGCAGAAGAGGTCTTTTGAGGATTAAATCAGATAATAAAGTAGTATATCTAGTTCCTGATATTGACCAAGTTTTCAACATGGTAATTTATGCCTTTGCTATCTCCTTGAAGGTCAATAGTCAGTGCTGTTTTAGGGCTGATTTGAAGTCCCCTAATTAAGTGTATATGGTGATTAAGCTTTAAGGTAACCTGCTTAATAGTTCTGCAATGAATGTATATTTCATTTCTAAAATCTTGGTCTTTTAATCTTATTCCTAAGGGGGAAAAAAAACTTATCCTGTACTTGAAGAAGAAACTTTGGATCTCTCTCTCTTTTCAATCTTGACCTAATTGGTACTTTCCATCCAGCTCTTCAGAATGAGCCCCAAGGCTTCTATAGCTTTTCCTGTCCAGCCAAAGTTTTCTGCCAGCAAGGGATTGCAATCTAGCCTCATTCACCAATGCCATTAGTAATCCTTTAGGTGACACAGTTAAGAGTTGAGCTCTCTTTGAGATCTAAAGAAGATTGGTTCCAATCCTTACTTCTCTGCCTTTCTCAAAAGGCCTGTGACTTTCAAGAGACTTAAGTGATGGTGGCTATCTTTGACTCTGTTTTCTCTCTTATGAATGATCTCACTATTTCCATTTAATTTTTCTGTTCTACATTATATTGTTCCTTTGCCTTGATTTCTATGCAAAATTAGCTCATGCAGTTGAGCTGATTTATTTGTGATACATTTATTGAGGATAAACAGAGGATTCTAAGAAGGAATTTACACCAATACAGTGAAAGCAATTTTAAATTTAGTGTGAAGTTTTTGGTATATTAGATCATTGTTTAGCAAATATCTACTCCATACTGCTACCTCTGCCTTCATCAGAGGAGTTTACCTCTCTACTCCAATGATAATAGGCTTGGTCACGTGACTTGCTTCAGCCAACAGAACATTATCAGAGGTAACAGAAGCAGAGGCTAGAAATGTGATGTGATTGTGAGAAGGGATCTGGCCCTTGCAGGACCCCACTGGTCCCAGAGGAATGAAGGCCATATATAGTAGACCTGAGAGAAACACAAGGCCTAGAGCCAGAATGAGCCTAGACTTTCAAACTCACAAATGTTAGTTAATAATTACTTATTGTTGTTTCCTGTTTTGGAATCACCTGTTATACAGCAATATCTAACTGATACAAAGTCTCACTGTTCTTGACTATCTTTTGGAAATGAAGAATTTCTTTGGCCATGGTGAATTTCCACTGTTCTCTTCATTCTTTACAGTGGCCTAGCTCTGGGCCATTTAATTTTTATCCACTTCCCCTACTTTTCACTAATCCTCTCTTTTTCCTCTAACACCCAGTTCAGTTCAGTTCAGTCACTCAGTCGTGTCCGACTCTTTGTGACCCCATGGATCGCAGCACGCCAGGCCTCCCTGTTCATCACCAAAACCCGGAGTTCACTCAGACTCACATCCATCGAGGCAGTGATGCCATCCAGCCATCTCATCCTCGGTCGTCCCCTTCTCCTCCTGCCCCCAATCCCTCCCAGCATCAGAGTCTTTTCCAATGAGTCAACTCTTCTCATGAGGTGGCCAAAGTACTGGAGTTTCAGCTTTAGCATCATTCCTTCCAAAGAAATCCCAGGGTTGATCTCCTTCAGGATGGACTGGTTGGATCTGCTTGCAGTCCAAGGGACTCTCAAGAGTCTTCTCCAACACCACAGTTCAAAAGCATCAATTCTT
>SJYT01017308.1:20142-56167 GCA_006410635.1 Cephalophus harveyi | reverse complement strand
GACGTTCACCCTTGTCATCTCTTGTTTGACCACTTCCAATTTGCCTTGATTCATGGACCTGACATTCCAGGTTCCTATGCAGTATTGCTCTTTACAGCATCGGATCTTGCTTCTATCACCAGTCACATGCACAACTGGGTATTGTTTTCGCTTTGGCTCCATCCCTTCATTCTTTCTGGACTTATTGCTCCACTGATCTCCAGTAGCATATTGGGCACCTAATGACCTGGGGAGTTCCTCTTTTGATATCCTATCATTTTGCCTGTTCATACTGTTCATGGGGTTCTCAAGGCAAGAATACTGAAGTGGCTTGCCATTCCCTTCTTCAGTGGACCACGTTCTGTCAGCCCTCTCCACCATGACCCGCCCGTCTTGGGTTGCCCTGCAGGCATGGCTTGGTTTCATTGAGTTAGATAAGGCTGTGGTCCTAGTGTGATTAGATTGACTAGTTTTCTGTGAGTATGGTTTCAGTATGTCTGCCCTCTGATGCCCTCTTGCACCACCTATCATCTTACTTGGGTTTCTCTTACCTTGGGTGTGGGGTATCTCTTCACGGCTGCTTCAGCAAAGCACAACCGCTGTTCCTTACCTTGGACGAGGGGTACCTCCTTACAGCCACTGTTCCTTAGTGCCTCTAACACCCAAACTTGTATTAATTTTGGATGTATTGTACATTATTTCTTCTTTTCATGCCTTAGCTTCTGCATCCCCCAGAACGGTAGTTTCATTTCAAGCTGCTTTATAAGTTTTTAACAAACAGAAAAAATTTTCGCTTGAGGAATTCTTGCTCTACTTGTTAAAACGTTTTCTCTTATCTATCATCTGCTCCCATCTCCATTCCCCATTTCAGAGCTCAGATCCACATATGGTAGCATCTTGGAGAATTTCAGCAATGATATCAGGTGGCAGGCCAAGCTTGACTGGTCTGGGCTTGCTTAGATTACAATGTTTGCTTGGTATTCATACTGGCCTGAGCATTTAAACTAGTGTGATCAACACTAAATAGCACGTGTCCTTGAAAAAGTATTGTGAAACCTCTTTTTCTGGCCCTGCCTTTGGCCTCATTCCCCTATCCATTCCAGTACTTCTATAGTTCTAGATCATTTGATTTTGTCTCCCAGTCTTTGGGCTTCCCTGGTAGCTCAGCTGGTAAAGAATCCACCTGCAATGCAGGAGACCCCGGTTGGACTCCTGGGTCAGGAAGAAACCCTGGGAAGGGATAGATTACCCACTCCAGTTTTCTTGGGCTTCCCTGGTGGCTCAAATGGTTAGTCTTTTATTCTCTGCCACTGTTTCTTTTTTTTTTTTTAACTTTTATTTTATATTGGAGTATAGTTGATTGACAATATTGTGATAGTTTCAGATGAACAGCAATATGATTCAGTTATACATATATATGTAGCTATTCTTTTCCATATCCTTTTCCCATTTAGATTGTTATATAATATTGAGCAGAGTTCCCTGTGCTGTATAATAGGTTCTTGTTGGTTATCCATTTTAAATACAGCAGTGTATATGTGTTAATCCCAAGCTCCCTAACTATCCCACTGATTTTTAATAAGCAAGTATTCACTTGATCTTTCCCATTTCAGGTCCCTTCTATAACTGCCACTTTCTTCTCCACTCAGCTTTAATGACAAAAAACTCCCATACACCAGAACAGTGCCTCAGTTCCCCTGATCAGAAGGCTCTGAGATAAGGGTAATCACAGTTTTTCCATCCACTCAGGGCCTAATGAAGGGATGGGGGAAATACAACCCACAATCCCAGCCACGTTTGACACTTGTTTCTGCCAGTACTCTGTTTCTTGCCATTACTGCATCTAGAATATCTTTCCTTCTGTGTTTTGGACAAAGTTCTGGCTGATTCTGTTCTTTCTGGAGCTGTTGCCTTCTCTGACCTGGGCTCCTAAGATCAGCCTCTTTTCCACCCCTCTTGATTCCCAAGTTCCCCAGAACTGTGTTTCACCTGCTACCCTGACCTGTCCTTGTGATTTGAATGTAGAAGTGTTCACCCTTCTACCGAGTGACCACTGCTGTTTGCCTCATGTTCCTGCTGAAGCAGGCTATTTCTTGCACTCAATGCCTCTCTGCTATGGGCATGTCAGGCAGAAGGACTCTCGGGTTGTGGTCTGATCTTTTAGGAGCTCTTGTTGACACTCAGTACCCCAGTGCCTCCTGGATCAGGATCAGGGTCACTAGGTATCTAAAGCACTGAAAGGATTATGGTGTCCCTCCCTCATAGGCATGTCAAAATAAAATTGAATAAAGCCATAAAACTGATAGGCTAGGTGAAATTAAAATCAACTCCTCCTTCAGTTTTGTATTATTAATAGAACATTCTGGATCTACCAGAGCAGAACTTCTATTATATTGTTTCTTGTAAAATTACTCATTCCTTCATGTATTTAATTATGTATTAGGTAACCTTTCTTAAGGCGTGGTTCAGATGGCTGCAATTCGAAAACCTCACAGAGATTAAATCTCAGTCTTGCTCACACTGCCCCACCCCTTGCCCATGTTACCTTTGGCATGTGTGTGCTCTCCGTCGCTTCAGTCATGTCCCACTCTGCCTCCCCATGGACTGTAGCCTGCCAGGCTCCTCTGTTCATGCAATTTTCCCGTCACAGTACTGGAGTGAGTTGCCGTGCCCCCTCCAGGGAATCTTCCTGACCCAGGGATTGAACCCACGTCTCCGGCACTGCAGGTGGATTCTTTATCGTGGAGCTACCGGGGAAGCCCTGCTACCTTCATAGCATGCCTTTATACACTTGCATGCCACTCATTTCCTCTTTCCAGGCCCTCCAGGAAGATGAGTATTCTTGTCCACTATTTAGAAAGGCCTTCCTCTCCTGCTTCCTGTCTTGTGGGGAGAGAAACCTAGTTAGTGCTGTGAGTGGCTAAGCCTAGTTAGTGCTGTGAGGAGCACTTATATTTCCTTCACTAAATTTCCAGGCTGGTTTGCTTTTGCAGGGCAAGGGCAGGGAGGGGCAGTGAGTAACGTCTAGCAAGGCCTCTTATGTTGAAATCCAAACACACTCAGGTTGTGCACTTAGAACCAGCCCAGGAAGGCTGCCAGGTGTTTATACTGCCTTTCCATGGAAAGCAAAGCTTTTCTATTTTTGTTTGCTTATTTGTTGAGTTGTGAAAGGGAAGTTTGAATAAGACCCATTCCTGGGCAATGGAGGGCAGAATGTTTAGAGGTCCTGATGAAATACATGACTGATCTCTAGGTGGGTGATGGTCTTGCTGTTTGATAGCTGGGGAAATTGGAGGTCCTTGGAGCACAGACTGGACAGGATCTTTTTCTGGCTTGTCGTTTGGAGAGCTGTGTGCTTGTTGGACAAGTCACAGTCCCTAGGGAATATGGCTTTGCAGCTAAGAACCTAGGCTCTGGAATTAGTTCTGGGATTGAATCATAGTTCCACCTTAGGCAAATTGTATCCTATGTCTGGGCCTTAGTTTCCTCACTTAAAAATGGGGATCATATCTTACTGGGCTCTTTATTTTAGAAATTAATGATATAATCTAGTTCAAGCAATTAACACAGTACCTGGAACTTCCTGAAAGCTCTGTTCCTTCATCTACAGGTGAGATATAGGACTTCATCTGGCTCACGTGTTCTTGGGATCCCTGGTGATGCCAGGACTGCTCTGGGCTGCTTGCTTTCACAGGTAGACACCCCTTTCTTGGCCTCTGGACGTTCTTTAAGGTTTTCCTAGTCTTTTCCTGTTGTCCTGATAACTCAGGCCCTGACTCATGAAGAGCCTCTCTCCACATGAACAAACACATTGATGGTATGTATGTATCTTAGACCAGAAGTTGTGGCCTGTGTAACCAAGGGAAAATTTCTGTTAAGTCACAAAATTAGCTGCTAGCATTTAGACACTAGAGGTGAGAAAATGTAAGGGTGTATGTTATGGGGATGTTTTCTGCCTTCTTTCAGTGGTTGCTTGTGTTGACCCCTCACTGATAATGTCTTTCTCTTCACTTCACCCATTGGTCGTACTGACAGACAGCATGGAGCAGGAAAGAAGTGCTCACCAGGGCTTGGTCTTGTATCTGCTACTGTCTCACAGTGGTACCTCAGGCATGTATTTCAATATTTCGATCTCTTTGAGGCAGTATGCATGATGAGTAGAGCATGGACTAGAGTATCTGTTTTCAAATCCAATTGCTCAGTGAGCTTTGTGACTTTGAACACACTACTGACCTTCCTCAGTCTCAGATTAGGATGGGGAAAACAATAGCACCTCTCCCATGGCTTGTTTCAAACATTAGATAAGCTATAGAAATAATTAATGCTTTCCCAGTGGTTCAGAGGTAAAGAATGTGCCTGCCAATGCAGGAGATGCAGGAGACATCTCTGGGTTGGGAAGATCCCCTGGAGGAGGAAATGGCAACCCACTCCAGTATTCTTGCTTGAGGATCTCATGGACAGAGGAGCCTGGTGGGCTACAGTCCCCTGAGTCACAAAGAGTCAGACACGACTGAGCAACTGAGCACAGCACAGCAGTAATAATTAATAAAGCTCACAATAAAATATGCTAAATGTATACACTTAATGCGTGTATATATATACATTAAAGAGCTGATATGTGTGTGTATATATAGACACACACACACACACACACACACACACCCTTGGAGGAGGAAATGGCAATCCACTCCAGTATTCTTGCCTAGAAAATCTCACAGACAGAGGAGGCTGGCAGGATAGAGTCCATAAGGTCATAAAGAGTAAAACAAAACTGAAGTGACTGAATACACATACTTGCACATATATATATATATATATATACACACACACACACACACACACACATATGTAGAGATGCTTTTATCACTCATTTATTATACATAAAATTATATAAATATATACACAAATGTATCACTTAGAATTGTGCTCAGTGCATAGTTAATGCTAATAAGAGGCTGTTGTCACTGTAATCATCATTCAATTCTTTTCCTGTAAAATGAGTGATGATAAAACTCCTTCATAAAGTTGTTTTAAGGTGAAGTATTTCCTTTTCTTCATTCTTGCTCCCAGTCCAGCTCAACTTTCTCTTTCTCTCTCTCTTTCTTTCCTTTCTTCCTTCTTGCCTTCTTTCCCCCTTCCCTCCCTCTCTCCTTTCCTTCTTTCTGTCTTTCAACTGTAGGGTCTTTGTCGTTTGTTTGCTTTTTTAAAGTTATCAACTCAAGACATAAATACAAAGCAGAAAACAGTATAATAACAACAACTGAGTCTGGAGAATAACAGTCTTGAGGAATATATAAAACATTTTTAGCTGGTTAAAAACAAAGCTTGCTAATAATTGCTTTCACTATGAAGTGCAGATGGTCAATACCAAAATCAGATTGATTATATTCTTGCAACCAAAGATGGAGGAGCTCTATACAGTCAGCAAAAACAAGACCAGGAGCTCATTGTGGCTAAGATCATGAACTCCTTATTACAAAATTCAGACTTAAATTGAAGAAAGTAGGGAAAACCAGTAGACCACTCAAGTATGACCTTAATCAAATCAATTATGCTATGAAAGTGACAAATAGATTCAAAGACAGATCTAATAGACAGAGTGCCTGAAGAACTATGGACTGAGGTTCATGACATTTGTATAGGAGGCAGTGATCAAGACCATCCACAAGAAAAAGAAATGAAAAAGGCAAAATGTTTGCCTGAGGAGGCCTTACAAATAGCTGAGAAAAGAAGAGAAGTAAAAGGCAAAGGAGAAAAGAAAGATATACCCATTTGAATGCAGAGTTCCAAAGAATAGCAAGGAGAGATGAGAAAGCCTTCCTCAGTGACAAATGCAAAGAACTAGAGGAAAACAATAGAGTGGGAAAGCTAGAGATCTCTTCAAGAAAATTAGAGATACCAAGGGAGCATATCAGGCAAAGAGGAGCACAATAAAGAACAGAAATAGCATGGACCTAACAGAAGCAGAAGATAAGAGGTAGCAAGAACGCACAGAAGAACTAAACAAAAAAGATCTTCATGACCCAGATAACCATGATGATGTGATCACTCACCAGAGCCAGACATTCTAGAATGCAAATTCAAGTGGGCCTTAGGAAGCATCTCTTCAAACAAAGCTAGTGGAGGATGCAATTCCAGTTGAGCTAGTTCAAATCCTAAAAGATGATGTTGTTAAAATGCTGCACTCAATAGGCCAGCACATTTGGAAAACTCAGCAGTGGCCACAGGACTGGAAAATGTCAGTTTTCTTTCCAATTGCAAAGAAAGGCAATGCCAAAGAATGTTCAAAGTACTGGACAACTGCACTCATCTCACACTCTAGCAAAGTGATGCTCAAATTCTCCAAGCCAGGCTTCAACAGTACATAAACCGGGAACTTTCAGATGTTCAAGGTGGATTTAGAAAAGGCAGAGGAACCAGAGATCAAATTGCGACCATCCGTTGGATAATCAAAAAAATAAGAGAGTTCCAGAAAAACATCACTTCTGTTTTATTGACTATGCCAAAGCCTTTGTGTTCAGTTCAGTGCAGCAGTTCAGTCACTCAATTGTGTCTGACTCTTTCTGACCAAAGGGACTGCAGCATGCCAGGTTTCCCTGTCCATCACCACCTCGCAGAGCATGCTCAAAATCATGTCCATCAAGTCGGTGAACTGCCAACCATCTCAACATCCTCTGTTGTTCTATTCTCCTCCTGTCTTCAATCTTTCCCAGCATCAGGGTCTTTTCCAATGATTCAGTTCTTCACATCAGGTGGCCAAAGGATTGGAGTTTCAGCTTCAGCATCTGTCCTTCCAATGAATATTCAGGACTGATTTCTTTTAGGATTGACTGGTTTGATCTCCATGCAGACTAAGGGACTCTCAAGAGTCTTCTCCAACACCATAGTTTAAAAGCATCAATTTTGGTGCTCAGCTTTCTTTATAGTCCAACTCTCACATCAATAAATGACTACTGGAAAAACCAGAGCTTGACTAGACTGACCTTTGTTGGCAGAGTAATGTCTCTGCTTTTTGATATGCTGTCTAGGTTAGTCATAGCTTCTCTTCCAAGGAGCAAGCGTTTTTTAATTTCATGGATGCAGTCACCATCTGCAGTGATCTTGGAGCCCAAGAAAAGAAAGTGTCACTGTTTCCATTGTTTCCCTGTCTATTTGCCATGAAGTGATGGGACTGGATGCCACGATCTTAGTATTCTGAATGTTGAGCTTTAAGCCTCGGAGAAGGCAATGGCACCCCACTCCAGTACTCTTGCCTGGAAAATCCCATGGACGGAGGAGCCTGGTGGGCTGCAGTCCATGGGGTCGCTGAGTCGGACACGACTGAGCGACTTCACTTTCACTTCTCACTTTCATGCATTGGAGAAGGAAATGGCAACCCACTCCAGTGTTCTTGCCTGGAGAATCCCAGGGACGGGGGAGCCTGGTGGGCTACCGTCTATGGGGTCACACAGAGTCGGACACGACTGAAGTGACTTAGCAGCAGCAAGCAGGGTGACAATATACAGCCTTGACCTACTCCTTTTCCTATTTGGAACCAGTCTGTTGTTCCATGTCCAGTTCTAATTTTTGCTTCTTGACCTGCAGACAAATTTCTCAGGAGGGAGGTAAGGTAGACTGGTATTCCCATCTCTTTAAGAATTTTCCAGTTTGTTGGGATTCACACAGTTGAAGTCTTTGGCATAGTCAATAAAGTGAAAGAAGATGTTTTTCTGGAACTCTCTTGCTTTTTTGATGATCCAGAGGATGTTGGCAATTTGATCTGGTTCCTCTGCCCTTTCTAAATCCAGCTTGAACATCTGGGAGTTCACAGTTCACATACTGTTAAAGCCTGGCTTAGAGAATTTTGAGCATTACTTTGATAGTGTTTAAGATGCATGCAATTGTGTGGTAGTTTGAACATTCTTTGGCATTGCTTTTCTTTGGTAATGGCATGAAAATGGACTGTTCCCAGTCCTGTGGCCACTGCTGAGTTTTCCACATTTGCTGACATATTGCGTGCAGCACTTTAACAGCATCATATTTTAGGATTTGAATTCCATCACCTCCACTAGCTTTGTTTGTAGTGATGCTTCCTAAAGCCCACTTGTTTTCAAACTCCAGGATGTCTGGCTCTAGGTGAGTGACCATCATGGTTACCAGGGTCATGAAGATCTTTGTTGTATAGTTCTTCAGTGTATTCTTGCCACCTCTTCTTAATATCTTCTGCTTCTGTTAGGTCCATACAATTTCTGTCCTTTATTGTGCCCATCTTTGCAAGAAATGTTCCCTTGGTATCTCTAATTTTCTTGAAGAGATCTCTAGTCTTTCCCATTCTATTGTTTTCCTCTATTTATTTGCTGTGACCCCTAAGGAAGGCTTTCTTATCTTTCCTTGCTATTCTTATGAACTCTGCATTCAAATGGGTATATATTTCCCATTCTCCTTTGCCTTTCACTTCTCTTCTTTTCTCAGCTATATGTAAGGCCTCCTCAGACAACCATTTTGCCTTTTTGCATTTCTTTTTCTTGGGGATGTTCTTGATCACTGGTTCCTGTTCAATTTCAAGAACCTCTGTCCATAATTCTTCAGGCATTCTTTCTATCACAGTGTGTGTATTTGACTGTGTGGATCACAACAAACTTTGAGAAATTCTTAAAGAGATGGGAATAACAGACCACCTTACTTGCTTCCTGAAAAATCTGTGTGCAGGTGAAGAAGCAACAGTTAGAACTTGACATGTAACAACAGACTGGTTCCAAATTGGGAAAGGAGTATGACAAGGCTGTATATTGTCACTCTGCTTATTTAACTTATATGCAGAGTACATCATGTTTAATGCCAGACTGGATGAAGCACAAGGTGGGATCAAGAATGGTGGGAGAAATATCAATAACCTCAGATATACAGATTATACCACCCTTATGGCAGAAAGTGAAGAAGGTGTAAAGAGCCTCTTGATGAAAGTAAAAGAGAAGAGTGAAAAAGTTGGCTTAAAATTCAACATTCAAAAAACTAAGATCATGACATATGGTCCCATCACTTCATGACAAATAGATGGGGAAACAATGGAAACAGTGACAGAGTTTATTTTCTTGGACTCCAAGATCACTGCAAGTGGTAACTGCAGCCTTGAAATTAAAGATGCTTGCTCCTTGGAAGACAAGCTATGACCAACCTAGACAGCATAGTAAAAAGCAGAGACATTACTTTGCCAGCAAAGTTCTGTCTAGTCAAAGCTACGGTTTTTCCAGTAGTCATGTATGGATGTGAGAGTTGGACTATAAAGCTGAGTACCAAAGAATTGATGCTTTTGAACCATTGGAGAGGAGTCTTGAGAGTCCCTTGGACTGCAAGGAGATCCAACCAATCAGTCCTAAAGGAAATCAGTCCTGAGTATTCACTGGAAGGATTGATGCTAAAGCTGAAACTACAATTCTTTGGCCACCTGATGTGAAGAACTGACTCATTGGAAAAGTCCCTGATGCTGAGAAAGATTGAAGGCAGAAGGAGAAGGGGATGGCAGAGGATGAGATGGTTAAATGGCATCACTGACTCATATTACATGAGTTTGAGCAAGTTCCGGGAGCTGGTAATGGACAGGGAAGCCTGTCGTGCTATAGTCCATGGGGTCACACAATTTGGAAAGGACTGAGTGACTGAAATGAACTGATGAAGTGCTCCTTTCCAGAGTAAGAAAAAAAAATTGCTTCTCCAGAGGATCTTCCCAACCCAGAGATCGAACCCAGGTCTCCCACATTGCAGGCAGATTATTTACCATCTGAGCTACCAGGGAAGCCCTTAAAGAAAAAAATTAACTTAGACTCGAAATCTTTTGTGTGATCTTTTGGGCAATTCTACTAAATGTCAAAGTTGAAAAAACAACATAGGCAATAATTTTGCACATAACTGTGTTTGCTTATGGAAAATTTGTTAGACAAGTGTGATTAATCATGATTTAATAAAATAGTTTTTATTGCTTTTAGCTAACCTATGCTTTTCTAGCTAACCTATCATCTTCTGATCCTTCCAACTCACATCACTTATCTCTTTTTCTGTATCCCCAGCATGTGATACCTAATAAAACTAAATAAATATAGTTTAAAGGATAATAAGAACCATAATTGAGTATGTTCTTTTAAAATTCAAGGCTCAGGTCAAATCTACTTTTGCTTCTGTAGACTCTCCCAAGGCAACTCTATCTCATCTTTCTTTATGTGCCTCAGTTCAGTTCAGTTCAGTCACTCAGTCGTGTCCGACTCTTTGTGACCCCATGAATCGCAGCACGTCAGGCCTCCCTGTCCATCACCAACTCCTGGAGTTCACCCAGACCCACGTCCATCGAGTCAGTGATGCCATCCAGCCATCTCATCCTCTGTCGTCCCCTTCTCCTCCTGCCCCCAATCCCTCCCAGCATCAGAGTCTTTTCCAAATGAGTCAACTCTTCGCATGAGGTGGCCAAAGTACAGGGGTTTCAGCTTTAGCATCATTCCTTCCAAGGAAACCCCAGGGCGATCTCCTTCAGAATGGACTGGTTGGATCTCCTTGCAGTCCAAGGGACTCTCAAAAGTCTTCTCCAACACCACAGTTCAAAAGCATCAATTCTTCAGCGCTCAGCCTTCTTCACAGTCCAACTCTCACATCCATACATGACCACAGGAAAAACCATAGCCTTGACTAGATGGACCTTTGTTGGCAAAGTGATGTCTCTGCTTTCAATATGCTATCTAGGTTGGNTCTCCAACACCACAGTTCAAAAGCATCAGTTCTTTGGTACTCAGCTTTCTTCATAGTCCAACTCTCACATCCATACATGACTACTGGAAAAACCATAGCCTTGACTAGACAGACCTTAGTCGGCAAAATAATGTCTCTGCTTTTCAATATGCTATCTAGGTTGGTCAGAACTTTCCTTCCAAGGAGTAAGCGTCTTTGAATTTCATGGCTGCAGTCACCATCTGCAGTGATTTTGGAGCCCAAAAAAATAAAGTCTGACACTGTTTCCACTGTTTCCCCATCTATTTCCCATGAAGTGATGGGACCAGATGCCATGATCTTTGTTTTCTGAATGTTGAGCTTTAAGCCAACTTTTTCACTCTCCTCTTTTACTTTCATCAAGAGGCTTTTTAGTTCCTCTTCACTTTCTGCCATAAGGGTGGTATCATCTGCATATCTGAGGTTATTGATATTTCTCCCGGCAATCTTGAGTCCAGCTTGTGCTTCTTCCAGCCCAGTGTTTCTCATGATGTACTCTGCATAGAAGTTAAATAAGCAGGGTGACAATATACAGCCTTGACATACTCCTTTTCCTGTTTGGAACCAGTCTGTTGTTCCATGTCCAGTTCTAACTATTGCTTCCTGACCTGCATATAAGTTTCTCAAGAGGCAGGTCAGGTTACCTGTCTCCTAGTTTACCTCCTAGAATACAAATTTGTCCTTTTTTTTTTTTTGTGGCCCTTCTCTTTGGTGACAGAAACAAGCAATATGACCAGTTAGACTGTAGATTCCCAGTGATTTTTTTCCCCATCAGAACCACTGCCCCAGTCAATCTCAAACACCTCTGACGTTTATTTCCTCAACTCTTTACAAGCCAAGATCACACTCTCAGAACCAGAGACAAGTCTGCTTCTGATACCTCTGCTTTAAGAGTTTGGAGTTTCAAAAGCTAAGCCAGTCCAGCCCGTTTAATTGGAATTTAACAAGATTTTTGAATAGATACAGTGATTTCTTCACACCTCCAGAGCTGATCAGGTAGAAACAGGTGTGACTAGAATAGTAGAAACCAGGAGGGAGGGAATTCAGGGAGCCAAGGATTTAATCTGGGGCTCTGGTCAGTGACCTTTCAGATCCTTTTCCTCTTGAGATTCTGCCATTTTTTTTCTCTATTAAATGCATTCTTGGTTTTGGCTCACTGTTTCAGCCTGTTGAGAATGTTGTGGAATCCAGAGTTGCAAAACACATCTCAGAGGATACTCAAGACAGTGGAGTACAGTTTATTATGCCAGTGGGTCCACGGGGAATTAGTTTCCAACAAAGACGCTGATGTTTCTGAGAGGCCCAGTTTTATACCCCCGCTCTGTGACTGGTTGTATGTTAGCAACCTCTTTGTTGTATGTGACTGAGTTTTACAACAAACAGATGCTAAGATGACAAACGATTAAGGTTAAGGGGGTGAGGGGGTGGGACAACGATTATGCATCAAGGGGGGCTGTCTCCATGGTTCATCCAACAGGGGCAGCCTGACCTCAACTACAATCTCTGCCAGTCATCTGTAGGGAGAGAAGTCTCCGGGAGACCTGGTTTTCATTAGCAACAGTCTCCTCGCTCTTGAGCAAGGTTCAGGCGCAGTTCACATCCTGTCTTTAAGGTGGATGACAGGCTTCAAGACGAGTCTCTCCTGCTTTTCTCACACTGGCTCCAACAAAGACGTTTAGGGGCTCAGATTTGTCTTCTAGCATCTCAGTAATTCTCCCAGTGTTGATTCCTCCTCCAGTTTGCTTCACATACCTGTCAAGAGGTTCTTTCAAGCTGGTGAGAAAAATTTGGACCAGGGCAGACTGTAAGTTGGTGGTGTTACCATCAGACTCATTCCACAGACAACTTGTACACTGCCCCAGCTTACAATAGACACCTGTAACTGCACCCAAACAAGTGGGCAGAAAGGGAGCAAGTACATTTGTTTGACATTGTCAGAGACCCAGAGAGGGTGTGAGTTGGGGTCAGCATGGGATGGAGCAGGAGGGTACCAGGGTGGGATCTAACTGAAAAGAGGAACAGGGTCAACTTTTCTTAGTTTGAGGGTAGGAGGTGAGGGCATATCGAAGCCCAGAAAATTTCTTGGACACGAGTGGAAATTTGGAGGATTTCATATCTGGAATGAGGTTGTTTCTGGAGTCAAGAGGAAAAGTGAGTATAGGCTTGAAAAACTGGTTCTCCCGTTCAAGGAGTGTATTAGGGTTCTCCAGAGAACCAGAACCAACAAGATGTACATATATCCTAGAGTGAGAGTTATTTTAAAGAATTGAGTCACACGATTATAGAGGCAGGCAAGTCCAAAATCTTCAGGGCAGGCTGGTAGGCGAAAGACCCAGGGAAGGATTGATGCTGCTGTTCAAGTTTCCTCCTCCAGTTTGCTTCACATACCTGTCAAGAGGTTCTTTCAAGCTGGTGAGAAAAATTTGGACCAGGGCAGACTGTAAGTTGGTGGTGTTACCATCAGACTCATTCCACAGACAACTTGTACACTGCCCCAGCTTACAATAGACACCTGTAACTGCACCCAAACAAGTGGGCAGAAAGGGAGCAAGTACATTTGTTTGACATTGTCAGAGACCCAGAGAGGGTGTGAGTTGGGGTCAGCATGGGATGGAGCAGGAGGGTACCAGGGTGGGATCTAACTGAAAAGAGGAACAGGGTCAACTTTTCTTAGTTTGAGGGTAGGAGGTGAGGGCATATCGAAGCCCAGAAAATTTCTTGGACACGAGTGGAAATTTGGAGGATTTCATATCTGGAATGAGGTTGTTTCTGGAGTCAAGAGGAAAAGTGAGTATAGGCTTGAAAAACTGGTTCTCCAGTTCAAGGAGTGTATTAGGGTTCTCCAGAGAACCAGAACCAACAAGATGTACATATATCCTAGAGTGAGAGTTATTTTAAAGAATTGAGTCACACGATTATAGAGGCAGGCAAGTCCAAAATCTTCAGGGCAGGCTGGTAGGCGAAAGACCCAAGGAAGGATTGATGCTGCTGTTCAAGTCAAAAGGTGGTATAAGGCAGAATTCCCTCTTCCTTCTCTTAAAACCTTCAACTGATTGGATGAGGCCCACCTATGTCATAGAGAGTAATTTGCTTCATTCAGAGTCTACTAATTTCAGTGTTAATCTCATGTAAAAAAAATACCTTCATAGCAACATCCAGACTGATGTTTGACCAAATATCTGAATTCTGTGACAATTGTATCCAAGTTGACACATAAAATGAACAATCACAAATAGTATTAATGATGTCATTTATAGCCATAGCAAAAACATGAGGAAATGTAGACAAAGAGAAACTATCAAATGTGGAGGGAATCCTCCGGATTCTAGGAGGCTCTTATTTTCAGTAGGTGTTCTGTGGACCCTGGGGTTTCTGATGGAGCCAGAGCTGATGACGACAGCACGGAAGAGTTAAGGGGAAATCCACCCACCCCACCTTCAAGGAGAGCCGCTATCAGCATAGATCCTAGGAAAGCAAACCTTCTCTTTGCAAATTCTGATCTCAAAGCCCCAGTCAGTAACTGCTGGGGAGCCACACTAGCCCCAGGGCACAGATGCTTTCAAGATAACAAATTATAAGACTTGCCTTTTCATTCTTTCTCCTTCCTCTATGTTTACCATGGGTCAAAGGCATATATACTTATTTCATTGAGATCAGTGTGGTTATTTATTTTCAAGGCTGCCATTTTTCAACAGAATTTCCAGTTGAACTTCTTTCCCCCATTCACAAGCCCGAGGTCTTTTCACATCCATCCTGTCTTTGGCAAGAATCCTTGGAGCGTAGCCTTGGAGATATACCTAGTGGTAAGCCACCTGCTCTGGATTGAGGGTGGATCTATTCTGGTCATAGGCTTTGTGATCTGGACAAAGGAATTGCGTGTATGCCTGTCAGATTGTCAGGCAATACTAAATTTGGTGGACCAGCTGAATTCTAGCAGAAAATCATGCAAAATAAGGTCGAGCAATTGGGGAAAAAATGGCCCACAGGAAAGACAATTGGATGAAATTCAGAAGGACTATATGGACCTAGAATTCTAACTCTAGGAATGTGACTAGCTATGTGACCTTGTAATACAGAGACCAAGCCTCAGATATAAGAGCTGTGCAACACTCAAGAGTTTCGGAGACAAAGGGACCTTTGGAATAAGCCATCCACCCATCTCTCCACTACCACTTTATATGCATCAGATAAAAAGGTTTCTTGCAACTTTAAAAGGTTATGGTCCCCCAAGTTGATATCCTCTGAGCTTCCAGGTCCAGTTTCTGATCCTCTCCATCAGAATTCCTTGCCCCTGCCACGCTAACTTGCAGGACCACGCTCAGCATCCTACGGTACTTCCTCCACATGCCCTGTGTGGCTTGTTGTTGTTCAGCCACCAAGTCAGGTCCAGCTCCCTCGACCCCATGGGCTGCAGGATGCCAGGCTTCCCTGTCCTTCCCCGTCTCCTGGAGTTTTCCCAGGTTCGTGCCCATTGCGTCAGTGATGCCATCCAACCATCTCATCCTCTGCCGCCCTCTTCTGCCTTCAATCTTTCCCAGCATCAGGGTCTTTTCCAATGAGTCAGCTGTTTGTATCAGGGGGCCAAAGTGTTGCTTATCTTTCTGATTCCCAGGCTCGATTATCAGCACCTTGACAATGGGATCATGTCTCGTGTATCTCTGCATTTCCAAGGTCTGTCATAGTGCCTGGCACATAATTAATGATCAATAAATCTTGGCTGAATAATAATAAAAAGAAACTCCATATTTGCTTATGCATCACAGTTACCATATATTCTTACCCGCAACGTTCTCCTTTATACAGCCAAATTTAGTGTCTCTCTTAATATTGTAAAGGTCAAAAATTGAACACAGTTCCCCACATTTTTGACCAGCAAAAAATATAGGGAGAAAAACATACAGTGTACTTGGGATTTTCCTTCTGAAAAGAGACATTGAAGAATGCACTGGCTTATTCTTAAAGCTACATCACATTAAGCTGAAATACCAAGATATTTTCACGTGGATTTCTGCCAAGCTGCAGCTCTCATATTCTGCATATGTGCAGTTGATCTTGAACCCCAAATGGAAGACTGTATATTTTGTTGGCTTGGGCTTAAGGTTAAATCCAACCAAAATCACTTTAAATTTGATGCTATCAGTGACTACATTAGCAGTCCTCCCTGGCTTCAGGTCACTGGTAGATCTGACATGCAGATCTTTTCTGTTTTTATCTCCCAGTGTGACAACAATGTTGGAAGGGTTGGGACTAGACAAAAGCTCCCATGGTAACCACCCCCTTCCATGTTAATCCAGAATCACTCATAAAATTCATGAGTAATCAACCATAAGCTGATAAATACACTCCAAAATACTGCCAGCCATCTCCTATTTCTCTGTCTTATCCACAAAGATCTTAAGGATAACATTTTTAAAAGGTTTTCTAAAATACATACATACTTTATCAGCAGTAGCTCCTGAAATTTGTCAGCCAAGTAATCCATTAAAACAAATATAACATGGCTTGTATGTTACAACTTCCTAGCGTGCATATGCTGGCTCTGGTGCCAATGGCATGCTTTTCTAAATCTCCCAACCCCTGCCCCTTTTAAGTATATCTAATTTAGAGTGGCTCAGTGTTAAAGAATATGCCTACCAATGCAGGAGATGCAGGTTTGTTCTCTGTGTCTAGAAGATCCCTTGGAGAAGGAAATGGCACCCCACTCCAGCATTCTTTCCTGGGAAATCCCATGGACAGAGGAGCCTGGTAGGCTACAGAACATGGGGTCACAAAAGAGTCGGACATGACCTAGTGACTAAGCAACAACAATTTAGATTATGGTCTGGTGTTAATATTGAGCTGATTCCCATCATTTGGATCCCATCTCAAGGCACATCCAGTCTTCCATGATTCCTCACAAATTATCCACAGTGACTACGAGATCAGAGAACAAGTTCTTTACACATCCTATGAAACAAACTTAGACTTGGAAACAAACTGTGGAGTGTGTGGACTTAACAAGTGTGGGGAAATATTCTTCACGTTTAAATGGCAAAGGTCTTCAGACAAAGAGATTGATTTTTAGTCCTTCTGCTTGTCACCTGAGTGGCAGGATGAGGCAATGGGACAGGTCTCTGTCACCCTGAACTTCTTCAATTATTAACACAACCACCTGGTATGAAGCTGCTCTTCCTCATCTCAGGACACATCTTATATTTTCCCCAGTTAATATGAAGAATCCACACCTGTTGGAATTCTTCTGGTCTTTTCTTTTTAACTTAACTATAGCAAATTTGGCCTTGGAATGTGAAATGAAGCAGGGCAAAGACTAATAGAGTTTTGCCAAGAAAAGGCACTGGTCATAGCAAACACCCTCTTCCAACAACACAAGAGAAGACTCTACACATGGACATCACCAGATGGTCAACACCGAAATCAGATTGATTATATTCTATGCAGCCAAAGATGGAGAAGCTCTATACAGTCAACAAAAACAAGACCAGGAGCTGACTGTGGCTCAGATCATGAACTCCTTATTACCAAATTCAGACTTAAATTGAAGAAAGTAGAGAAAACTGCTAGACCATTCAGGTATGACCTAAATCAAATCCCTTATGATTATACAGTGGAAGTGAGGAATACATTTAAGGGCCTAGATCTGATAGATAGAGTGCCTGAAGAACTATGGAATGAGATTCATGATATTGTACAGGAGACAGGGTTTGAGACCATCCCCATGGAAAAGAAATGCAAAAAAGCAAAATGGCTGTCTGGGGAGGCCTTACAAATAGCTGTGAAAAGAAGAGAGGCGAAAAGCAAAGGAGATGCTGGGCTGGAAGAAACACAAGCTGGAATCAAGATTGCCGGGAGAAATATCAATAACCTCAGATATGCAGATGACACCACCCTTATGGCAGAAAGTGAAGAGGACCTAAAAAGCCTCTTGATGAAAGTGAAAGAGGAGAGCGAAAAAGTTGGCTTAAAGCTCAACATTCAGAAAATGAAGATCATGGCATCTGGTCCCATCACTTCATGAGAAATAGTTGGGGAAACAGTGGAAACAGTGTCAGACTTTATTTTTTTGGGCTCCAAAATCACTGCAGATGGTGACTGCAGCCATGAAATTAGAAGACGCTTACTCCTTGGAAGAAAAGTTATGACCAACCTAGATAGCATATTCAAAAGCAGAGACATTACTTTGCCGACTAAGGTCCATCTAGTCAAGGCTATGGTTTTTCCTGTGGTCATGTATGGATGTGAGACTTGGACTGTGAAGAAGGCTGAGCACCGAAGAATTGATGCTTTTGAACTGTGGTGTTGGAGAAGACTCTTGAGAGTCCCTTGGACTGCAAGGAGATCCAGCCAGTCCATTCTGTATGGTACAGTATTAAAGTTTGGGTTTTTAAAAGGTAGCTTAGAGATAAAGTAGTCCAATTGCCTTCTTTATAGATAAGGAAACCAAAGTCCAGAGAGGTTCAATGACTTGCTGAAGGTCACATGGTTACAAAGGAAGGAGCTGGCCCTTGAACCCAGAACTTTGGAGTTTAGGACTCCCTTCAGGTTAACTTGCTCCTGCCCTTTTGCACACAAGTTGTGGTTTCTCTCTTACTCTTTATTTCTGCTCTTTTCAATTTGAGGATGTTTTTCTAGCTAGACAAGAGTGGAAGAGAGCAGAGTTTGAATAGTTCTGGCTTATGCTAATATCATGCCACATTTTCTGAGAATGGGAATGTGCAAGATGGTAAATTTAGAGACAGAGAAGCCAGTAATGGGAAAACAGGGTTGGCGAGGACTGATTAGGTACAGGTGTAACACACAGAGACCAGGGTGGTCACGGCTGACCACAGATGGAGGCAGGCAGCAATGGAGTGCTGCTGCAGAAAAGCACTCCAAAGTGATCCCGGGATGTATTTATAGAAGGGTGACATGCAGCACCCAGGAAGCAGTCATTAGGCTACAATCTGCATCAGCCAGATCTCTATTGAAAATGATGCCCATTTTGTCACGCTTTGAATGTGAGAGCCCTGGAGGAGGTGGGGATACAAAGGGACAGGAAATCATTACTTAGAGTAGAAACGACGGAATCCAGACTGCTGACAGCAACTGCTGCTCCTGTCCCACCTACTGCCTGACGGCTCTAGCAAGTAGGAGGAAAGAGAGGGAAGGGAGAGGCGAGTCATCCCAGCCAGAAATTTCCCTCCAAACTGCTGGCCTCTCAGCATGCAATTTTAGAGGCTGATTCTGTCTCCTCTCCTTCCAGGCAAGGTTAAGTTCCCCTGCCGGAGGTCTCTCTCGGCAAAGACTTGAAGGCCTAGCATCATCAGCTCTTATTGACTAAAGATGACTTCTTTACTCACACAGAGCTCGTACCGTGTAAGTTACCGTTTCCACATGCCGGTTGGAGGGACTTCGAGAGCAAAGTGGTTGAAGAGATTCAGGCTCATAGCTGGAACCTCACACTGACCCCAGCAGCCTGTGGCCTCTGCCTGATTTTTGACTTGTTTTCCACCTGTATGTAAAAGATTATCTTTTTTAAAAAAAATTTCTTTTAAGATTTTTCTTTTTTAATAGAAGCATAGTTGATTTACAATGGTGTGTTAGTTTGGTGTACAGCAAAGTGATTCAGTTATACAGATACATTCTTTTCAGTCTTTTCCACTATAGGTTATCAAAAGATACTGACTATAGCTCCCTGTGCTCTACGGTAGGTCATTGTTGTTTATCTATTTTATATACAGTAGTGTGTATTCCTTCTCAGTCTTCAGCACATCATTGTGGGCATCTGCATCACTACTAACTTTCCTGCCTCCGTGAACTGCTTTACATAACAGCACATTGAATGTGATGATACAGACATATCAACCTCAAAGCCTCAGCGTTAACTTCCTGAAGTTAAAGACACAGGATTCATCTGGTTTTAGACGTACCTTATGCCGTAATTCTATATTTTAGAGAAAGGTGATGATGTCTTTAAAACAATTCCCTGTCCTGTCTTCTTTGCCCTTCGACAGAGATGTTAAGCTTCATTTAATCTCTCCTGGGAAAAAGGAAGAAAAGAAAAAAGAAAGGAACACACAGGAGAAAGACCCTTGTCGGTATCACGCACTGGGTTTCTACTGCAAGTAGAAAGTCCTCGTGCTGGCTTTTCTCATCTCTCCCCAAAAGAAATTTCCAGAAAAAGAAATAAATAAAAGGACAGTGTATCCCACCTGTGGCTGGAAAAGCCACTTGGCTCGAGAAGCCAAGTCCCCAGGGGCTGATGCTGGGGCCAGATGGTCCTTGCTGCCCCACAGGAGCACGGGCTCTGCTTGCTCTTTCTGGGCCCAGGGCTCAAGTGCTCTCTCTTTACCAAAGTGACGGTGGCCAGGGAAGTGGGGGGGCAGCAGAAAGCGGCCTAGTCCTCGGACACGTGCCACCTGACTCACAGAAGACCAGTATGTCAACAGAAAGAGGTCATGAACAGTGGGGACACCAGCTTTGTGGTCAGACTGACCTGGGATTGAATATCAACTCTGGCAATCCCTTCTCCCAGCACAGGGTGAGCCTCAGCTGTGTCCAAGGACAAACCCACACACCTTCCAGAAACCGTTGGTCTCCTACAGGATTAAACCATGTCTGGTGTTTTTCACTTAATGCTCGTGCAGCTTTCAATGCCTGCGCACTGAGACTGACCTTGACTGCTTTCTTGGCTGCATGGCGTTCCACTCTACGGCCACCTTGTTCACGATTGCCACGTCCCAAGAATGAATGTCAATGTGTTTGTGATTTTTGCTATGGAAAAACAATACTGTAATGAATATCCTTCTATGAATATCTATACACGAATACAGCTGGAGGAAAATTCCCAGAAAGTGAATAGCTGCGAATGCCTTTATAATTTTGATGATGTCAGTTTGGCCTTTAAAAGTACTTCCATTGATGTACCTACCCACCCACTGAGTGATGTACCCACCCAATGATGCCCAAGGAGGCTTCTTTCTGAAGGTGGAACAATGGGCATGAGGGTGAAAGCTAACAACGTCCTTTATTATTCTTTGACTCTCTAACAAAGCATCACTGGTACTACTTCTGGGGCCCTTGGGCGCTGACTCCGCTGAAGATGAGAGCCCAGCTGTGCTTTTCCATCTGCCAGAATCTGGACTTATTTTTGGCAACTTGGTGACACACTCCCTACATGTCCAGGGGATGCTCAGCTTCCCCCCACAATGACCTATTTGTGGCTGAATATTTAGCTGTTCCTTCAGTCCTGATGTCTGGTCTACAACCTATTTTGAGATTTGATAGGTTGTTTTTCAGCAAAAACTGTGGGTGCAAACACCAAAATATAATTTTACACCCTGTTATCTGTCTGGGAAGGGTTCATGGATAAAACATGTTTTTATTTTTATTATTTAATTTTCAAACTTTTATTATGGGAAATTGCAGTTATATACAAAGGTGGAGAAGTAGTAAGATGAGCCCCTATGTACCTACCACTCAGCTACAATGATTAATTCATGACCCATCTTGTTTATCCAAACCCCTACCAATTCCCCACCTCCTACATTATTTTGAAGCAAATCTCAGACATCTTATCATTTCATTCTTAACGGTTTCAGTGTCTACCCCTAAAATGTAAGAACTTTAAAAATATTCATATTACCATTACACCTAAAATAATTAACAATATACTTTTAAAATAAACACAGATAACTCAGTCAGTGTTCAGATTTCCAAATGCCTCATAAAATGATTTAAACAGGATTTTTAAATGTTAGAAAAGCAAATATTGAGGACCAGGAGATCTGAGTTCAAGTCTTAGCTCTGTCCCTTTCTCCTTGGGAGACTTTAGATAATTCTCCTGACTCCCTTTGCTTCTGTTTCTCGGACTTTGAGGGCTGGAAAAGACCAATCTGAACACTTTCAGATGATGCTAGTGATTTGAGGAAACACAAAAAAATGGCAATAACTAAAAGTAGAGTCAAGTTTGAATTTCTATATAATAGTGACCAGATCAATAAATGTCTGCTAAATTCAATAAAATTTACAAAATCTGTCTACTTTCATCCCCATGAAAAAGATATGTTAGGGTCAGGGGAGCCCTATCTTTTCCTCTTGGCAGACAAGTGCTTTTCAAAATGAAGTAGATATAAGAGGTTCCTTTCATTTTAAAGCACATAATCTTAATATAGTGTTTGTTTAAAACCCACAGATACCTTTTAAAATATCATGTTCTCAGGAGTCTGGAAACAGGTCAAGAAGGAAAGGAAGAAAGAAGATAGACTTGTCATTGGTTCTGGGAGTTAAGCGATGCCTATGGGAACTCTCTTATCCAGTGAGATAATACATGCATGAATAAATTATAAAGTGCCATAAATCTGTGATTAGAAAAATGAGGGTCTCCAGATGGTCTTAAATCACTCCTAGCATTTTCCCCTTTGAATTTCTACAACCAGCAATCAGGTTTCTCTTCTAGAGAAAAACTCTCTTTAAAACCCAAGGCGATAAGGAGAAGGAAAGGGAAAGAGACAAAGACACATTGACAGGGAACTGAAAATGGTGCTAAAAACTGAAAATCTTTTTTTTTTTTAAGACCATTGCACACACCTTTTCCTCACTCTGTGTATGTGCAGGGGCACAGGAGGTGATGGTGATCATGGTGTGAAAGGAGGGAAGGAGAAATGAAGAAAGGAAGACTCTGCATTTCTCATCTTGGTTTGAAGGCAGAATGGAGAACTTCCTGAGCAGGTGGCTTGCAGCTGTCAGGAAACCTGTGTGTCTCTATCTTCCCAACAAGGGGGATCCTTTAGCAGCAAAACAGCTTGGGAAGGCTGAGGGGCGGGCACCTTTTCTCTCTTTTGAAGACAGCAGCGCTTAGGATTTGCAGAGGCTGGATTCCTGCTATTTGAACATCTACAGGGCACAGTCTCTGCCTTTCATCTGAACAACCAGTGCCTACACCTGGAGTTGTAATACCTGTTTCCCCTAAGTGTAGAGAAGACCCTGACCAGCTATTCTGGTGTTGAAGGGTGAAAGGTCTGCCTCTCCCTGTCGGGTCGGGGAGGGAGAGCGAGATTGCATATGGGTGGGGTGGTGGTGGGGAACTGGAGAGCTGAGCTTGGGAGAACCCAGCTGGATTCAGTGTCTAGCTGCAGGACCACCGTCCTTGGCTGCCCAGGACTGGTCAGAATAACACGATGAAGACGCACAATCACCTTGGCAACCAGGCTCACAGGCAAAGCTGTTACTTGGCAATCCACCTAGACCTCTCCCCTCCCCACCCCACCAGCTACACTTTGTTTCTCCCATTGCAGCCCACACACAACTCTTTCTCCATTTTGTTATGCCTCAAACATCACAGGACTCTTGGTGTGTGAGGAAGTGAGGGAAAATGAGGAAAGCAGAGATCCAAGCTGCAGGGAATGAGAAATAAATTTCTAAGCATAGGTGGGAAGGACCCCTGTGGTTTGAATGACCTCCTCTTGCCGGTGACTGGAGATAGAGGGATGGAGATTGAAGTCAGGGAGAAGAGAGGGGGCAATGAGTAGTAAAGCTGGACGATCGGGCAGTTTATTTGCTCATTGTTCCCAGAAACCATGAAAACTGAGCAAAATTAGAGGCAAGAGTTAATTCCCACTTCTATTTTCCTTTCTTCCCCTTCCCTGCCTCTTTTCTAAGGGCCTATTATGGAAACAAAGACTTCCTGGTGGTTCAGTGGTAAAGAATCTGCCTGCCAATGCAAGAGATGTGCGTTCAATTCCTGGGTCGGGAAGATCCCCTGGAGAAGGAAATGGTGACGCACTCCAGGATTCTTGCCTGGGAAATTCCATGGACAGAGGAGCCTGGAGGGTTACAGTCCATGGGATCGCAAAGAATTGGGCAGGACTTAGCAACTAAACAGCAGCATCATGGACACTGGCCGTAAGGACTTGTGCCCATATGGTTCCTATCCAGTGGGCGCTGGCCTCTTCTCTTTCATTCATTCATTCAACACACACTGAGCACCTGACTATGGGTCAGCATCATGCTGGGCTCTGGGGCTGCAGAATTAAAGATAGATGTTATCTCTGTTCTCTTAGAATTTACAGTGGTTAGCAGAGGGGGCTGACTGAGGAAAAAACAAGCAGGCAGACTAATACAAGATTGAAAATTAGAATAAAAGTCTGGTGATTTTTATTTTTAACCACAAATCAAGGGCTTGTGGTTAAGGCTAAGTGGAAGGGCTTGCTTTTTGCTCCATTGTCTTTATTTTTCAAATATTTCATTTGAGCCTGGCATGTTTTTTATTTTTTTGGGCCTGCTTCACATAGCATGTGGGACCTTAGTTTCCTGACAAGGTATCGAACTCACAGCCCCTGCAGCAGAAGTGTGAAGTCTTAACCACTGGACTGGCAGGGAAGTCCCTTTCAGACATTTCATTTTTGAAATATTTTTAGGCAGAAGAGTTGAGTTTTTTACACACACATACACACACCAGGCTTCCCTGATAGCTCAGCTGGTAAAGAATCTGCCTGCCATGCAGGAGACCCCAGTCTGATTTCTGAGTCAGGAAGATCCCCTGGAGAAGGGAAAGGCTACGTACTCCAATATTCTGGCCTGGAGAACTCCATGGACTGTATAGGCCATGGGGTTGCAAAAAGTCGGACACAACTGAGTGACTTTCACTTCACTTTGGACATCTACAAACACCTGATACCATCACCCCATTTAAGATAACAGACGTATTCACTACCTTCCAGAATTTCCTTGTGTCCCTTTTGTGTGTGTGGTAAGAATACTTATTGTGAAATCTATCCTCTTAATAGCTGTATTTTGAAGGGCACAATTCTGCATTGTTAACCACAGGTACTTTGTCCTAGAGCAGATCTCTAGAAGTGTTCATCCAGCAAAACCGAAACTTTGCACCCACTGAACAACTCATCTCCCCTACCTCCAGGCCCTGGCAACCACTATTGTATCACCTCCTTCTATGACTTGATTTTCAATAAAGTGGAATCATGCGACATTTGTCCTGTGACTGTGTAGATGTATGCTTAGTCATGTCTGATGCTTTGTGACCCCACGGAATATAGCCCGCCAGGCTCCTCTGCCCATGGAATTCTCCAGGCAAGAATCCTGGAGTGGGTTGCCACTTCCTACTCCAGGGGATCTTCCCGACCCAGGGATTGAACCCATGTCTCTTGTGTCTCCTGCATTGGCGGTAGGATTCTTTACCACTAGCGCCACTTGGGAAGCCTGTCCTGTGACTGGCTTGTTCATTTAACAAAATATCCTTCAAGCCTATCCATGCTATTGCAAATGACAAGATTTCTTTCCTTTTTTTTTTTTTTTCTTTTTTAAGACTGAATGATGTTCCTTAGTAAACACATATCACATTTACTTTAATCCATTCATCCGTCGATGGACTCTTAGCTGTTTCCGCACTGCGGCTGCTGTGAAGGCTGTTGTGGCTGTTGTGCAGTGAACATGGGAGTATAGATATTAAATCCTTGCGGATGCAGCAAAAGCAGTGCTAAGATTAAACCATCAGGGAAGGCCTTTATGAGGAAGAGTCATGCAAGCCAAGACCTTAAGGGTGCTTGGGAGTGAGGGAAAGAGGTAGAGATTGTGCCCAGCAGGGGAACTCCATGGAGGGCTGGAGAGACAGGGCCACCTGGGCATTGTTGGAGGAACAGGAATTCGATCAGCATGCCTTCAGATAAGTCTGTAACCTAGGCAGATGGGGATCAATAAGAAAGGTCAGATGAACTAGGACCTCAGAGGCTGTGGAAGGGGTTGGGATATTATATTTTTAGTTCTGTAGCAGGCCACTGAATGGGTTTCAGCTTAAGAGTGGTCTAATCAGATGCACATTTTAATTTCAGTAGGACTTCCCATACAGACCAGACGGTGGGCATCGAGAGGAGGGACATAGACCCCTAGGTAGGTTATTGTGATTATCCAGGTGAGAGATGATGGGGGCCATGTGAAAGAATACACGATGCATTCATGAAGCAGGACTCAGGTTTTAAGTCATTTTGAGCTTTGTTTATCCTTTTAGAAGGAAAATTACAGTACACAAGAAAGCAAAGCAGTGAAGAGGCAGGCTCTGTAGTCATATCCTGACATCCACTTCCTGTGGGACCTTTGCAAGTTGCCCACACTCATGTACAGAAAATGAAAGTGCTTATAAAGACTGCAAGAGACAATTAATCTAAACCAATTAGTGTGATGCAAGATATACAGGGGGCTTCCCTTGTGGCTTAGCTGGTAAAGAATCTGCCTGCAATGCGGGAGACCTGGGTTCAATCCCTGGGTTGGGAAGATCCCCTGGAGAAAGGAAAGGCTACCCACTCCAGTATTCTGGCCTGGAGAATTCCATGGACTGTGTAGGCCATGGGGTTGCAGAGTCGGACACGACTGAGCGACTTTCACTTTCAAGATATACAGAAAATTCTCAAAAATTGGAAGCTAATGTGATTGGTCATTGAGAATGCCAAAGCAAGCAGCCTAGCTTCTGGTCAGGTAAAATTATCAGGGGGTGAGCATAGGGAGTGTTTTCTTTGGACTCAATTAAAATATGAATCTGTAACAAAGTAGGAAGACAATCTGTACTTACGGTAAGAGTCCAAAGGGAGTTAATAATGCAGGATGTTTTAGGAATTTGGAGATACAAGCCACATGGCAGAGAAAGTACACAATGGTCACCAAGAACATAAGTTTTGGCTGAGGAATATTCCACTGTGCATATATGTCACATCTTCTTTATTACTCAGCCATGAAAAGAATGGAATAATGCCATCTGCAGCAACATGAATGGACCTAGAGATGATCACATTAAGTGAAATAAGTCAGAGAAAGATAAATATCATATGATATTGCTTATATGTGGAATCTAAAAAAATGAAACAGATGAATTTATTTACAAAATAGAAATGCACTCACATATAGAAAATAAACATATGGCTACCAAAAGGGATAGTGATAGGGAAGGGGAAGGGAGAGGAGAGATAAATTTAGAGTTGGGGTTAACAGATACACACCGCTATATATAAAACAGATAAATAACAAGGACTTACTGCATAGCATAGGGAACTGTATTCAGTATCTTATAATAACCTACAATGGGCTTTCCAGGTGGCACTAGTGGTAAAGAACCCACTTGCCAATGCAGGAGATGCAAGAGACTCAGGTTCGATCCCTGGGTTGGGAAGATGCCCCGGAGGAGGGCTTGACAACCCACTCCAGTGTTCTTGCCTGGAGAATTCCATGGGCAGAGGAGACTGGTGGGCTATAGTTCATGGGGTCACAAAGAATTGGAATTGGAAACAACTGAAGTGACTTAGCACACAAAAAGAACCTGAAGAAAGTTGATATATTTGACTGCATCTCTGTACTATACGCCTAAAACTAACATAGCATCATCAGTTAATGACTATTCAATTAAAAAATAGTTTGAAAAAAGAATTTAGACAGGGAACCAACACCAGGAAGAGAGCCATCACCAGAGACAACTTTGGTTTGTATAAGAAAGACTTCTCAGACTGGCAAGGCAAACGTTCACCAAACATTTGCTCGGCCCATCTCCCTGTGAGCTGTCTTCCTCCCCTTTGAAATCCCAGACCACTACCCCCTTCTCCTTAGCTCAGAAGAACATTAAAAGAAAAAGAGAGAGAGAAGCAAGTTTTGAATCTGGACTTTGAGCCGTAGCTGTGTGAATCCATTGTCTCATCTACAGAAATGGTGAATGGCCATGCAGTCCACAGAGGGTCATGGTGAGGCCGTGCAGGTCGTGGTGAGGTCAAATATTAAAGGGCTTGCTTGGCACGATGCCTAGGACCTAACAAGGACTTGATCAACAGAAGCTGCTGCAGAAATGTATGCTGATGTGTTGGGGGTTAGGAGATCCATCTGCAAGGATGGTAATGCTTTGCTGCAGTGACAAGGATGTCGCTGAAAAATAAGAGTCCATTTCCGCTGTGCTTCTCTGACCCACAGTAGGACTATTACTTTGCTAGGGTTGTTGTAACAGAGTTCCACAAATTAGGTGGTTTAGGGAACAGAAATGTATCTTCTCAGGGTTCTTGAGGCTAGGAGGCTGAGATCGAGGTGTTGGTGGGGTTGGTTCTGTCTGAGGCTGTGAGGGAAAGCCTGTCCTCACCGTCTGCTGGCCATCTTTGTTGGTCCTTGACTTGTAGATGAACAACCTTCCTTGTTTTGCACTTTCATCTTCACATGTTGGTGTTTCTGCATCCAAATTTCATCTTTTTATAAGGATACCTGTCAAACTGGATTAGGGGAGGGGACTTCCCTGGTTGTCCAGTGGTTAGAGCTTTGCACTTTTCACTGCTAAGGGTGTGGGTTCGGCTTCCCTGGTGGCTCAGAGGTTAAAGCTTCTGCCTCCAATGCGAGAGACCCAGGTTCGTTCCCTGGGTCGGGAAGATCCCCTGGAGAAGGAAATGGCAACCCACTCCAGTATTCTTGCCTGGAGAATCCCATGGACGGAGAAGCCTAGTAGGTTACAGTCCATGGGGTCGCAAAGAGTCGGACACGACTGAGCGACTTCACCTTACCTTAAGGGTGTGGGTTCAGTCCCTGGTCAGGGAACTAAATTTCTGGCATGTGGCATGATCAAAAATATAAATAAACTGGATTAGGGGACCAGTTGATCACGTGATCATCTGAAAAGACTGTTTCCAAATAAAGTCACATTCCTGGGTGGTAAAGAATCTGCCTGCCAATGCAGGAGACTTGAGAGACACTGGTTCGATCACTGGGTCAGGAAGATCCCCTGGAGGAGGAAATGGCAGCCCACTCCAGTATTCTTGCCTGGAGAATCCCATGGACAGAGGAGCCTGGTGGGCTACAGTCCATAGGGTCATAGAATCAGGAGTACCCTGGGCCTTAGGACTGTAATATCACTTTGTGGGGGACACAATTCAAAGCATAACAGTCAGTATACCAACATTGTTTCCTTGTTAGATTAAGGGACTAGTCTAAGCCTCCACAGTTAGTGGGAAGATTGGGAAGGCAGGAGGGGACCTGAGCTGATTTTTCAGAGATGAACTCTACAAATCATGCTACCTAGGAGAGGCCCATCCTCACTAAATCAAGTGCTTCCAAATAGGCAGCAGCAGGCGGCTTATAGGCAAGCAACTGTCACATCCATGCCTCCACTGTAACACTTGGAGCAGCCCCTACACCAACGAGCAAGCATCCACCCTGCTTTCTATACGCTATGTCTCAAATTTGGGGGGATTCAGCCTTGACGTTACGCCACTGGGCCACTGTGAATATTGCCCGGGTTGTCCACTGCACAAATCTGGAGGGTATCATATACATGATAGTCTATTCTGGACAAAAATATGCAGCAACCCTGAGACCACATCCAGTCCCTACACTCTACTTCTCAACTGTGTTTTTCCATCTCCTAGCTATGTATTCGGGCTTATGAGTGGGACTCAGCAATGTGTGCGTGTGTGTCTGTAAACAAGGGGAGAAGAAAAAGAAGAGGGAGAGAAGGGGAGAAAGAGAGACAGACTGGAGGGAGGAAGGGAAGAGAAACGAGAGATGTAACAGATCCCAATAGAATAGTCTGTATACAACCCTTGAAAAGGCTAACAACAGGAAAAATAACATTAAGTTCTGGTAGTTCTGATAGAAGAAAATACATTAAATTATGGAGAAGTCAACCAGTGGCTTAGCAATGGGCAGAATGCTTGTGCTAATTATAAAGGGATAAAAGAGAGTCACAGTGAAAAGCAAAGCCTCACAAACATGTATTTGAAGGCCATGTGCAGGACATAAAACAGACAGATTTTCAGATCAAGTCTGGAGCTGATGCTTGGAGTCTGGCCTCATTTCAAGCTGAAACATTTCAATGTTGAAACAGGAAGGTGATGAAGGACTGAAGGATGAAGCTCCAGTGCAAGAAGAGCATCTTCCTAGTTTTTACAAGCTGGTATGTCACTTGGAGGGATTCCCAGGTGGCACAGTGGCAAAGAACTCACCTGCCAATGCAGGGGACACAGGAGATGTGGGTTCGATCCCTGGTCAGAAAGGGCAACCCACTTCAGTATTCTTGCCTGGGAAATCCAATGGACAGAGGAGCCTGGTAGGCGACAGGCCATGGGGTTGCAAAGAGTTGGATACAACTGAGGGACTGAGCATGCATGCATGCATGTTACTTATGCTTATAACCAGCATGCTTACTGTGATTTGAGCAAATCACAGCTAGAAAGAAACTATGCCAAATGTAATTAATTGGTATTTATCTTCTCCCCTCCTTATTTTCTCCTCCTCCTCCTTCTTGTTTGTCCCCCCCGCCTTTTTTTTTTTTTGCATTTTCCTCAATGAAAGTAATTTCTTACAGGAAAGAATCCCTTTTTTAATTGAAGTTCTTTTTGCAGATAAGGTAGCATACCAAATTTTTTTCCTCTAAAATGCTAAAAGCTATTGTGTGATTTAGTTTCAAAAAAGTGTTCAGCATCAGAGGAACTGGGTTATTCTAGAAGGAAGTGTACATGCTGGAATATATAATATTCAGGAAGATGAATCCACACTTGGCCCTCAAAACAGCTGAGGATAGATTTTATTTTTGCTTAGTCCTAATTTTAGTGTAGATGAGGCTCAGTCTTAGGGGCTAGAAACCAAATTCTCAAGCTTGGATAGCCAGAGTACTTTCTGAAGGCCATTTTATTTTTATGACCATTTGGTTCAGAATTAATGAGAACTACTTTGCATAGATATCATTTTATATCCTAAACAGTACCTTTTGGGGATTCTTCCACTCACCTTGTAGATATAGATTATCAAAGTTGATTTTTATTTTTTTTTGTTCCCAACTCATTACCGTTCTAGTCTATGAACCTCAGAGATAATTATCTTTTAAGGTCCACAATTTTAGAACATTTATCAGATTATTAAAGCCACCAATTATGGTATAAAACACCCAAGGAATTTCGAGACTGTTGGAGGGATTAAGAAAACCAACTTCAAAGATTCCACTAGGGAGGAAGGAGCACATGGGACGAGAAAAGCTTCTTTGTCCTGGTTGAATCCTCATATTTTTACATCTTTTGAAATGTTCCTTTTTTCTTCTAAAAGAAGAGATAATTCTTCTTGTGAACAAGATCCTCAGAAGTCAACTGATGACTCTAAAATTTCAGAGAGATCTTCATGTCCCCAAAGTCTATTAAACCACTAAAATGATTTTTGATCCCTCCATGTGATGCAGTGGTAAAGAATCTGCCTGCCGAGGCAGGAGACACAGGAGATGCGGTTCAATCGCTGGGTAGGGGATATCCCCTGGAGAAGGAAACAGCAACCCACTCCAGTATTCCTGCCTGGAAAATCCCATGGACAGAGGAGCCTGATGGGCTACAGTCCATAGGGTTCCAATAGTTGGATACAACTGAGAGAGCATACACGCAAAAAGCACACAGTAATGGAAATATACTGGCATAGATGGAGAACCTTATGCTCTAATACAGATGGTGAAGATCTTTGTTGGTCTCAGAGCCACAGTGCCAGATACATTAATTCCATTCAAAAATGTCTTTGAATGGCCATCTCAGTGGTTGATTCTCAGGGCTGAAGGGAGCCTAAAGAATTTCCATTTCACTTGGTAGACTGAGTGACTTTCACCTTCAAACATGTTCTAAAAATACAGTGTCTATTTTAAAAGAGAAAAAAACAGGTCTTATATGGCACACTGCCAAAATTTAAAGAGTAGTTTAGGGAAATAAGGGAGGAAAAGCTAAGGAGAACCCTCCCCTCCCAAGGTAAACCCCCTGTTACAAACCTCAGTGATAAGAGTGTGTGTTTGTGTTAGTTGCTCAGTCGTGTCCGACTCTTCACGACCCCATGGACTGTAGCCCTCCAGGCTCCTCTGTCCATGGGATTTTCCAGGCAAGAGTACTGGAGCGGGTTGCCATTTGCTCTTTTCACATTATCTCCACCTCATTTGCAGGAGGAATCAGGTTCCTGATGCAGGACTTTGTTTCCTCCTTCTAAACAGTGGAGAGATGGAGGCAGAGGGAAAATAGAGAGGGGTGGTTGCAATCCCAGCCACGGAGCAGGAGGCAGAACTGTGGACATCACTGCTGTAGGGGCCGCAGCCCAATCGGTGGGGCAACACCCTTGACGCAGGAAGTGTCAGCCTGCAGTCAGCGATGCCAGTAGATGCTCACGGAGACAGGTCTGCTGCTGCCTCCAGACAGCTGGGACCACCATCAAGTCATAGTGACACCCTGCAGGAAATCCTTTCCCACTGCCATTCTTTATATATTTTCCCCTTAAATTTCACTTATTTATTTTTGGCTGCACAGGGTCTTCACCGCTGCCGGGGCTTTCTCTAGTTGAGACGAGCAGTGGCTACTTTCTAGCTGCGGTTCTCGGGCTTCTCACTGAGGTGGCTCCTCTTGTGGCAGAGCATGGCTTCCTGGCAAGTGGGCTTCACTAGCTATGGTGCACAGGCTTAACTGCTCTGCAACTAAGCGGGTCTGATCCTTGGGTTTGGAAGGCCCCCTGGAGAAGGAAATGGCAACCCACTCTACTGTTCTTGCCTAGGAAATCCCATGGACTGAGGAGCCTGGTGGGCTACAGTCTATGGGGTCACAAAGAGTCGGACACAACTGGGCATGCAGACGCTAAGCAAGGCAGGTGGATTCTTACCCACTGCACCATCAGTGAAGTCCTCCACTGCCTTTCTTTTCGAAGGCTCTGTTCCAAGATTTAGTCCCAGGCTCGTACCTTCTGACCACATCTCTCTAGTCAGTAGGTCTTCACATAGGCCATTGAATTCTTCCATGAGATTGTAATATGTTTGCAGCAGCTAGTACATGCCAGGCACTGTTTTAAGTATATGGACAATATGAACCCATTTTATCTTCACAGCAGCCCTACAAGGTGGATATTACTAGTATCATCCTCATTTGCTGAGGGGGCAAGTGAGGCTCAGAAAGGATAAGTATCTTGCCCAAGGTTATACCACTGGAAGATGGTGCCAAATTTGAGCTCAAGCCGTCTGAGTACAGAGTCCTTGCTTATAATCACTACGTTATGTGGTCATCAACTAAAGCTTGGCATCTCGTTCACAAAAAAAACAAGAAAGGAGGGATAAGGGTGAAGGGCCTCTAAGTCCCCTCACTCCAGATCAACTCTGTCTTGTGGTCCAGACTTTTTCAGCAAGAGGTGGCCTCCTCCCCTCAGAGCCACCCCACACCTGCTTTCCCTCCAGGGTCGAAACCTCATGGAGTTACACACACCTGCTCCTGGGGCAGCTGCTGCAGAGTTCAAACCTGCTCACTGGGAGAAACAAAACCTACTTACTTGGCTTTGTTCTCCAGTGGTGACCCTAAAAACCAGCATTAGACTCAGCAGAAGGTATTGTTCTTGGCACGTTGGTTAAAAACGATACCTGTTATGAGTCATACACGCAGAACAGACTTGTGGTTGCTGCGGGGGGGGAGGCGGAGGGGTGGGTTAGGGGTTTGGGATTAGCAGATGCAAACTATCATACATAGATTGGATAAACAGCAAATCCTACTGTACAACACAGGGAACTTCAATATCCTGTAATAAACCATAATGGGAAAGAATATGAAAAAGAACATATATATAGATGTATAATTGAATCACTTTGCTATATAGCAGAAACTAGCACAACCTTGTAAATCAACCAGACTTCAATAAAATAAATTCTTAAAAAATGATACCTGTTCCGATTGGCGTTAAGACCTCAGACTGGGACAATGTTTTTCATTGTCCTTTGAAATCATCCTGTGATCTTGATCTAGATAAAAGACATCAGCAGAAGTGTTGAGACAGACGATCAAATCACATAGCCAGGTGAGTGAATCTTCAGATCAGTGCATACAAATCACCTGGAGATCATGTTAAAATGCAGATTCTGATTCGATGGCTCCTGAGAGATAACCTCTAAGCCCTTGGAACATCGGTCTGGTCAGTGTCTTTGTTTTTACTGGTTTACCTTGGGCTGTGCTGGATAATTTATGCCAATAGTGTGATGTATGGTGAAGACCTTGTCTGACCTCTGGAGGCTGGGTAACTGAGGTCAGCTATATGGGTGTTTCATGCCCACTTGACTGACCCTCTTTCAAGTCAAGTCCCTGGACACTAAGGCTCCGGTCAGCTCCCCTGGTTAGCAATACTTCTCTCAGATTTGCTGAGAGAATTAAGCACTGGTGGTACGAATCCATGAGGGGAGGACCACTGGAAACTATCTCCTCCCTCCTGAACTCTGTGCTTCCTGCCTCTTCCTGTGGTTGATTTCTGTTGTTGGATTGTTCGGTTGCTAAGTCACGTCCAACTCTCATGGATTGCAGCATGGCTCCTCCGCTCTGCACTATCTCCTGGAGTTTGCTGCAACTCATGTCCATCGAGTCCGTGATGCTGTCTAACCATCTCATCCTTTGCTGCCTCCTTCTCCTTTTGCCTTCAGTCTTTCCCAGAATCAGGGTTTTTTCTAGGTCAGAATGCTGCAGCACAAAGCAAACTCATAGGCCCTTCCGGTCACAGGCTCCCAGTCCTCCTCACCCCAACCCTGGCAGGGGCAGGAGCTTTTCTCCTTGAAGGTAGCTGGACTGAAAGGCCTTGCTCATTTCTTAAGATCAGTGGTGTTTCTCTTCTCTCTTCCAGGTGACATTACTAACAAGGAGGGCAGGGGACCCTTAGGATTCTGGTCTCCCATTTCTTCAAGTTAAACTTGCCTTCACTCATTCTGTAAGGCACTACCTTTAACCTGTACTTACTTTTGAAACATTTTAACTGTTTATTTCCATTACTTCCAGAATATGTATCCTTTTCAAAAAAATTATACTTGTGATATTGTTATTTATAGTAAGAAGCATATATTAGGTCTCCATCCCTGTTGCTGGCACACAGCTCCTAAAGCGCCGAGGATTTCCTAAGAAAAAAGAATAACAGGAGCATCTTTGGTTCTACTATTTGTTCCTTTGTCATCAGTTTCTGAAATTCTGGAAGACCTCCAGTTCCATAAAGGTGGAAGAAGTATTTTATTATTCATAACAAGCCCTTTTCAACCACACTAGAATTTATGTTAATGAGATAGTTTTGGAAAGTCACTAAGGATGGGGGACTGCTTGTTAAGGGAATCAGCCAGGTGATTAGAGGGTTAGAGCTTTCAATTTCATGCCCCAGTCTTCTGGGGAGTGTGGCGGGAATGGCTAGTATATAATTATACTTATGTAATGAAGCCTCCATAAAAACCCAAAAGGACATGGTTTGGAGACCTTCAGCATTGGTGACTTCCCACATGGTGCAGTGGTAAAGAAATGTCCGCCAGTGCAGGAGACCTGGGTTTGATCCCTGGGTTGGGAAGATCCCCTGAAGAAGGAAATGGCAACCCATTCCAGTATTCTTGTCTGGAAAATCCCATGAATAGTGGAGTCTGAGGGCAGGCTATAGTCTATGAGGTCGCAAAAGAGTCAGATCAAACTTAGTGACTAAACAAGGGTTGCTGAACACAGAGATTCTGGGAGATTCCGCTGGCTGCAGAGGACACAGAAGGTCTGCCCCTTGATCCCCATCCCAGGCCCTATGTGTCTCTCCCACCTGTCTGTTCCAGAGTAAATTCTTTCCTAATAAACCCTTCATCTAGTAAGTAAATTATTTTCCTGAGTCCCATGAGGTGCTCTAGCAAATTAATTGAACTCAAGGATCCCGTTTATAGCCAGTCAATCAAAAGCACAGGTGACAACCTGGACTTCTGACTGGTGTGCAAAGTGGGGACAATCCTGTGGGACTGAGCCTTAACCTGTGGGATGTGACACTGTGTCCAGATAGACGGGGTCAGAACTGAGTCAAATCGTAGGACATCTGATCGGTACCCTCTGAGACGTGGAGAACTGCTTGGGAGTGTTGGATGACACTTACCAGATACTGACTATTCAATTCAATTCAATTCAGTCGCTCAGTCGTGTCCGACTCTTTGCGACCCCATGAATCGCAGCACGCCAGGCCTCCCTGTTCATCACCATCTCTCGGAGTTCACTCAGACTCACATCCATCGAGTCAGTGATGCCATCCAGCCATCTCATCCTCGGTCGTCTCCTTCTCCTCCTGCCCCCAATCCCTCCCAGCATCAGAGTCTTTTCCAATGAGTCAACTCTTCACATGAGGTGGCCAAAGTACTGGAGTTTCAGCCTCAGCATCATTCCTTCCAAAGAAATCACAGGGTTGATCTCCTTCAGAATGGACTGGTTGGATCTCCTTGTAGTCCATGGGACTCTCAAGAGTCTTCTCCAACACCACAGTTCAAAAGCATCAATTCTTCGGCGCTCAGCCTTCTTCACAGTCCAACTCTCACATCCATACATGACCACAGGAAAAACCA
>SJYT01017308.1:0-20068 GCA_006410635.1 Cephalophus harveyi | reverse complement strand
TCCCATCTCTTTCAGAATTGTCCACAGTTTATTGTGATCCACACAGTCAAAGGCTTTGGCATAGTCAATAAAGCTGAAGCAGATGTTTTTCTGGAACTCTCTTGCTTATTAGTGCCTAATCTAGGCAGGTCTTCCTGTACAATGCCTGTGCACATGAGCTTAGTCACTCGGTTGTGTCAGATTCTGTGTGACCCCCATGGACTGTAGCCTGCCAGGCTCCTCTGTCCATGGAATTCTCCAGGCAAGAATACTGGAGTGGGTTGCTGTGCCCTCCTCTAGGGGATCTTCCAGACCCAGGGATCCAACCCACCTCTCTTACATCTTCTGCATTGGGAGGCAGGTTCTTTACCACTAGCGCCACCCGGGAAGCCCCATACAATGCCCAACACTGTGCATGTCTATCAGCAGAGGCTGCCAGCCATGGGGCTCATCACTGTCATGGAGATTATACACAGAGCCGCTGGATACTATTCAGATGCACCATACAGAGACAGCAACGTGCCTCTTACTCACGGGTCCTTCCTCTTGCTCAGATATCCCACCTTTAATGGACATTTCCCCTTTTTGATGCTCAGCATCTACACCCCTTCCTGGGGCTGGACAACTGTCTACTCTTTGACTCTTGGTGGAAGGCAGGGCTCATCAACCAAGAGGGAAGCTAAGGGCTCTAGAACCTGTTTCCCTGGTCCCCTCAGATGGTGCCTCCACCTGGGATTCTGACACTGGGGGTACCGACTGGAAGAAGCGGGTACCTGGGGATTCATCCCGATGACAGAGGCAGCCCAGCCATCTTCCGTCTCCAGGGTAATAGCAGCAACCAGCCAGCTGTGGTGTCAAGTTCAGATTGGAATGGGTGTGATTCTGGCCAACTGGCCGCTCATCTCTTCCTGCCTGTGCGGTGGGCTTCCAGCTATTCATGTCTTTTCAGTAAAAGGCTTTTCCACTTATACCAGGCAGAGCTAGTTACTCTGGCTTAAAACTCAAGATACTGACACGTTATCCTTAAAAAGTGCCTGCCTCCCATCACCTTTGGCCTCCTCCCATCTAGGGAAGATGTCCTCCCCAGGGGTGAGCTAGAAACATTTAAAAGGCACATGGGTGGAAAAGAACCGGAATTCTAAGGTAGGGATAGGGATGATGAAGACTATTAAGAGAAATTTCTCTCCTTACTAAGCTAAGAAATAGGATGGCAATTTTAAATGTAACCAGTAATTTAAGCATCTTTTAAAGCCTTTAAAAAAAATGTTATGAATGTCAACACTAGGAGAAAAAGAACAATAGTTTTCTGATTTTTCTCTGAATCCCTCCCCATGCCCCAGCCAATGTGAAAAGCACGTGCCTTTGGCTTACACGTGCTTGAAATGTTCACTGTCTATTTCCTTCAGGATTACAATTTTCAGTCTGTTACCTACATGAGTCATTCAATTTTTTTCCCCGTACAACGCCTGAGGGAGAACCATCATTTACCATCCAAGAGCGCAGGGTCGACCCCTCTTCCCCAAGCAGACACAATCACTTAAAACACACAACAGGATCTTCTTTATTTAATTGTTTAATCAGTTTACATTCCACAACTGACAGGTTATTTTTATTTTTTCCATGAACAAGTCATTTAATTAATTACCACTTTTTTTTTCTTCGATCGATGGAAATACAGTATTTCTGCCAAATTCGAAAAAGAAAATTGCAAGATGCAGTCAGTGTCAGAAGTCCCCAAATGCTCTCTGCTTCCTCAGTTCTTGAAAAGTCACAGGAACCTGGCAATTTCCCTTTTTATCCCGCCCCTCCCACATCCCTGTTAAATTCACCTCTCAGAATAGCACAATAGTTTTGAGATCTGGTTTGGATCACCTTTCCTGTAATTAATTAACTATGAGAAGGAACAGACAGTACAATAGATCTGATAAGATGTAGCATTCTTGTTAAGATTAAACGACACATATTCACATCGTATCAGAACAAAATAACATAATATTTAATCTTATTGTAGCACCAATAACCACAGGAATTGCTACCTCCGAGGACAGAGGTGATGTTGGAATCCTGCAGAACACATCACACCTTGTCTAACCAATCAGAAAGCACTATGCAGTTAAAGGTAAATCAATGTCTATTGACTGAGCAATAATCTGGTGGACCATAAACACTCCAGGTGTTTTGAGAGTTTTGTCGGCTATGGTCCCTGTCTAATGACCAAATATAAAACATACTCACAGAATCAGGTCATTCTCTTTTGCTCAGTAACACAGGGCTCAGAACGTGGTATTTTAAATGAACCCAACCACGTCATATTGGGTCTTCTAAATGCTTTGAAAACGCCCAGGGGTTGTTTGCTTGCATTTTATTCTGTACTTGACACTAAAGATCTCACTTCTTGTCTCCACCCCCAAAGGGGTTTCTTCAAATCTAAGGAAGGCCTCCAGGCAGGGAAGAGAGGTGGGCAATAGTGGACCCCGAGTCCCGGTGTAAGGGACAGAGCCTGTCATTGCCACCTCCTAGGAGACCCAGTCTGCCTGTGCCCACTGCTCTTTTCACTGCTCTTTTAGCATTTAAGGAAAGTAAGGGGTTGAGAAAACAGCTCTGAATGTTGGTGAGATGCTATTAGCAGGTGACTGGACCAGGTGACAAGAGGTTGTGGAGATCTTTGTTCCTGACAAAGACAAGGTCCGTCTGGCCCTCTCTCCACCCTCAGATAAAGGGCGTCTAGATAAAGGATAAGTTAGAGCTCCTATAGCTGAAAAAAGTGACTTGCTTTGTGGCTTCTAGAACTCTGATGGGTCATCTGGGGCTGTGTCCAAGGGTAGCACTGACCCTCTGGGCCAGATGTGACGTGTTTGACAAGCAGTGGTCCTCTCCTCGGCTAGGACAGCAGCTTGGACATCACTCCTGGGCTTTCTACTCAGGACCAACACAGATCTCCAGCCTATTAGCCATGAGGTCTGAGTGACTCATAGGTGAGGGGGATTCCAACTCCTAACCAAGAGTCTAAATCTTTGCTGTCTTATATATGGTAGCTGGTGGCCTCGTGGGGTTACTGAGCCCTGGAAATGTAGCTGGTCCAAACTGATATGTTTTCTAAGAGCAAAATTCACATCGAATTTTGAAAACTTTATTTGGAAAAAAAAAATTAAGAACATCAAATAGCTCCTTAATTTTTATACCAAGTCCATGTTGAAATGATACTTTTTTTTTGATATGTTGGGTTAAAACAGGTATTAAAATTAATCTGTTTCTTTGGACTTTTAAAAACGGGGCCACTAGGATATTTAAGATGGCATATGGTGCTGGCATTGTATTGTATCTGCTGGACAGCACTGCCCCCAGAGATGATCACTGAACCATCAGAGAGCAGAAAGGTTTGGATTGATAGTATCATGGAGGAGGAAGGGTTGGGTCACTGGCCAAGCTTGGTGTGAATCCCGCCCCTGAGGCAGCTAGTCTTCTCAGTCCTAGGGGAAGGCAGCTCTTTGTATTGTAGGATTACCTGCCCATGTTCCTCTTCCCTACTTCAGATGTGTATAAGAGACAGGATAAGATGTAGCATTCTTGTTAAGATTAAACGACACATATTCACATCGTATCAGAACAAAATAACATAATATTTAATCTTATTGTAGCACCAATAACCACAGGAATTGCTACCTCCGAGGACAGAGGTGATGTTGGAATCCTGCAGAACACATCACACCTTGTCTAACCAATCAGAAAGCACTATGCAGTTAAAGGTAAATCAATGTCTATTGACTGAGCAATAATCTGGTGGACCATAAACACTCCAGGTGTTTTGAGAGTTTTGTCGGCTATGGTCCCTGTCTAATGACCAAATATAAAACATACTCACAGAATCAGGTCATTCTCTTTTGCTCAGTAACACAGGGCTCAGAACGTGGTATTTTAAATGAACCCAACCACGTCATATTGGGTCTTCTAAATGCTTTGAAAACGCCCAGGGGTTGTTTGCTTGCATTTTATTCTGTACTTGACACTAAAGATCTCACTTCTTGTCTCCACCCCCAAAGGGGTTTCTTCAAATCTAAGGAAGGCCTCCAGGCAGGGAAGAGAGGTGGGCAATAGTGGACCCCGAGTCCCGGTGTAAGGGACAGAGCCTGTCATTGCCACCTCCTAGGAGACCCAGTCTGCCTGTGCCCACTGCTCTTTTCACTGCTCTTTTAGCATTTAAGGAAAGTAAGGGGTTGAGAAAACAGCTCTGAATGTTGGTGAGATGCTATTAGCAGGTGACTGGACCAGGTGACAAGAGGTTGTGGAGATCTTTGTTCCTGACAAAGACAAGGTCCGTCTGGCCCTCTCTCCACCCTCAGATAAAGGGCGTCTAGATAAAGGATAAGTTAGAGCTCCTATAGCTGAAAAAAGTGACTTGCTTTGTGGCTTCTAGAACTCTGATGGGTCATCTGGGGCTGTGTCCAAGGGTAGCACTGACCCTCTGGGCCAGATGTGACGTGTTTGACAAGCAGTGTCTCTCCCCTCCCCTCCCACCAAGGCTTTCATCATTCTGTTTCGATCGCATCCTTAGCCAGACCCCCTGCTTCGGACAGTAGCCACCGGGTTGGTAGAGTAAGTCATAGATTACAAAGCAATTCACACACATCATCTCCTTTGAGACTCTTCCTCCTACTGACAGCGCTCTGTCAGTAACGATAGTAAAATGAGATCGTCAGAGTGGGTGGAAAGGCGTCTGAGAATGCAAAGGTAGATAAAAGGCTTTGGACTCTGAGCACAAACTGGCTGTTAGCTTGAGGTTACTTTCCGAGGAGTGAAAGCGTGGGGCGAGAGCAGCAAGGAGGGACTCTCGAATGTACCTCCCACAGTAAGCGCGCTCCAGCACGGGTTCGAAGCCTTTCCCAAAATAGCAGCAGGATGGCCAAGGTGACTGGGTGCCCCAGGGGCCCTGGAAGCCCCCCTGTTTGGCTGAGAGGACGCAGAGACAACAGTGAGGTAACAAGATTCGCCCAAGGCCCTGAGCGAGCCAGTGACAGTGATTAAAACCACCCCCGGGTCGGGTCTCTGTGTTGACCTTCGTGATAACCTTCACCTTCACACTTGGATGACTTACTTTTACTTTTCAGAAAATGCATTTCACTTGAAAGGCCAAAACCTTTCAAACAGAGAGTTCCAAGCAGACACTCGTGACTGTCAGAGAAACAACCAGAAAAAAAAAAAAAAAAAAACCCTCCTGGGCCAATGGCTTCCCTGCCTTGGAATCCCACCCAGAGTCGGGGTTTCCGGGCAGTCCACATAAGTCCTCAGAAAACTGAGGGCTACAGCAACGCATCTGTCTAGTCTCAATTCCCTCCACGCTATTTTCAGTTTCCATTTTTATTTGTACATTTTTACAGAGAGTCTTGAATAGCAAAACAGTCACACCATGGGTGGAGATGGGGAAAGAGGAGGAGGAGTTATGAAAGCTCTGCATGTGAAAGGCAGATTTATAGTCAGAGAGACACAGACACACGGATACTCAGGCTAGAAATGTCTAAGGTGACCCAGAGAGGAAGGGAAACGCGTAGCCAGGAGGGGACAGAGGGACGCAGAGGTCCCCGAGGAGCGAACACCCAGGCCTTGCAAGTGAAGAGCAGGGGTGGCAGTTGCTGAGCTTGGTGTCTAGCAGAGTGAGGCCAGGTTTGAGTTACAGCTGTGGGACCCCCGTGCTGATACCCAGTTTTCTGTTTCTCAGTGGTGAACACACACCCGCTGCGGTTGGGTGGTTCCTCCATCCCTGGCTGGGCTCCAACCATATTGGGAGCAATGAACGACTCAGCTTTCCCTTAGAGCAGATCTCATCGCAACACTGTAAGCTGATCCCCTGCAAAACAGAAAGCATGCTGACCCTTTGGGAAACGCAATCTTTCCTTGTTTAGAACTTAGGATTGAGTTTTCCCCCAACAGGATTGCGCCCAGAACAACTCCCAGTGAATGCATCATAAGAACCTATCAGAACCCATGTGCTTCTGACAAAGCCATCTTCTTCACCAACTGACCGGAGAAAGAAGATCTCAGTGGCTTAACACTCATTCCCATCTTCAACTTAAAAGATCATTAGAATGTTTCAGAAATCTGATGTGTTCCCAACCCCTTGGGCAAGGACAGTGAGAATTATTAATGCTAGGAGAATGGTAAAAAATAATAATAATAATAATAAGGCATTGAATATGTGTCTTGGTTAACAGTTAACTGTTTTAGCTCATATATGCTATTTTCTACATATGGTTTACTTATTTCATCAACTCTGGGAATAACAAAGAGGGATTAAGCAAAACTGACTTTGGATAAAAGGAAGGAAGCCTGAGAGCGGGTAAATTAAGGAGCCGACTTCTCTGAGGAACCTGGATGACTGAATAAAATCCACATGCTTAAGTTGGATAGTACCTCCTGATGAGCAGCGGTCCTCCCATTCTAGGTTATCCTTTCTGCAGTGACGCTCAGAAACTACATGGGAGAATCCCATTTAGTGGGGGTTTGACTGCTGTAGGAGAATCTGAACAGTGTATAATTTAAATGACACTTCTGGTTTGCAAACCACTTTGGTCACCCTTAATATACCATGAGGTAAAGTGTTATCACTATCCTCATTTTGTGGATGAGGAAGTTCAAGTATGGAGAATACACAGTGCCCAGAGTCACCAATCATTTCAGTGCAGAACTGAAATGAGATGGACAGTAACTGCGTTATACAAGTGTAGCTGAATTAGCGAATTACTCTGGCTTCAGTACTCCTATATCTATCATTAGATTGAGATGACACTCTAAAAGAAAAGAAATAGAAAAAAAAAGAAGAAAGAAATCACGAAGTAGGAAGCCTTTAGCTCTGTTCTACACTGCCCCTAAGCTCTGGCATTGAGGTGTTTCAAAGACCTGTTTGCTACCTCTGGGGGCTCAAAGCCCTATGCTCTCATTGCCTTGAACACAGGCTCAACTCCACATGACCCCATGGACTGTATCTCACCAGGCTCTTCTGTCCATGGAATTTTCCAGGCAAGAATACTGGAGTGGGTTGCCATTCCCTTCTCCAGGGGAACTTCCAGACCCAGGGATCAAACCCAGGTCTCCTGCATTGTAGGCAGATTCTTGATCATCTGAGCCACTAGGGAAGCCCTCAACTCCACACAGACCAGTATGGCTCTGCAGTCACGGGCTGCACCCAGGCCCCAGTTGCCAACCCAGAGACATCACCCATTGGGCAGTACTGGGGCTGTGGCCAATATGATGTCTCACAGACATGGAATTATGAACAACCTTCTAGGACTTTTTCTTTTGTATTTTGTTTTTCTCATTTTCTACAATGCGTAAGTGTTATTCAGGAAGAAAAAACGTCAAATAGCCAATAACAATGGAGTCTAAGAATTAACAATGTTTAAGAAACATTTTGCCCCATGGAGACATCGATGGAAAGAATAATCCAGGTGAAGAGCCCACCAAGGTGACTGTGTTGAGGGACATCTGGAGCTTCGGTGACCATTGATTCAGGGGCTGGTTTAAAACTCTGTCCCCTTACCCAGTTATATAGCAGCTGGAAGACAACACAGAAGCCACCCCAGTTGTTATGCACCAACCACTTCTATCTGTGGTCAAATCACCCCGTGACTCATCATCCTGCCCTGGAAAGGGCTGGACGAGTCCCTGGGAAAGACTGGTCCCTGGAGCAGAGGAAACATACTTTGAAGAATGGCTTCTCTTTAGAGAAGCAAGCAAACATCCCTCACAAATCACACCAAAGATGACCAGGGTGTACTTCTTCCTACTCCTTCCCTCCCCAGATACTTGAAAATCTATTCACTAATGCTCTCCTCACTGACTCGATGGACATGAGTTTGACCAAGCTCCGGGAGTTGGTGATGGACAGGGAAGCCTGGCTTGCTGCAGTTCATGGGGTGGCAAAGAATCAGACACGACTGAATGACTGAACTGAACTGAATGCGCTCAGAATAATCCAGGTGAAGAGTCCATTCTAAATGCCTCTGGCTGATGTACTTGATTTCATGTCCCTGAATCTGACTCAGGTAGGCAGCTTTGGAGCCCTAAGCAACCCATCCTCCCACTAAATCAGGACAACTACAGGAAGTCCTTTAATCTCGGACCTCTCATCATGATTGTGGGTGAATATTAAGATGTACAGCCCAGACTCAGAGTCTCAGGGCACCTTCTTCCCTCATCAAAGGAAAGGCAAGCATTGCTAGGAGGAACCGCTCACTCCCAACCAGAGAATATACCCGAATGGCACCAAGGCCCAGGGTGCCATATATAGACATGTGAAGGCTTTGTCTTGATATGGTGTAGTCATTGAGTCTTTGTGACTTTGTGATCCCTGAAATGAAAAAGGTCTAGTTCTTAAAAGGCTGGGGCTTGCAGGAGGATTGAAGCTGGAACAGGCACACTTGAGATTTTCTTACACTTTGATGCCAGGGAAACACAGAACTCGTGAAACCTACAGCCCCAACAAACGAGGAATGGGGTGGGGGGCGGGGGCTGCTTGGAGCATATGAGCCTCTCTGAAGACAAATTCCTTAATTATTTTAGTTGACTGAAGTTGATGCAGAGGGAAAGGAGAAGTGAGTAGAGAGAAGGGAATAGCTAACAGAAGAAGAAACCAAAACTCTCAAGATGGGGAGAGAAAGAAATAGGACCCTGTCCAGGCAGACCTCCCACTTTCCTGAATCCCCAGGGTCACAGGGCAAGGAACAGAAGCAGAAATAGGCCCTGGGATCAAGGTTGACTTGCATGGAGCTCAGCACATATACACAGTATAGGCTTTGTCTATCCAACTGTAGGGAATTCGACCTTGATCTGGGGTGTGGGCTGGTGGCTAAGGCTGCTGACCGTGAAATCCACCAGAGGGTTGGCTTCTACTCTGGCCTGGGGTGAGCAGGGTCTGGGCTAAAGAGGCTCGCAGATTGAGCCTCCTCCTTCCTTTCTCCCGGTCTTCTTCCTCAGCCCTCACAGCACGACAGCTTCAGTAGGAGCTTGGGGTGGTATGTCTTCATCTGGGATCAAGACCCTGTGCTGGAGGGATCGAGGTCATCAGGGCGGTTCTCCCACAGCCAGGACTGGCCTCCTGCCCAGGGTTTCCATCCTGTCTGTGTGGCCAGGCCTTTCCTGGCCCCGAGCAGACGCAGACCAGAGTGTGTGCGTCTGTACCTTTCTGGCTCCATGCCCCAAAAAGCAGGTCCAAGCTCCTGCTCTGCTGATGGTGAGCTGAGCCCAGGTGGTTTCCTTCTTTCCTAGGAGTTCTTCTAACATTTTAGGGACACTTCAAAGGGATGCAGCAGGCTGGGTTAAAGGTCTGTTATAAAGATGACCTGATGCGAAGAGCCGACTCATTGGAAAAGACCCCGATGCTGGGAAAGATTGAGGGCAGGAAGAGAAGGGAACACCAGAGGATGAGATGGTTGGATGGCATCACTGACTCAGTGGACATGAGTCTGAGCAAACTCTGGGAGACAGTGAAGGACAGGGGAGCCTGGCGTGCTGCAGTCCATGGGGTCGTGAAGAGTCGGACACCACTTAGCGACTCAAGAACAGCAACGATAAAGATGAGCAGTCAGAGAGAGTGGATGATCTATTTATGGCAAGCACAGGATTTAAGAAAAGGGGGTATAAATCACAGGTTGGTGAACAGTACTGGTTCTTTAAGAAAAGTTACTTAAGAAGAATTTAAGTGACTGATTACAAATTGCCCTGTTTGGAATTTCTTTCTCCATTTTTCCACAACTGGGAACTAGCTGAAGTTCGGATCTGGTCACAGACAAGCCCTCTGCCCCAAACGGAGGCTGGTGGACACCAACCTCTCCCTGCAGGTGGAGCCCAGTCCAGATGCCTGGAAGCGAGGCACGGGTCTCTCAATCTGAGATACTTCCCCTTACTTTTCCTCAAGCCCAAGTATGCCTTTCCCCTGAAGCGGGAAATTGAACTTTTCAAAGAAAATTTTTTTTTAAAAATTCCCTAAACAATTGAAACACTGGGTTCTCCTGAAAATTCTCTCCTTTCTCATAGAATAAATCCTCTGTTTTAAAAGTCATCCTTAGAGGTACCATTGGGAGCTAACAGCACTTCCCGCCGGGTCGTCTCCCAGCACCCCACGCACAGGGCACTCATGTGAGCCTTTGTGCAGAAGCTGACCCGTGTCGCTAGCAAGGAAGTCTTGAGTAGTACACCCAGATCTGTGTCCAGGTGTGCACTGACACAAATGTACACAAAATGCACCAGAGATACACACACAGAGACCCACACTGACACCCATCTGCACACATCAGATGCCCTATTTGGACGTGAATTGCACACACACACACACACACAGTCAAAAAGAGCAGATGAGGAGAGAAGCAGGACTGAGAGCCTGGTGGGTGGAACAGTGAGAAGGGAAATTGTTCATAGGTGGGGGAAGGGGGGAGCTGGAGAGGAGATGGGGCAGAAGACAGGGAGATGAAACAGAGGGCACGGCTGGGGGGAAGGCTGCTGAGTAAGAGGCAAAGTGCCCAGAGCACATTCAGTTATGAAGCAACTGAATCCTCGGCTATGCGGTGGACCCATGGCTGGACCGCTCAGGGAATTCACTCTTTGCCTCCCAGGGCTGCTCGGCCCTTGTGGGGTCACCGAGGTGACCACTGGCCACTGCTGCCCACTCCTGCCAGCAGATCCCATCCCCACAGCTTGCACAACCCTCTGGCCGACATCACAGCTCACCAACACCTGCAGTGCCAACATGCTCCACCAAGCCTGGGACACTGGGCTGGACCGAGGCCACCTCTGCTTGGATGCTAGCCACCACGATGGCGATTTGGGGATTCATGGCCTTGAATATCAAGAGGGAAAGGACGAAGATGGCAAGAGTCAAGAGTTCTCTGTGAATTTACACAATATCATACAAATTGGAGCCCATGGGACATGGTGGCTCTCTTTGCATGGGACCCATTTTCTCTCGTCTGTACAGAGGTCGCCCCTAGCAAAGGGGTGGATGTCCAGTGACAAAGACAGCTTCCGTGACGGGAAGGGAAAGGTCTCGTTTGGTGAATGGACTTTATCCAGCGGTAACTGAGGCCACTCCCCTTATCCCTCTTGATCCGTGCTCCCTTCTTTGCTCACGGCTTGTGTGCCCAGATGTGTCTTGAACTTCCAAAGTTAGGGGCCAAGTCCCGTGGCATCCCAGCCCTGGGACGTGCAGCACCACAGGTCCTCTGCCCAGTGCTTGCGTTCTTGCTTCTGCCCTCGGGGAATTTCAGCTGCACTAAAAATAATAGAAAAATGCAACACAAATGATAGAAATCCCACACTCAGAAAACACAGACGCGCACACACGCAGCAGGGATGTCAAGCTGCAGAACTGGCACCCATAGAGGCCCACCTTCATGATGCTTCCTAGTTCCTGGGGCCTCCATCCTGGGCCATGAAACCACCACAAATGATAGACAACAGTCATGATCCAGCAGTATTTTAAAAAGGTGAAAAGAAAAAAAAGGAAACCACCCAAAGTTGTTGCACACATACATGCACGCGCACACACACACACCAGAGGGTTACTCCAAGGCTCCGATCTGCCCAGGGAGCGCAGATTGGGTTCAGGGCAGGGTGGCCTCTTGTTTAACTGGGTGTAAGGCAGCTGGAAGGTAAGACTGGGCTTTCTGAGCATCCACGGAAGTGTCCTTTCATTGATGTGGGTCTTGCCTCTCGGCACGGCGTTCTCTCCCCATTCCCACCTCCGGAACTTCATCCAAAAGTTTGGCAGCAGAGAGAAAACTTCCTTCTCGGTGTGTTTTCTCTTCCACTTTCTGGTGTGTCGCTGGTCGGCCAGGAAGGAAATCAGAACAGGAAGAGCAGGAGAAGAAAATGGTTCTGGAAATGGCCTCGAAGATCTGGTTACATTCTATGAACTAAGGGCGTTGTTTCTCTGCGATATGATCGGGGTTGGGGTGGTGTCCCATCCGGTCGGCTCAGGGGAGGGCATTTTCTTGTCTACACCTGTGCCACCCTGGACCACAGGCACCGTCTCTTCCCAGCCTCCCCCCTCCATGCCCCCGTCCTTGTGAGTGGTGGGAATCGGGACCCTGTCTTTGAGGGCTGATGCTCACGCTGTCCTCAAGAAACCACGGAGTCAGAAGTTACAGATCGATGGAAGAGCCACGTGAGGGGAACGCCTTCCCCCATCTCGGTGATGAGGCGACACAGAGTCCGGCGAGATGTGGGTGCCTGAGCCGACCCCCATCTGCCTTGGCACTGGCATTGTCTTGATTGAGCTCTGTCATATATATGTATATTATATATATATTTATATATATATATGTGTGTGGGTGTGAGTATGGGCTGCTTGTTTTAGCACACTGTCCCGTTCTCGGGTCTGGATTTGGGGCAGTTGGTCCTCGGGACAGGTTGGACAGAAGGGGCCAAGGTACAGAAGAATCCCGAGATCAGAGTGAGGCCCAGGCCCCCCCATGCACAGAACATGGACCATCCGTAGCCATGGCTGATGTCGTCGGGGAGTCCGTACAGGTAGCGGGGGTAACGTGACAGCTCAAAGTTGATCCCGGCCACACAGGTGCACAGTGAGATGATGCAGAAAGTTCCTGGAGGAGGAGGGGAGACACAGGGGAGGGGGGAGGGGCAGCGGAGAAGGTGAGGGGAAGGAGAGGGAGAGAGAGAGAAGGGAGGTTTATTACATTTTTAAATTTTCTTGAATAAGAAAAATGAAAAGACGCAGGTTAAGGGTAACCTGCTGACGAGATCGATATTTGGAAACATTCATGGAGAGGGGAATAGTATCAAGGCTGCCTCACGCTCTGATAACTGCCTGGTCTTGGACAAACTCAGGACATCTCTCTTTGGGAAAATCCTAACAATAAACCACAGGCCAGTTTGTGTAGAGTGAAGTAAAGCAGAAGAGCATTCAGTCTGTTTTTCCAAAGTATTTAAAATTCATTGTCTTTCTTTGGAGATGCAGAAAACACCCCTTTCTCTACTTCTTTAGAGAGAAAAACATCTTTATTCCTTTCTTTTCCACATACAACTTCTTACACAATATTGGATTTTCCTTTAATCCGTTTACCAGCCAGTCGTCTAAATCCTGGAAGCCTTTTCCTGTAAGACAACATTCACCAGAGTGTTTTCTGTGGAACAACAAGCCTAGGAGAAAACTGCTTTATGACGAAGCAGAGGCAGTAACTCTGGGAAACTTTGTACGTGACTTCTCACCCATGAAGATGCATAATCCACAGTCAAGTAAGTTAATCTGTCCAACTTAGTCTTATGAGGTATTTCACAAACTTATTTTATGATGCTCCTTAAAACAAAAACAAAACATATTGCTTAGGAGCTTTCCTCATGGTCCAATGGCTAAGACTCCACACTCCCAATGCAGGGGGCCTGCGTTCAATCCCTGGTCTAGTCAGGGAACTAGATCCCACAGGCCCCAGCTAAAGATCCCACATGCTGCAGCTAAGACTCGACACAGCCAAACAGAAGACAAAACCAACCAACCAAAAACACTCAAGAAAAACAAAAACAAACAAGAAAACCATTGCTCCTATTAACCTCCAGCGAGAAGGCTGCTACAAGAGACAGAATGTTATCAAATAGAATCCTAAGCCCACTTTTAATCCTCTGCCCAACAGACATGTGATGTACCGAAAAGGAGCTCAAGAGTTTTTCTTGATATTCCTGTGTCTTGTTTGCTCTGTCACTGCGGATGGGACAGTAAAAGCCTGAAGGAATACGCAGCATTTGGGAAGGCTGGGTGGGGCTGATGGTACTGCAGGGGCCCAAGCACTTTAGCGGCGGTGATCTGCGTTTCCAAAGGTCCCTAAGTCAGGAGCAGAGCAGAGGGCAGTGCAGAGGCGGGGAGTCCAGCGAGGACCCTGCTGTGTCGAGAGGAGAAAGGAGGAAGGCGCGGGCCAGGACTGATTTGCTGTTGAGTGGATGACGGCGGGTAGAGTCAGCTGAAAGCAAAGCAGTGCGTCAGGGGGGACTTGGCGTAAATGAAACTGTGTGTGGGAAGCATGTAGGTGTATGTGTTTGTGTGTATAGCGACAGCCATCGTGTACAAACACATATGGTACCATCACTCCTTGGGAGAAGAGTGGTCCCAAACTTGGGGGGTTACAAAGCACCCAGGGTCCCTCCTGCTCTGCCCTGGGGTTGAGACAGAATTCTAACTGGGTGCCCAGAGTGGATTACATCTCACCCCAGAACCTCTGAATCAGAATCTTGGGGGCCAGGATGCAGTGCTTTCCTTTCCAAAAGTTCCTCAGGTGATTTCTGTTGATCAGCCTAGTGAGACCCTGTGTGAGGCAGAGGTTCTGTGTATAACCTTGAGACATGGATCCAGGTGAGTGAAGAAGCAGAGGGGGTGAGGGAAGGAGACAGCGATGGGCTGGGAGAGCCAGAGCTGGAGAAGGCTTCATTTGGACACCAGTTTTCAAGAATCCAAATTCTTGGATACTTGGGCCTCAAGTACATGTTCAGTTTCTGGTTTAGAAACCTGGTGTGCGTGATATTGTTTACTAAAATTTAGATTTAGAAAAGGAAGTGGGGGAGAGAGAGAGACTGAATGCGTGTGTGTATATATGTGTGTGTGTGTGCTGAGTTCAAATTTGAGCTGCCCTTGGGATGTTGAGGCTCTTGGGACCACGGGTTTGGAGTCTGGTAGAAATTTCTGAGCTAGAGGTGTGGACTGAGTCAACATCTTGTAAATTGAAGCTCTGGCTGTGACTGAAGTCACCCAAGAGCTCTCTATAAACTGTACCTACACAGGATACTTTACAAAAGGGAGACATTTCTTCTCATCAAATGGGGCACAGTTCTGCTGATTAAGTCTAGTGATCTGTTCTGGGAGAGAAGGTCGACCTCAAGAAAATTGATCTTGACCTTATGATCTTTGCAAGTTGCCAGTGGCTGATAAAACTTGAGGGACACTATTTTAAGCATGTTCTGCAAGCAGAGATGGGAATACCAGACCACCTTACCTGCCTCCTGAAAAACCTGTATGCAGATAAAGAAGCAACAGTTAGAACTGGACATGGAACAACAGACTGGTTCAAAATTGGGAAAGGAGTATGTTGAGGCTATATATTGTCACCCTGGTTATATGACTTATATGTGGGGTACATCATTCAAAATGCTGGGCTGGATGAATCACAAGCTGGAATCAAGACTGCTGGGAGAAATATCAACAACCTCAGATTTGCAGATGATAACACTCTAATGGCAAAAGGCAAAGAGGAACTAAAGAGTCTCTTGATAAAGATGAAAGGAGAGTGAAACAGCTGGCTTAAAACTCAACATTCAAAAAGTTAAGATCATGGCATCCAGTTCCATTACTTCATGGCAAATACATGGGGGGAAAGTGAAAACTATGGCAGATTTTGTTTTCTTTGGGCTCCAAAATCACTGCAGATTGTAACCACAGACCTGAAATTACAAGATGCTTGCTCCTTGGAAGAAAAGCTATGACCAACCTAGACAGCATATTAAAAAACAGAGACATTACTTTGCCAACAAAGGTCTGTATAGTCAAAGCTATGGTTTTTCCAGTAGTCATGTACAGATGTGAGAGTTGGACCATAAAGAAAGCTGAGCACTGAAGAATTGATGCTTTTGAATTGTGGTGCTGGAAAAGACTCTTGAGGGTCCCTTGGACTGCAGGGAGATCCAACCAGTCAATCCTAAAGGAAAATTAATCCCTGAATATTCGTTGGAAGGACCAATGCTGGAGCTCCAAAACTTTGGTCACCTCATGTGAAGAGCCAACTCATTGGAAAAGATCCTGATGCTGGGAAAGATTGAAGGCAGGAGGAGAAGGGGACAACAGAGGATGAGATGGTTGGATGGCATCACCAACTCAATGGACATGAGTTTGAGCAAGCTCCAGGAGATACAGGAGAACAGAGGAGCCTGGCATGCTGCAGTCCATAGCGCCACAAAGAGACAGACATGTCTTAGCAACTTAACAACAACGACTGCAAGCAGAGTGGACAGGACAGAAAGGATGCGGTTGATAAATCAAGACCTAATGACTTAATTACCACATAGACCTAATTACCTACCAATTGGACATGGCCCATTTTGTTGATAACATACATCTTGCTGCTAAGCTGCTAAGTCACTACAGTCGTGTCCAACTCTGTGAGACCCCACAGACGGTAGCCCACTCGGCTTACATACATCTTATTGCTATGTTAATAGGATTAGCTGGGGTATCTTCCTGCCTTCACGTCATGTCAGTTGTTCTGTGATTTGGCAACCTTTAAAACTTTCTGTGGTTTGTTAGCTTTTGTCAATATTCCCATAGGTGGGAAAAAACTCTGTGGGCTCTCACTCAAGACGGTCCATTATGCAGATCATCTGTGCAACCTGTGGAGAAGTCCTGTGTGACAAAATGGGAAGGGGTGGGGAAGGATCTGTCAGCCCCCACAGACGTGGGTGAGAATTTATATTTTTATGTGCTTCTGCACTTCTAAATTCAAGTTTGGAAAGATGTGCATTAGTAACTGGAAATACACCCAAGTAGGCACCTGGTGGGTCCTCGGTTAACGGACTGAATGCAGGACATGTTGCCGCCGCTATTCTGATAGCGGAGATAAAAATGTACTTTGATGGAGTCCCAGAGTGTCTGTGGGCTAACAGGCCCAAATGGGCAAGGACCTGCCAGGCTCAGTGTCCTAAGGTGATGAGTCCAACTCTCAGACCTGTGGGCCTGCGACCAGCTGGGGAGGGTGGGGTACAGAACTTCCACCTCCCGCCGCCACCACCACCAACTCCCTGGGGTTCTCTGGGGAACTCACAGAGATTCTAAATGTCTGTGCTAGAAAACACACCTCAAATAAAGGGCTTGCCTGGTGGCTCAGAAGGTAAAGAATCTGCCTGCAATGCAGGAGACCCAGATTCGATCATTGGGTGGGCAAGAGAATGGCAGAAGAGAAGAGAATGGCAGAAGAAGAGAAGGGCATGGCAACCCACGCCAGGATTCTTGCCTGGAGAATCCCATGGACAGAGGAGCCTGGCAGCTACGGTCCATGGGGTTGCAAAGAGTTGGATATGACTGAGCAACTGAAACACACACACACACACACATAGATATTACAGCACTGGGGATCACAGCCTCTTTCCATTCACCCAAATACAGTGGTGCTTTGAGTAAGTAATGAAACCTTCCTCTCACACAAGGAGCAGGCTCCAGCCTGAGTTATCTTATTTCTTAGGAGCACTTTCTGACTGATTAGCGAGGATCCAAGAAAGGCAAACGTTCTAATGTGTGGTCACGTTTTAATAATTTCCCCCATGTCTTGGGGTTTGAGGCTAATTCCAATCAGACTTTAAGACTAATTATAGTCACAGTTACCAGTTAAGTGAAAAGAACTAGCCACGCCCTTCCCCTGGAAGCAAGGCTCCGCTGTGTACCCAGAGCTGGCTGCGACACCGGCCGGGCAAGGAGGGACAGCAGAAAGGCAGCTGCCAGATCTCAGGGACGTCAAGCCTGGGGAAGGCAGGTCAGCTGCGATGGGGCAGAAGGAGGGGAACATTCCTGTGGCTGCGGGCCCCACGAATTGCCCGACAGCCGATCAGCAAACATCTGTTGAACTTCTCTGTTTGTACCAAGCATTATGCTAGATGTTAGAGGGATAAAAGGGAGAATAAGATAGGATCACTGTTCTTGAGAATTTTTAATTAAATCTAAAATAAAAAGATGAAAAAATATCTTATAATCTCTTTGGGCATAGGAGACAGACGTAAATGAAAAGCTGAGGATGAAGTGGAAATAGCGCCAGATGGGGGATTAAAGGGCCTGAGTTTAGCATCCGCTCTGAACAGTTGGTACCCTCATCCGTAAATCAGGGAGCTAGAGCAGATAGCTAGAAGGTCCCTCCTATATCAAGTCATCTTTAGGAAAAGAAGGAAAAATACCCAGAAGTAAATGGTGAGACAACTATGCTGGGCCAGGGGAGGTTTCCCAGAGGAAGCAGGGTCTTGAAGGAGCAGGGTATCTGCAGGCAGTAAACAGAAGGGGGTCCTCACCTGGCCTAGAAAGCATCCTTCCTTCAGTCCCAGCACCCCAGGGTCCTGGTCTCTAAGCCTGAGTTGAGAAGGCATGTCTGCACCCCATTCCCATCACGCCTCTGACTTCTGAAATGCTCACTGCCGTCCTCCCTGCCAGGCTTTCATCACTTCCCACCGAACCTCTGTAGCAGATCAGTGATGCCCCACCTTCTTCTTCCAGCCATATGTAAAAAAATTTAAAGCCCACCTCTTTACCCTGCCTGTATGGCCTCACCTGGGTGGATGCTTCCTACCTCCTTGACCTCATCTCTCAGCTTGACCTCCCAGAGTCCCAGTACGCCGGTCACAGGAGAAAACATTCTGTGACTCAAAGGGGCTAAGCCTGTCCTCACACCAGGGCCTGTGCACTTGCTGTTCTCTCACTAAAATGGCATTCTTCTTGAGATCTTCTGGGGTCTCAACTCCAGTTCCATCCTCTCAGAGAGACCCTCTCTGGCCCTCTCCTAAAGCAGTCCCTCCTCCAGGGATTTTCAAACCATGTGCCGCGGCGGTGCCTCTGGAGCTGCCGCTGGGAAGCAACAGGGAGTAAAAGAGACCCCCAGCCCTCTTTCTCCGCTCTGGCCAGGACAAGCCCTGCTCTGATCCGTTTCCACGTGAAGTTCCATTTGATGTAAACGTTTTTGAAAAGCACTAGCCTTGTCCATTCACTAGGGGCCTGTAAGGTCTGTCATTATAGGAACTGTGCTTTGGACAGCAAAGTTCAATGTCCCTTCTATTAGTTTCAAGTCCATGCCTTTGGCAGAAATAGCTAATCAATCTCAACCCTCATTCCTGCTGTTCCTGGAAGGGGCCTCAGACTCTTACTCAGCCATGCCCTCCAGGCAGCCAACCCTAACTGGTCAGTTGCAGCTAGTCAGAAGAAGAAATGAAATCTAATTACCCTTCCGGCAGCAAGACTCTCACTCATTTGGACTCAAAGTTCAGGGAGCCCAGTTAGATGAGAACACCACCCCCCCAGATTCCCACAGCCTGGGAGTTGGTGCTAACAAGACTTGCTGACACAGATGGGTCCTCCAGACCTCTCTAGAGTCCCTCCTTGCAAACTCCACCTGCGGGCGGGAAGGCAGGACCAAGGGGTGTAACAAAGCATTGTAAACATAAATGCTTGCTCTTGATTCACACACAGTATCTGCTTCCCTGGATGACCAGCCCCACCTGGAGCATGGTCAGGAATCACACCCACAATGTCACCTGGCAACCTATGGCCTGGCCCCGGTCATTCTTGTCTGCCTGTCCCGCCAGCACCTGGCTGGAAGGGGAGAGGGTGGGATCACTGCATTGCGCCTCCAGTCCCCTGAGCATCCCCACTCTAGACACAGATAAGGCTTAGTGAGGGTGAAACAGAGGAAACAGCTTTCATGTCCAGACGGCCGACTCCTGTCTCAACACCAAGCACAGCTTTCTCACCACCCCCTTCACTGTGCAGCCATCTCTAATTAATGGCTCTCTGGTCGCCAGATACCAGATTCTAGCTTTCTCCCTACTTTTAGTTTCCTGGCTGTTGGACAACTTCTTCCTGCTAGGCTCTCTCTTCTCTGCGTTTCCAAGCTGTCCCTCGATCCAAGCTTGGTCCCCTCTCCCTCGAGGCCCCTCTCTATTTCCTCCTTTGTCTTCTCAGGCGTGGGGCTCCCCCAGTTCTCCTTGGACCCCGCATCCTTTCTGGCCACTTCACCCACTCCTCCGACTTGAACCACCGCCAGAACATGACTGAGTCATAGGATTATATGATAGTCTGTGGTATCACACATTATGCAACGATGTGTCCTCATCCCCAGGGGACATGTATGTTCCAGGCACTTGCTTGGCTACACACAGATTCCCAGCACTTCCTCCATAATCTTTAAGTTTCTGACTTTTTTTCTTTCAAAGTCCTTCTTCCTTAGCAGGGCGATAAACCATCCCAGCTTGTCTGGGAGTTGTTGGGTAGAGGGTGTGTCCCTGGGAAGTCTAAGTTCTGGTCCTAAAATGAGAAAGACCTGGGCTAAGTGGGACACACTGGTCACCCTTCTTACAG
>SJYT01017307.1:46142-66457 GCA_006410635.1 Cephalophus harveyi | reverse complement strand
TGGTGTTGCTACACCAAGATCAACTGGTGTTGCTACACCAACTGCAGTTGCTACACCAAGATCAAGTGATTTTCAATGACTTGTGACAGATTCTGAGTACATACTAGTGTCTCAACCCCACAGAGTTACTGGAACTCAAGGCCCAGCCCATCTAAGGCTACATATGGAACCACCTCTCACCCGTTGCAATGTCACGACAATTGAGAAAACTGTACTGTGGTCAAGGTCAGGCCCACAAAAGGGCTTCATCATTAACAAGTCAAAATGACTTCCTGTTCCTGCCTGTCAGCATTCTCTGCATGCATATAGCCCACGGCTGGCAGAGTTCAGTTGCTCGGTCGTGTCCGACTTTTTGCACCCCCATGGACTGCAGCATGCCAGGCTTCCCTGTTCATCACCAACTCCAAGAGGTTGCTCAAACTCATGTCCATTGAGTCAGTGATGCCATCCAACCATCTCATCCTCTGTTGTCCCCTTCTCCTCCTGCCTTCAATCTTTCCCAGCATCAGGGTCTTTCCTAATGAGTCAGTTCTTTGTATCAGGTGGCCAAAGTATTGGAGCTTCAGCTTCAGCATCAGTCCCTCTAATGGATATTCAGGGTTGATTTCCTTTAGGATGGACTGATTTGATCTCCTTGCAGTCCAAGGGAATCTCAAGAGTCTTCTCCAACTCCTCAGCTCAAAAGCATCAATTCTTTGGTGCTCAGCCTTCTTTATGGTCCAGCTCTCACATCCATACATGACTACTGGAAAAACCATAGCTTTGACTATATGGACCTTTGTTGGCAAAGTAATGTCTCTGCTTTTTAATATGCTGTCTAGGTTAGGTATAGCTTTTCTCCCAAAGAGCAAGCGTCTTAATTTCACGGCTGGCACAGGTGGTACAAATGAAGGCCTCCTGCACCCACAGCAGACATAACTAATCAATCCCCATTCTATGTGACTGAGCCTAGATACAGTCTAAATTCAGCCCTCTGGACAACTACAAGAAACCACTAAAATGTGGCACTTGAGGTAAAACCAAACAGCCAGTGACACAATGACAGTATTATTAGATTTTACTCCAACAACATTCCCATATGACAGCCTAAGGGCCTGGGTGTTTATCACCCTTTCGTATGCACCACGATGAAATCAGCAAGAGTATTATTAATGCCTGGGCTGAGACTGCCACCCACATGCTACCGTTTGATTCTTACCAGCCACGAGGGAAATCCTGGTTTACAGGTGAGGAAACTGAAGCTCAAAGAGGGTAAGCAGTTACATTTGTTTATTTCACTGCCTTGTTCACAAGAGGACTTAAGACGGTTGGATGAGGGCTCTGCCAAAGGCAGGCCAGGTCTGAAACCCCGGACTTCTGAGTCCCAGGCCAGTGGACCTGCTGCATCCCAGAAGGCTGCTCCCTTCTGCATTTCCATCCATTAGGGCTCTGGGAGAGGGAACTGCTGCTGCATGCATGCTCAGTTGTGTCTGACTCTTTGCAGCCCCCTGGACTATAGCCCACCAGGCTCCTCTGTCCATAGGATTTTCCAGGCAAGAATAATGGAGTGGGTTGCCATGCCCTCCTTCAGGGGATCTTCCTGACCCTGGGATTGAACTCACTTCTCCTGCATTGCAGGCATTTTCTTTACCACTGTGCCAGGTGGGAAGTCCGTAAGTTTGACATAAATATGATGCTTGGTTTTATATTTAATGTGTGCTGTGCTCAGTCACTTTAGTCATGTCCAACTCTTTGTGATGCTATGGACTGTAGCCCACCAGGCTCTGTCCATGGGATTCTCCAGGCAAGAATACTGGAGTGGGTTTCAATTTCCTTCTCCAGAGGATCTTCCCCACTCGGATCAAACCTGAGTCTCCTGGATTGCAGACAGATTCTTTTACTGCTGAGCCACCAGGGAAGCCCTTTATATTTAATACTTGACCCTTAAATATTTATCATCATCATCATCATCATTTGTGGTTGTGGCTTCTCAACTTAGATTTGCTGGGAGAGTTTCAGCAACTCACAGTTCGTTTCAGTTTGTTTCTTCCACAAGTCAAGGGAGAAGACTGCCTCAGTGGTCTCTCAAACACTTGTATGTTTTTCAGATGCTTCAGTAATAAAAATAAATCAGCTTGCGGCCCTCTAACAAATGGCACAAAGTGCTTAGTGCCAATAAACTTATTAATTGGCCCAGAATGCAAACTCTTTCACCTTCATCTGGAGCCAAATCTTAGATGAGGAAAAGATTTGCAAAAGCCACACCAGCTTAACTCTGAGAAGCCACCCCAATTTTGTATTTCAGACAGTAGCAGCCAAATCAAGTTCTGACTTTAAGAATAACTAGTTCATCACGAAACCCGACGGGTGTGATGTGGGAGGTTATATTTTTCAACTTATAAAACCAAAAAGTTCAGAGGAAAGCCAGAAGAGAAAAACAGACTGCATCTGGCAGAAGGGAAATAACCAATCAAAACCTGGCAGGAGAAAAAAGGAAAAAAAGAAAATGCACTTAATTTGTCCAATTTCATTATGGGGAGCGGGGTGGGGGAGGAATGTGTGACATGTGATTCTGACTTAGACACATTTCTGAAAACAAAAAACTAAGATCCAGTTCTAATCCCTCAATTAGGGCCACTAATGATGTTCACAGAAAGAATACTAAGGAAGCTGGGTTTCAGTTTGGTTTGGTTTGGTAATTTGTGAAGAAGAGCTGGCTAAGAAATAGAATGCAATTAAAAGGAAAGAAGCCAAGACCCCAAGTTCTATAAATTTAGAGGAACACTATCCCCACACACAGCTGGGGCAGACAGATCTTTACAACCTGGTTCATTAAGTGGAATTAACACTCCGTTTCACTTCACAGCATTAGCCACATTTTCAGAAAATGTGAGGGCTTTCCTTGTCTAAACTTAGAATTGATACACAAAGGAAGTTACCACTCTTGTTCTGGAAAAAAAACTATATATATATATATAGTTTAAATATACATATATTTAAAGAGCAACCCAGGCTGTTCCTGGAATTTAGAGCACCCAGTCGCTCATGCCACCTGCTTCATCTATGGAGAGTGACACACAGCTACGTCAGGCAGCCTCACTGAGTACATCATGCTTATTTGCTGAACCTCCAGCCACCATTAATTTACTGGAAGAAAGCCCTTTTCAAAATAATATCTATCAAATCAATTAAAACCAGACCTGAAAACGTCCTGCCATTTGTGACAATATGGATGGAACTTGAGGGCATGATGCTGAGTGAAATAAGGGGAAAAACAAACAGTTCATGACCTCACCTATACGTGTAACATTAAATGGTCAAACTCACAGCAACAGAGGCTAAGTGGTGGTTGCCAGGGTCTGGGCATGGGGAAAAGGGAAAGATGATCGGTAGGTTCAAACTTCCAATAGTAAGATGGACAACTTCTGGGGGTTTAATACACAGCACAGTGATTGTAGCTAATGATACCTGTATTATATACTTGAAAGTTGCCAAGAGCATAGGTCACCACACAAAAAGAAATGGCAATTAGGTGATGTGATGCAGGTTTAACTAACACTGTGGTGGTAATCATTTTGCAGTGTATCAGTGTATCAAAGCAAGACTGAGCACCTTAAACCTGTTCTTTAGTCACTAAGTCGTATATGACTCTTTTGCGACCCCATAGACTGTAGCCCGCCAGGCTCCTCTGTCCATGGGATTTGCCAGGCCAGAATACTGGAGTGGGTTGCCATTTCCTCCTCCAGGGGATCTCCTAGACCTAAGTACTGAACCCACATCTTGGCAGGCAATTCTCTACCATTGAGCCCTCCTTAAACTTACACAGTGTTAGATGTCAATCGCATGCATGTGTGCTGAGTCACTTCAGTCACGTCTGACTCTTTGTGACCCTGTGGACCATAGCCCGTCAGGCTCCTCTGTCCATGGGATTCTCCAGGCAAGAATACTGGAGTGAGTTGCCATGCCCGTCTCCAGGGGATCTTCCCAGCCCAGGGATTGAACCCATGTCTCTTAACGTCTCCTGTATTGGCAGGCAGTTTCTTTACCACTTGTGCCACCTTATACCTCAGCAAAGCTGGTGGAAGTGATAAGCTTGAAACATACTTGAAAAAGATAATCCATAGAAAGGGGAGAAATATTTGCTAACAATATATGCAATAAGAGCTTGCATCTATAATATGGAAAAACTCTTACAACTCAACAGTAAAAAGTCAATCCAATTAAAAAGTGGGCCAAGGATTTTCATAGCTACTTTCCCCAAAATGGACAAAAAGTACATGAAAAGATGCTGAACATCCTTAGCCACAGGGAAACTTTACCCTTGCCATCCTCAGTCTCTATAAAGCCACAGCACCTCAAAGCCCACCAGGCCTGCCATCAGAGAGGATAGAGTTTGTGTCCAGTTTAATCACTTACTAGCTATGTGGCTCAGTTTCAATTTCCTTGTCTACAAAGCAAATACTTCAAAGATTCTGAAGTCAGATAATCTCTGTCAAAAGTCTAGGTAATTTACAGGCCAGCATCTAGCACAATGTCTAACCCATAGTAAGTACCAATAAATCTACTGGAATATAATAAAACTTCCCTACACACTAGAGAGATGATGTGGATTGGGGGCAGGAGGAGAAGGGGACAACTGAGGATGAGATGGCTGGATGGCATCACTGACTCGATGGACGTGAGTCTGAGTAAACTCCGAGAGATGGTAATGAACAGGGAGGCCTGGCGTGCTGCGATTCATGGGGTCGCAAAGAGTCAGACATGACTGAGTGACTGAACTGAACTGAATGTTTCAGAATTAAGACAGGAGAGGCCACTCAGGAAGGCAAGAGAGATTTACCAATAGCCAGCTATCTGTTACATACAGCCATTAACACTATTTTTCTTGAAGGTGGGGTATTATAGATGAAATGGTACCCACCAAAAAGATATTAAAGTCCTAACCCCCAGTGCTGTGAATGTGATTTATTTGGAAAAAGGGTCTTGACCACATCAAGATGAGGTCATTAGGGTGGGCCCTAATCCAACATGACAGGTATCCATATAGAAAAGAGGAATTTGGACAGAGCCAGACAGGGACAGAGGGATGAGGATGGGAAGATACAGGGAGAGCACCACTGATAAGCCAAGGAAAGCTGAAGTTAGGAGACAGGCCTGGGACAGATTCTCCCTCACCGGCCTTGGAAGAAACCGACCCCGCCAACACCGTGCTTTTGGACTTCCAGCCTCTGGGACTGGGAAATAACACATTTCTGTTGTTTAAACCACCCAGTCTGCTGGCACTTTGTTAGAGCAGTCCTATAAAATGAATCCACAGGGGTAGACTAACTTACTAACATGATAATAAGTACGCTGACCTTTACAACCCGTTTCACAATATCCACTTAAATTTGCAATGCCTCACCTTCATCAGACCTTCTCTTGAAGGATCAGAGGTCCTTAGTACATCTTCAGTGGTCCACCAGGACTGCTTCATATAAACAGCCACAACTGAAAGAGAAAGCCAAGAGAAAATGATGAGGTGCACGTGGCCATTGAAGGAGCAGCTTTATCAGCTTGCAGGCACTGTCAAGATGCAAAGGAAAGTTTATGTGTGAGAAAAGAGATGATGTTTCTAGGATGAGTTGTCTGAGAGCACTCACCAGGACAGAGAGACCACTTTCACCTGAAAGGACTTCACAGATGTCTGCAGAGATGGCCTGTTAATGACCCCAACACAAGATGTACCCCAGTGCTGTTGGGTGCAAGAGACTACACAGTAGTACTGACAAATTCAATGGGTGAGAATTACATTTTTTTTTTTTTTAAGTCCAACTATATGACCCAACTTGGAACTCTGCAAATTTAGGCAAACCCAACATTATCTAAGGGCATGGAATGACCCCTCATTATCCTGGGTGCTGGGTTAGGCATTGGCTTCTTTTACATGCTTTTCTTTCATTCTCACAATGAAATTGACATCTGCATTCTTCTGAGGACACTGACATTCTGAGAAGGAAAGCCAACCAGCAAGGAGGGCTGAGGTCAGGTCCGGCCCTCAGACCCGGGACTCCAAGCTTAATGCTCTTTCCAAGATGGGTCAGTTGTAGCTGGGGCAAATTGTGCAGGGGTGGTGGGGGTCTTTGGGTAAGAGAACTCTGGGGCTAGGACCTACAGGAGCGGGAGGGTAGAGACATCTCTCCTACCCCACTCCTGCCCCCATGTTCTGAGAGAGTCACTGAGACCTGTTGATTCCACCCACTCTGAGTTTGGACATGGGGGCTTCCCTGGTGGCTCAGACAATAAAGAATCCACCTGCAATGCGGGAGACCCGAGTTTGATCCCTGGGTCAGGAAGATCCCCCAGAGAAGGGAATGGTTACCCACTCCAGTATTCTTGCCTGGAGAACACCATGGGCAGAGGAGCCTGGCAGGCTACAGTCCATGGATTTGTAAAGAATCAGACATGACTGAGCGACTAACATGTGCTGCTTAGTAGAGGTGATCTGGAATACCCTCTGTCTCACCAGGCGCCAGCTTTCTCATCGGAACTACCCAGGCTGATCAGCCGAGGTGGCTGACAAGTTCGGATGAGGATCAGATGTGAAACACCCAGCACAGGGCCAGGCAGGCAGGGGCACTCAGCATCTGCTAATTAACACGCCATTTCCTCCCTGCTCCTGCTGCAGCCGCCAGGCCCCATCGTTCCACCTGCCACCTCCCGACAGGATCCAACCCCAGAGCCCTGGATGCCCGCTGGTCTGTCCCCACCCGTCCCCTGTCCCAGTCTCCCCTGCCAATCTTTCCATCCTAACGGGCTACTCCAAAGGCAAATCCAGTCATGGCCTCCACCTCTTATCTCCCAACAGGGCAGCTCTCCTTTCATGGCTTAAAAATCACATTTTAAAACACTAAAGTCACTTTGGTTGCTTTCTGGCAAATTTTTTTTTTTTAAAGATTGTTTTTTAAGAGAAGTTTTAGGGCTTCCCTGGTGGCGCAGTGGTGAATAGTCTGCCCGCCAATGCAGGAGACATGGGTTTGCTCCCTGATCCAGGAAGACCCCAAATGCTGCAGGGCAACTAAGCCCCTGCACCATAGCTACTGAGCCTGTGCTCTGGAGCCCGGGAGCCACAACCACGGAGCCCACGTGCTGCAGCTACTGAAGCCTGCGTGCCCGGGAGCCCCTGCTCTGCAACAGGAGAAGCCACCGCAATGAGAAGCCTGCCCACCACAATGAGAAGCGTGCCCACCACAATGAGAGAGTAGCCCCGGCTCTCCGAAACCAGAGAAAAACCCTTGCAGCAACAAAGACCCAGCACAGCCAGAAATAAATACACAAAATTATTTTTAAAAGCAAGTTCAGTGCTTTTAAAAGAGAAGTTTTAGGTTCGTGACAAAATTGAGAGGAGCAAACAGAGATTTCCCACATTCCCCCTCCCCGGACACACAACCCTTGTTATCATCATCTCCCACCAGCATGGGACATTTGTTACGACCAGTGGACCTAAACTGACACTTCATGATCACCCGACGTTCCCATCAGGGTTCACTCTTGTACATTCTATGGATTTGGACAAATGTATCATCACATGTACCTATCACTATGATATCACACAGAGTATTTTCGTTGCCCTGAAAGCTCTCTGTGCTCTGCCTGCTCATCCCCTTCTTACTACCTCCTATCCCTGGCAACCACTGATCTTTTTCCTGTCTCCTTAGTTTTGCCTTTTCCAGAAGGTCATATAGTTGGAGTCATACAGTATGTGGCGTTTTCAGATTAGTTTCTTCCTGATGCAAAGAACTGACTCATTGGAAAAGACCCTGATGCTGGGAAAGATTGAAGGTAGGAGGAGAAGGGGACAACAGAGAATGAAATGGTTGGATGGCATCACTGACTCAATGGACATGAGTTTGAATAAGCTCTGGGAGTTGGGGATGGACAGGGAAGCCTGGCATGCCACAGTCCACAGGGTCACAAAGAGCCAGACACAACTGATCGACTGAGCTAACAGTGAAATGCGTTTAAGTTTGCTCTATGTCTGTTCATGGGGCTTCCCTCATAGCTCAGTTGGTAAAGCATCCACCTACAATGCAGGAGACCCTGGTTCAATTCCTGGGTGGGGAAGATCCCCTGGAGAAGGGATAGGCTACCCACTCCAGTATTCTTGGGCTTCCCTTGTGGCTCAGCTGGTAAAACGACGCGGGAGACCTGGCTTCGATTCCTGGGTTGGGAAGATCCCCTGGAGAAGGGAAAAGCTACCCACTCCAGTATTCTGGCCTGGAGAATTCCACGGACTGTATAGTCTATGAGGTCGCAAAGAGTCAGACATGAGTGAGTGACTTTCACTTTCTCGTGTCTGTTCATGGGGCTTCCCAGGTGGCGCTAGTGGTCAAGAATCTGCCTGCCAATGTGGGAGACACAAGACACGCATGTTCCATCCCTGGGTCAGGAAGATCCCCTGGAGGAGGGCACAGCAACCCATTCCAGTATTCTCGCCTGAAAAATTCCATGGACAAGAGCAGCCTGGGGGGGGGGCTACAGTCCAAGGGGTCACAAAGAGTCAGACACGACTGAGCACACGTCTTTTCCTAAAGACACAGATATTTCATAGCTCAAAATCATTTCAGCACTGTATCAGTGCTAAAATATTCCATTGCCTGAATGTAGCATAGTTCAGTCCTCCTCCACTATCTTTTTATACTACTTTTATTGCCATTTTTATACCTGCTTCTCAAGACAGGTATCTGAGCCTCCAGGGGTCCAGGAGCCACAAGATTTAAAAAAAAAATACAACTTCCCAATCAAATTTTTTTAGCTGGAGAATTGAAGGAAAACAACCCAGAGTAGAAAACAAAAGTTCCTTGAACATTTAACGTCAGGCTCAAGACTTTAAAATAAATTTTGTGAGGCAATCGAGTTAAGCTGCCACCACCTTCCTCCCTATTCCTCTCTGCTCTTGGAGGAATCTAAGACCAAATGATGGCATTAGCTATTACTGAGCACTAACTCTGCACAGCCAGTTCCTTCTTTCCAAAACCCAATAGCATCTAATTCACTGTCAGTTTCATACCAGTGGTGAATTTTGTCTTCTCCAACAATAGTTACAAAATTGATAGAGCCAACTGAGAGAGAGAAGAGCCAATTAAAATGCTTGACATCTGTCTTCATTTATTCAACTAAATTCATGCTCCAAATGGCACCTACTAGAACTTTCAGGAGGCTTATAAAACCATAAGGATTATTTTCCTGCTTAACAAGGTAAATCAATAAAAGATGTTCCATTTACTAACATGGTGTATTACTTATAATACAGATGTTCAATTTACTGAGACAGTTTCAAACAGGAAATGTGTTACGACTTGCTGTTTGTGTGGTGCCTTGCAAAGTTTCACGGTGCACTGCAGAGCATTAATTAGCCACACAAGTTGTCACAGAATAGATTGAATTTTTTTTTTTTCAAAACTAATCTTAAAGCTGTTAAGTATACATAACAATGAAGGTGAAGTCTGATCAAATTTAATAGGCTTAAAATGCATTGTCTCAAAAATGACTCTTGAAAAAGAGAATCAGCCTTCCAAAGAACAGCAGCTTTTGATCAGAAAAGCCTGCGACCACGTCAAGAGGAGACAGGCAGGAGGAATGGGGCAGAGCCCTTGGAGAGAAGCTGTTCCCAGCTCAGCAAGGACAAAAGGTGGACCCTCGGGGGACAGGCAGTCACCGCAGAGCCTCGGGGCATCACTTCCGAGACACTGGGGCCAGCAGTTTCCCAGAGGCACAAAGTAGAAACCACACATCTGTAGTTTTAAAAGACAAATAGAATCCTGATCAGAACCCTCTGGCTCTCCACCACATAGGACCTGGAGACTGGACTCCTGCAAATGACTGAGCCATGGTGTCAGCAGTCGACAGGGCACTGCGGGTGACAGGCCAGCCTCACTGCTCTGATTTAGTGCCCATCTCCCCACGAGTGAGAGGTGACCACAAAGAAGATGCCGGTAATGGATTGTATTCTGTGGCAACCCAAGGTTTCCCAAACAAGTTAAGACAGTGAGGCTGACTCCCAGTGGCCTGGCTTCATCAAGGCTCAGCAGGATGAACTGAATTCTACCAGCTGGGGCTGAGTTTCCGGACGCACAAATGGCCCAGCTCCCCAGAGGCCGCTGAGTAAGTCTGCATCCTTGCCCCCGGGAATCGGTGGCCTGCAGAGAAGAGAGGGCTAAACAAGCTGCTGCAATATGGGGCAGGATGTGATAGATGCTGGAATCAAGCTGGGAGCCAGAGTCCAGAGGACCCAGAGGAGGGGTCAGCTCTGCTGAGGGGCTGAGAAATTAGAAGATGCTTGCTCCTTGGAAGGAAAGCTATGATCAACCTAGACAGCATATTAAAAAGCAGAGACATTACTTTGCCAACAAAGGTCCATCTAGTCAAAGCTCTGGTTTTTCCAGTAGGCATGTGTGGATGTGAGAGTTGGACTATAAAGAAAGCTGAGCGCAGAAGAATTGATGCTTATGAACTGAAGTGTTGGAGAAGACTCTTGAGAGTCCCTTGGATAGCAAGGAGATCCAACCAGTCCATCCTAAAGGAAATCATTGCTGGATATTCATTGGAAGGACTGATGCTGAAGTTGAAGCGCCAATACTTTGGCCACCTGCTGCAAGGAGCTGACTCACTGGAAAAGACCCTGATGCTGGGAAAGATTGAAGGTGGGAGGAGAAGGGGATGACAGAGGATAAGATGGTTGGATGGCATCACTGACTCAATGGACATGAGTTTGAGTAAACTCTGGGAGTTGGTGATGGACAGGGAGGCCTGGCGTGCTACAGTCCATGGGATCACAAAGAGTCGGACACAACTGAGCAGCTGAACTAAACTGAACTGGGAAAGTGTCCATAGGAAGTTGGCCAGATCAGGTACTGGATCGCTGGGTAAGGCGTCAGAACAGGCAGAGACGACAGGCGAGGGCAGGATAACCCTCAAGGAGAGGCACAGAGCCAGGCAAATCCAAGGCCACACTAAGGACACCTCAAGCAGTGTGCTGGGCGAGGCTTAAACATGGGAGAGGCAGAGGGGCAAACATCGATTACAGCAAGGTTGCAGCAAACACGGCTAACGTGTCGAAGCCCATCATTCCCTACATGCCAGCAATGGACAAGTGGAATTTGAAATTACAAACAATACCATTTATGTTCAGTTCAGTTCAGTCGCTCAGTCATGTCCAACTCTCTGTGACCCCATGAATCGCAGCACGCCAGGCCTCCCTGTCCATCACCAACTCCCAGAGTTCACCCAAACTCATGTACATGGAGTCGGTGATGCCATCCAGCCGTCTCATCCTCTGTCGTCCCCTTCTCCTCCTGCCCCCAATCCCTCCCAGCATCAGGATCTTTTCCAATGAGTCAACTCTTCGCATGAGGTGGCCAAAGTACTGGAGTTTCAGCTTCAGCATCATTCCTTCCAATGAACACTCAGGACTGATCTCTTTTAGGATGGACTGGTTGGATCTCCTTGCAGTCCAAGGGACTCTCAAGAGTCTTCTCCAACACCACAGTTCAAAAGTATCAATTCTTTGGTGCTCAGCTTTCTTCACAATCCAACTCTCACATTCATACATGACCACTGGAAAAACCATAGCCTTGACTAGATGGACCTTTGTTGGCAAAGTAATATCTCTGCTTTTTAATATGCTATCTAGGTTGGTCAAAACATTCCTTCCAAGGAGTAAGCGTCTTTTAATTTCATGGCTGCAATTACCATCTGCCGTGATTTTGGAGCCCAAAAACATAAAGCCTAACACTGTTTCCACTGTTTCCTCACCTATTTCCCATGAAGTGATGGGACCAGATGCCATGATCTTAGTTTTCTGAATGTTGAGCTTTAAGCCAACTTTTTTACTCTCCTCTTTCACTTTAATCATTAGCACCCCCCAAAAATGAGATACTTAGGCTTATACTAAATGAAATACATTTAATAATCTAAGAAAATATGTATAAAAGCTATACAAGGAAAATTATTTACAAAACTGTGATGAACAAAATCAAAGAAAAACTAAATAAAGAGATATTCAGTTTTCTTGAATAGGAAGCTTCAATAGTATCAAAATGCCAGTTCTTCCCAACTTGACGTACAGATGCAATACAATCCAAATGAAAATTCCAAGAAGTTATTTTGTGGATTTCCCTGAAATGATTCTGAGGTTTACCAAGAGAGGCAAAAGATGATACTAGAAGAGAACAAACCTGGAGAATGGACACTACCCAACTTCCAGATTGCAACAACCCAGACAGTACGGCATCAGGTGAACAGACAGATCAATGGAACAGAATGTAGAGCCCAGAAATAGACCTACATGAATGTAGTCAACTTCTACGTAGTCAGCTTTGACAGAGGAGCTGGAGAAGGAAGTGGCAACCCATTCCAGTATTCTTGCGTGCAGAATCCCACGGACAGAGGAGCCTGGAGGGCTGCAGTTCACGGGGTCACAGAGCGTTAGACATGACTGAGTACACACGCATGATGGAAGAGCAATGCAACATAGGAGAACACAGACAGTCTTTCTAACAAACGATGCTGGAACAAACGGACATCCACATGCCGAGAAATAAATCTCAACACGTAACTTTCACTCTTCACAGACACCACCTCTACAAACATAAACCAGTGCCGACAGAGAGACAAAACAGGAAGCACTTTGGATACGGCCCTGTGGACTCGGTGTGAGAGAAGACAGGGCTCAGCGCCAGGAGGGGCTCAGAGTCCAGCTTCTTCAATTACTAGCTGCATGACCCCCTGCCCCACCTTGGGTCCCCCGTCTGTCGTATGGCGCCCTTAACATCCTCTTAACCTAGTCTTTACACAGTTTTGCAGCTCATTTCATTCAACTGCTTTACCCAAAGTGTCTGAAGCTTTTCGGTAATTTCCAAAGACTTCCTCCACCTGTTTCAAGTGTTTCTCTGGGATTCCAAAGAAGTATGAAAAGCCCTTGTTATTTGCTGGCTTTTGTCAGCGACACAATGGAAGCTCTTGCTAACACACTGTTTCTTCCTGGGAGCTCCCTTGCCAAGCTCCCTGCTCCGGCTTGCATGGGAAATGTCTGCCTTTCTTCCCCACATTGACCACTACCATCCTGTCCGCCACCTCCCAGTGTGAGTGGGGACACGCTCCTACCCACCGCGCTTGGTCCTTTTCCATCAGGGAGCGTTAGCCGACCGTCATGTTCCTTGCTTCCTCCTCCCAGGCTTGTGAGGACAACCATACCTGATCAAGGCACACACTTTCACCTGCCCAGAAGCTGCCAAGATTTTTAAACCTTTCACTTTGCCTAAGATTTCTTAATGGAGCTAAATCCTTTTTTTTATTTAAATATCTTTAAATACAACAATCACCTTTTAAAAGTTGGGTGAGGGAGAGCTGGTTGCCACCTGTCACCTTGCACGGGGCGGCAGGGGGGCTGTGACAGTGGGGAGCTCTCTTGAGAAGGACTTGAAGGAGCAAGGAGCAACACTGCAAGGATCGGTGACCTTGGCGGGGGACGGCGGTCCGTGTGCCCTGCTTGCTGGGCCTCCTCATCTGCCAGCACCGAGGACAGAGGAGCATCAGGGTGGTTCGGGGCCCTCCAGAGGCCACAATTCTGAAGCACATGGTCATCCAACCCACATGCTGAGTAGCTATTGTGAACAGAGCGCATAATAAAGCCACCAGAGGAATGCAAGTTAGACTCTGGCTTAAGACACCTACAGCCTGGAGGAGGAGACAGCACTGGGGACATAAAGCACCTCCAGCCATGGAGGCCTCTAGGGCCACACCCTACAGACCATCAGCGGCCACCATGCTTCAGAGGAGGAGAGGAACATAATACTGTTACTGTTTTAAAGCAATATTCTCCAGAACCACATGTCCAAGTACCTACCAAGCACCTGGCTTTTTTTTTTTCCCTCGGGTGAGGCTCAGAGGGGTTAGGAAAGTGCCTGCAAACAGCAGTGTTGGAACTGGACATGAACCAGGTCTCACGGGTTTTAGAGCGCCTGCTCTAACTACTATACTCCAGGGGCAGAATGGACAGAGAGATGGATGACAGAACCAGGACCAGGCCCTGGGAAGGCTGGCAGAGTAGGAAAGACAGAGATGAGAGGAGAGGTGAGGAGGTGGCAAGTCAAGACACTGATGAGCTCGGAGAGGCCAACAGGAAAGATCTTAACGGACTGAACCTCGCTCAGCACGTTGAGACAGGAAGGAGGTGGTCATTTATTCAGCAGACATTTGACACCAGGGACCCAGGACAGAAGACACTGCTCAGCAGGAGCAAGACAGGCCACCAGGCCAGGACCCAACACACTGTGACCAGCACCTCAGACGTGAGCAGCATCAGGCAACCACTCAAGGGCCGTGTCTTCATCCATTCATGCAGCTGTGACAGAGCACCACGTATGACAAAACATGTTTACTTCTCACACTTGTGGAGGCTGGGAGCCTGAGATCACGGTCAGGTCCCGAGGAGAGCCTTCCGGGCCACAGACAGCCAACTTCTCACTGTGTCCTTACATGGCAGAAGGGGAAAGGGAGGCCTCTGGGGTTTCTTTGATAAGGGCACTAATCCCATGTGAAAGAGCCCCACCCTCAAGATGTAAGCACATTCCAAATGCCCCACATCCCAACCCTATCACCTGGTTTAGGATTTCAGCATATAAATTTGGTGGGTGACACAGACATTCGGACCATAGCAAGCTGTCTGGAGGGAGTGGGGCAGAGTTCCAAGAACAGGCATGAGCCAGACTAGGTTCTAACACTGTGGTGCCTGGGGACCAGGCTGAGGTACTGGCTTTGTAATAAGTCTCTGGAGGAGCCCAGTCAATGATAGACGTGGTCAGAGCAGTGGTTTACGAAGAGAACATGCAGGTTGGGCCCAGGTGGGAAGAATTAGCCCTTTTGAGGTTAAGAAGAACAAAAACATTGCTTGAGAAGATCACACTGGATTTGGGGGTGGGTTAAGGCCGGAGCCAGGGAGGACAATAGAGGGTATGAAGATCAATGCAAGGCTGAGCTCAGCAGTCACGCTGCAGGGAAGGGGAAGCCTGGGGGCAGGGAAGACCACCTGTGAGCCAAACTGGCCCTAAGGCAGAAGAGACAGGAGGTGGGGCTTGAGCAGAAGGAAGTGGGTGCTGCACCAGGAGGCAGTGAGGATGTGGGAGAGGTGTGAGACAACGAGGTCAGCATGGCCAGCGGGATACACAATCCAAGCTGAGCAGAGTCAGAGAAGGTCCATGCCCCACCCCATCACAGGAGCCCAGGAGGGAGTAGTTTTCACGTGTGTGCATATGCAAGCTCACAGACAAACATATACACCCCCTGCATGCATGCTATGTTGCTTCTTTGCAACCGCGTGGATGTAGCCCGCCAGGCTCCTCTGTCCAAGGGATTCTCCAGGCAAGAATACTGAAGTGAGCTGTCATGCCGTCCTCCAGGGGGTCTTCCCAACACAGGGATCAAATCCTCACCTCTTATGTCTCCTGCATTGGCAGGTGGGGTTTTTTTACCTCTAGTGCCACATGGGAAGCCCACACACCCCTTACCTCCCCACAATAACTGCCAGTTGTTCATGGACTGGCCCCAGGGTTCCCACTTCTTCAATCACAGCTGAAGGAGCTTTAGGCGGGTCTGCCTGCTGCCCCCCACCCTCCTCCCTTGGTTGCTCCTCCAGAGTCTAAGCCACCACGGCCCTGTTACAAATCTAAGAAATATGCAGTTCCCCCAAAATAGAGCACAGTTAAACCAAAGTGACAGGCCATCTTCCCAAAAGCAAAATACACGTAGGATTTTTTTTACGACTTTTCAGGACCGTCTCCTGTCGTATATTTGTGTAAGGTTCCGTAACGTACTGAAAATACGTTGTAACTGACCCGGCCAGTTATTAAACTCCCCTCCCCCTTTCATGTGCTCAACTGTACCGTTGACAGTGTAGCGTAATGAGCCCGATGGTAAAGGTATGTCTGCAGAAGGAATTTCCTTTTGTGAAGGGGTGTGCGGGATACTTGAACCCGCGGAGAGACGGTCCCTCTTCCGTTGTAGACCAACCGGAACATAGACGTAGTCGGAGGGACACCCAGAGTCCGGGACGAACGGAAGTCGTTGAACCAAAGGTACTCGCCTCTAAAATTGAGTTCCTTCTACCTCACTCTACCCCCACGGACCTACGACTCCGGGTCGATCTGATGTTCCACAACCTCCGTCTTTCTTTGGGTGAGACCTCGATCAGATAGATCCTTTCCGTAGAAGTTTTAGTGTCCGACGTGGGTCCGGTCGTGTCGTGTAAAGAGTCCGGACCCTTCGTCTCTCTTCACGTCTGTCGGGTTCGACATCACCATTTTGGGAGTCTACTGAGTTTCTTTGTGGAGGGTCGGGTCTGTTACCGAGGTAGGACCTGTGAGTCTTATAAAAGGAACCTCGAAGGGACAAAAGGTTTATGGTAGTCAGGGAACCATTCTTACTGTACAGAGACAAACACCCTACGACAAAAGGGGACGTGACTGTAGGTCGAGTGTCATTCACGGTATTTAATTGTCCCTTATTTCTTCCTTTAGGGTTTGTTATCGGTTGTACACAAGGGTTTTGGGTCAGGTGTCACTGCAAATAGATCTTCAATCTGCACCCGTCACAGCCCAAGGAAAACAGAACTCCTGCGATTTCCAGCACGGAGCTCTCTTAGCTTCTGTGAAGTCAGGTCCTGCCCAACCTGAGGGCTACCTGACGCCCCCCATGCTTGCCCAACCACACCTTAGCCACCAGGCGGAGCAGGTACTTAAGTTGAGGCTGAATTTCTGAGGCTCTTTTCCCCCAAACTGTCAAGCCCACGTAAGTGGGATGCCCCTTTGTAGAAGGCGGGAGGATGGGACCCATTTCAAGTTGATGCCTACCTCCGCATTATCCAAAACACAAGCATAAAGGCATAAAAATTCATCATCCATGGAATCATAGGAAGCTGTACCAAGGAGCCTGCTCACCAGGTGGTCCCTGGACCCTTGAGTCTGCGGGGGTCATCACACTTCAAAGCCAGGAGAACTGCGATTACTTCTCCGCATACCAAGTCAGCAAGCCTCTCCTCCACTCCCACCATGTTAGCCTGCTTTTTGCCGGAGAGACAGAAATCACTTCACCGACTCACGTCTGTAGGCTCACTCTGCAAACAGAGCTGGGTTTGGCCCCATCCTTCCCACCCGCCAGGAGGCCTGACGTCTCCCTCAAGGCACCCATGGAACCAGGAGCTGCTCTGGCCGGGTCTCCTCTCCCTGAAGTTCAGTGATTCACAGTTCCTCCCCCACTCCCACTTCCCTAGTGACTCAGATAGTAAAGAAGCTGCCTGCAATGCGGAAGACCTGGGCTCGCTCCCTGGGTCGGGAAGATCCCCTCGAGAAGGGCATGGCAACCCACACCAGTGTCCTTGCCTGGGAAATCCCATGGACAGAGGAGCCTGGCGGGCTACAGTCAGTGGGGTTGCAGAGAGTCAGAGACAGCCTTCACTTTCTTATCCCCACTCCCATCTTTCGGCCTTCCCCCGCAACTCTTGCTCACAGTCTGTGCGGCCTGCTCAGGGGTAAGGAATGTCCCAGAAAGACCCTTCCATTCCTACAGAAGTTACCTGGGCCTCTCGGGGCACACCTCACTCCCCCCCGCTGACCACCCTTGGTGACCCACCACCCACCTGCCCCAAATGCAGCCCAGACAAGGCCTGGCCCTGGGCCCACCGTGTCGCAATCCCCGCCCAGCCCACGACAGCCACCGGGAAGGCGGCTCCTCAGCGGCTCTGGTTTCAACTGAATGTTTGCCTTGGCGCTTGCTGTCACTGCAGGCCTAGAATGGGCATGCTTTTCCAGGAAAAAATCATCATTTTTTGATTCCCTGCTTGTTTTTCTCAGGGTGCACATGACATGCAATCACCAAAAACCGTAAATAAATTAGCAGCAATTTGAAGGATGAGTGTTACGCTTGGTCACAAAATGTCCTGGAGGCGAGCTGGGGGGAGCGATGTTCCAATCAGGGAAGCCAGCATGTGGTAACAAACACAAACATCCTTCCCCCTCACCCGCCTGCCCTCCCCTCTCCCCTTCTCCTCAAGGACCCTGCTTTCCATTTCTCAGCCTTGCCGCCTCCCCTGCAATTCACCCCGCTCCCTCCAGGAAGAAAGAGCCAGGAAAGGCTTCAGAGCAGTGTGCAGCTGGGACCCGGCCCACGCCCAGACCCCGCCTCCAATTTGACAGCCCCCAGACCCTGCAGACAGCTCAGGTTGCCTCACCCCAAGCTTTTCCTTCCATATCACCCAGCACCGTGGGCATTATCACTGATTCAGGCTGGAGCCCAAGTCTCCTGGATTCCCCCTCTGCCCGTTCCAGCCCATCCCAAATCCTGTCGTTTCCAACAGGTGAGCCCTCAGCCCCCTCCTCTGGGCGCCCCCAGACTCCTGGACCCCCAACACTTGTCCTCCTTTCTCTCCACCCTCTCTTCTGATCATGACTAAGACATTCCTCGAAGGGCTGAGATCCAAAGGCAGGACGCTTCCTCCCGCCCCAGTCCCTACCCAGCCTCCATAACATCACGGGGCATCTTGCCCATTCCCCCAGCACAGCCTCCCCACCAGTCAGGGGCCACAAGAGTAGAGAAGGCTTTAAGAAAAGTGAAGAAAAGTGAAACTGTTAGTCGCACAGTCATGTCCAACTCTTTGTGACCCCATGGACTGTAGCCTACCAGGCTCCCCTGTCCATGGAATTCTCCAGGCAAGAACACTGGAGTGGGCAGCCATTCCCTTCTTCAGGGAATTTTTCCTGATCCAGGGTGCTAACCCAGGTCTCCCGCATTGCAGGCAGATTCTTTGCTGTCTGAGCCACCAGGATCTCCCAGGCTTTATGAACATAAATTTCAAAACATTCAGAGAAGGGGGTCGGCGAGACTCAGGGCCAGAGTTGCAAGGTGGAGCACTACATGGGATGAGGGGGGCCTGCCTCCTGGGTCCCCCGTGACTCCGTGGGTGCTGCTTCAGGCCCAGAGTGCCCAGCCCTGCAGGGCAGAGGAGAGGCTGTGTGCCCACTGCATGCCCACCAGCCAGCCGGGTGCTGAGAGAGAAGAGAGTCCCAGGGAGCAGGCAGTGGAGAACTTCTCAGGCCTCCTACCTTCTACATTGGCCAGACGGGCACTTCCCTGACAAGGATTCCATGCTCCTCCTACACCTCGCAATACTCAGTTCAATTCAGTCACTCAGTCGTGTCCGACTCTTTGCGACCCCATGAATCGCAGCACGCCAGGCCTCCCTGTCCATCACACACTCCCGGAGTTCACTCAGACTCACGTCCATCGAGTCACTGATGCCATCCAGCCATCTCATCCTCAATACTCAAGAGTCCCCTTATTCTGGAAACTTCTGTAGCATTGTGGCATTGCATCTCTTCCATGTGAATCAATTATAAACTGCCATTTTTAATCAGCCTCTGAACAGTCTTTGTCCTGCCTTCTAATCATCAACTACTAGCTTTTATACAGGAGGGAAAAAGCCAACAAACAAACAGATACTGTCAGGAGAGCTGGAAAAAAAAATCTGACAAGTTTCCTGACAAGGAAAACAGGAAGAGATCATCTAGGAAAATTATCCGTGTGCCCTAGGAGCCCGCAGAGAGCTTCCATCAGAAAGAGCAAACGGTAAAAGATGAGCATTGAGGGTGGAAGAGGCCCCCACGGCCAAGGTCCCCAGGCTCAGCACAGTCCTGTAAGATCAAAGTATGAAAAGGCGAGCAGGGAGGAAGTTCAGGCAGGCCAGGAAGACATGCAAGAAAACAGGAGAGCTCCCTGGGATGGCTGGCCAGACAGAGGAGAGAGCCTGAGGCAGAAACACACCTAAGCCAGAGGCGCTAAGGGCCACAGGGAAGCCTCTTCACTGGAAAGGCGACAACAGTGGTTTAGTCGTGTGCGACCCCATGGACTGTAGCCTGCCAGGCTCCTCTGTCCATGGGATTCTCCAGGCAAGAATACTGGAGTAGGTAGCCATTTCCTTCTCCAGGGGATCTTCCTGACCCAGGGATCGAAGCCAGTTTTCCTGCATTGCAGGCAGATTCTTTACCAGCTGGGCAATGGTTCAGTTCAGTTCAGTAACTCAGTCGTGTCCGACTCTTTGCGACCCCATGAATCGCAGCACGCCAGGCCTCCCTGTCCATCACCATCTCCTGGAGTTCACTCAGACTCACATCCATCGAGTCAGTGATGCCATCCAGCCATCTCATCCTCGGTCGTCCCCTTCTCCTCCTGCCCCCAATCCCTCCCAGCATCAGAGTCTTTTCCAATGAGTCAACTCTTCGCATGAGGTGGCCAAAGTACTGGAGTTT
>SJYT01017307.1:0-42806 GCA_006410635.1 Cephalophus harveyi | reverse complement strand
GCTCCTTGGACATCGGGTTGCACCTCCTGGCCGCCGTCCCTGGCCTCAGGCATGGGGTGGCTCCTCCTGGCCTCGGCCCCTGACCTTGGGCGGGGGGTGGATCCTCCCGGCCGCCACACCTGGCCTCGGATGCGGGGTGGTTCCTCTCAGCCTGTTCCTGCGCTGTTGCAGCCTGGCACTCTCAGCCGCTGCCCCTGACCTCGGACGTGGGGTAACTCCTCTTGGTCGCCACCCTTCGGGCACGGGGTCCTCCCGGCTTCTGCCCCTGACCTCGGACGTGGGGTAGCTCCTCTCACCTGTGTTTAGTGTGCCGGTCGCAGCCCCCCACGCTTAGTGAGCCACAAGGGAAGCCCCAAAACACTGGAGTGGGTAGCCTATCCCTTCTCCAGCGAATCTTCCTGACCCAGGAATCAAACCGGGGTCTCCTATATTACAAGCAGATTCTCTACCAACTGAGCTATCAGGGAAGCCCCAAGAGCAGGGAAGGTGTCACTTACTATATCAATGAGGTGATTTTTGGACCCACCCAAGGATGGGACTTGGGCTTCCCTGGTGGCTCAGATGGTAAGCAACCTGCCTGCACTGCAGGAGGCCCGGGCTCGATCCCTGGGTTGGGAAGGTCCCCTGGGGAAGGGAATGGCCACCTACTTCAGCATTCTTGCCTGGAGAACCCCATGGATGGAGGAGCCTGGCAGACTACAGTCCATGGGGTCACAAAGACTCAGACACAACTGAGCGACTAATACACACACAAGGATCACAAGGATGGGACCTGGTTGCCAGGAGAACCAACCGTGTGATTAGGGAGCTTGAATTTTTGGTCCCATCCCCCAACATGCAGGGGGAGAGAGCTTAGAGGTTTAATCAATTGCCAACGGTCGGTGATTTAATCTGTCATGACTATGTAATGAAGGTCCTATAAAACTCCAAAAGGACTGGGTTCAGAGAGATTCTGTGCTGGTGAACATGTGGAGGCATAGAATCGCACTAACCTCTGGCTTATAACCAGTCAGTCAGAAGGAACTGCATGGGCTTGAGACTGGCACCTAAAGTGGGGAGCACGGGAGTCTGGTAGGACCGAAACCCTAACCTATAGACTTTGGTGGTCTCTCCAGGTAGTGCCCGAATTGAGTTGAACAGAAGAACATCCAGCTGGGGTCTGGAGACCTACTTGATGCTGTGGGAAACCACCCACTTCCACACCCTGGAAACTGGATCTCGAAACACATTTCATCCGAACAGACATTTTTCCAAAGACGTACAGATGGCCAACATGTACATGAAAAAGTGCTCAACATGACTAATAATCAGGGAAATACAAACCAGAACCATAAGGAAATATCTCCTCCCATCTGTTAGAATGGTTATTATCCAAAAGGCAAGAGGTCGTGAGTGTTGGTGAGGATGTGCAGAAAAGGGAAACTTTATGCACTGTTGGTGGGAGATGTAAATTGGTGCAATCATGATGAAAAACAGTATGGGGGGGGGTCCCTTAAATTGTTTTCAAACAGAACTACCTCATGATTCAGCAATCCCAATTCTGGGTATTAATCTAAAGAAAAAAAAAAAAACTTGAAAAGATATATGCACATACAACTACACAAAAGCATGTATAACAATTTTCACAGCAGCATTACTCACAACAGTCAAAACATGGAAACAACCCAAATGTCTGTCAATCAGTAAACAGATAAACAAAAGGTGGCAAATCCATACAGTGAAGTAATGTTCAGCCATAAAAAGTAAATGCAGTACTGAAACATGCTAAAACATGGATGAACCCTGAAGGCATTATGAATGAAGAAAGTCAGATGCACAGGTCCACACACTGCATGAGTCCATTCGAGGGAAATGTCCAGAATAGGCAGATCTGCAGAAACAGAAGAGATTGAGGCAGGTAGAGAAGTGGCGACGGTTTCTTTCAAGGGTAATGAAAATTAAGTGTGGTGAGAGATGCACAACTCTGTGAATACACTAAAAACCACTGAACTGTATGCTTTAAACGGGTAATTGTATGATACGTGAACTACAGCTCCATAAATCTGTGTATACATACATATATATAGGAATAAAAATAGTCCTTCCTGTGGATTCAAAACAACTACACAAACACTGGAGGACAAAGCCACATCTTGACAATAACTTTGCATTAAAATCCCAGGGGCTGGTTATGCCCGGTAATGAGCTGTCAGCTGGAGGTGTCAGCTTTGGGCTGGTTTTGCTAAAATGCCGAGGTAAATGAAGGCTAATTTCGTGGAAACAGAATGTCGAAGGAAAGTGAAGCATGGTCTCACCAGCCACCCCTCTCCTCCCAGTTCTCTGGCGCCAGTTTCCCAGGTGGCTCCTGGGAATCTTGATACAGGACAGATGCTGACTCAGCAGGGCTGGGTGGTTGGGGGGAAGGGGCACAAGCTCCTGCATTTCTAACAAGTTCCCCGGTGGACACCTGGCTGCTGGGCCACAGGCCACCCCCGCACCCCCAGCAGGAAGACAGGAAACCGAAGCCCAGAGGTGCTAAATAGCTTAACCCCGGCCACCCACTCATAAAGGGCAGAAGATCCACATCAGAGGAGGAGCAGCACGAGCGTGGCCTCTCAAAGGGAGACGCGGGAGGCACGGCAGCTGGCCGCACGCCTGGGGAGACCTGCCGTCTGTGATGGCCGTGCCCACCTGCCTGGATGGCCCCTCTGGGGGCGGTAGGCCCATGAGGAGACATTGGACACATCGGTGTGGGCTCCTTAAGGAGAACATCCTAATGGAGCTGTCCCCAGAGCAGAGAAGGCTCTCCCAGGACACAGAAGCCCCAGATGAGAAGCCAGAGCCCCGGACCACACCTTCGTGATTCTGGCCTATCTCTAGTCCATCTTCTGTGTGCTCAATTGCCCAGTCGTGTCCGACTCTTCGCAACCCTATAGACTGTAGTCCATCAGGCTCCTCTGTACCATCGTCTTAGCCCTCCCATAGAAGAGGCCTCATGTGCTATGATGATAAAAATAAATCTTATAATGACAAATCTTTAAATTCCAGCTAAGGGTACTCTGCTGGGAGACCTATTTTCTTTTTTTTTTTAAAGGAGATTAACAAGTGTTCTAAGTGTTACAGCCATGTTAATAGGAAACAGAAACTCTTTCCTTGATATGTTTAAGATGGAAATAAAATACAAAAGATCATCCTTTTTCCCCTTCTGAAATTCAGCAGTACCACTTAAATCATCTTGGAAAGCACTGGGCCCAACGATCTAAACGCCCTTTCGACCGTGAGCTTCTGGACCCCTGCCTCCCTTTTCTAAAGCTAAACAGCCCTAGTTTCCTCAAGCCTTGTTCAAATGGTTTCAAGCCCTCTCATCCCCTTGTTGCTCTCCACAGATAAGCACCAATTTGTTTCAGCTGCGGCTTGAGCAGCACCAAAGAGAATGGGCTGTAATTGAGCGGGAACATCATCCTACCATTAAGACAGCTCCAGTCCCGTCTGCTTCCCAGCAGCCCCCACTGCAGCGCCCGGGCCGCCTGCGCTCCCAAGGATGAGAATCGCCACCTGTTTCCTTTCCTCCGCGTGGTGTAGAAGTGCAGCCTCCCTGGCCCATCCTTTATCTCTGGCTGCTTGGGGACAGACTGCATGATATTCATCCAATGAGGCAGTTTGGGATTACCAAAAAGAACAGTGGTCTTACCGTTAAGAGTGATTCCAAAACAAACTAGATGGCCTTAGTGCGAGGTCGCCTTCCTCGCAAGGTCTGCAAGCAGAATCCGCCAAGGAGGTAATTCAGCTGCCGAAGTCTGGCTGGCAGTTGACAGGAAGGCCTCCCATTCTACAACCCTGTGCCTCTACAGCGCAATACTCCAAGACAGAGAAGAACATGCAAAGACGCTCCATGATGGAAGAATATTTCTAATCCCACGCCTGCTCTCTGCCCTGGATAGTCCAAAGCATCAGATTTTCTGCCACGGATCATTTCATCCTCACAGCTACTCTGTGAAACAGCTAAGGTGTCCCCATTTTGCAAATGACCGAACTGAAGCTCAGAGAGGCCAAACCATTTATCTGGGTCACCCAGTCAGTTGGCAGAGCCAGGACGCCAAGTCTGTTGAGTCTGATACCAAAGTCCACGTTCATTTCATTCTCTACAGGGCCCGGGAAGATATGAGAGGAGCAAAAGGCCATCAGCTGAGGGAATCTGGAATGCTAGGATGAGCAATTTTGATTCAATACGAGAGGTAAGAAAAGACAACTTTTTTGACGAGAGGAGTTTTTTTTTTAATCTTTGTAAACACTTGAGATCAGTTAATAATTTAAAAATAAGATGAGTAGTGAAACAGGGGAAATAAATGAAAGCTAGGGCCCTGGGGGAGATGCAGAAGCAGCTCAGGAAGAGAGGCTCCTGGCAGCCTTTGGCTGTGTCCCCGCGGGGACAGAAACCAGCCTCTGATTAGAGAAATAGTCAAGCATGAGCACAGCAGGGAGCGGCCAGACAGATGGGATGAGGGCACGCGCCTCTCAGACCACCTTCACGGAAAGCATGTCCTCAGCTTCCTACAGGAGAAAGCTGGAAGGCTGCGTTACCGGCAGGCCTCATTCCACTGCACTGCACTTTACTGTGCTTCACTTTATTGCTTTTTTTTTTTTTTAAAAAACAAATCAAAGGTTTGTGACCACCTTCAGCCAGTGTCGTTTTCCCAACAGTAACTGCTCACTTGATGTCTTTATGTCACATTTTGGTCATTCTCACAATATTTTAAATTCTTTCATTATCATTACATTTGTTATGATGATCTGTGATCAGTGATTTTTGATATTACTTATTACAAAAAGATTACTATGACTTGCTGATATCAGATGATAGCTTTTTTTTAGCAATAAAGTATTTTTAATTAAGAGGTGTACATTTTTTAGACACAATGCTACTGTACACTTAATAGACAATAGTATATACATAATTTTTCTATGCACTGGGGAACCAAAGAATCTGTGGGACTTGTTTTATTGCAATATTCGTTTTACTGCAGTGGTCTGGAACCTCCATAAGGTCTCCAAGGCCTGCTTATACTCACATCTTCACAGTATTCCACCATGAACATTAAGTGCTTGCCACCAGGGAACTCACAACTCCAGGATGGCTTTCATTTGCTCACAGGGTTATCAGGAGTTACTGTGATAATTAACTCATACACAGTCTCATCAAACAGCTCTGATCCCTTTAGCTTCCATCTAACCACACAAACAAGCTTCCGAGGTGGCGCTACTGGTAACGAATCCACCCACCAATGCAGGAGACATAAGAGACTCGAGTTCCATCCCTGGGTTGGGAAGATCCCCTGGAGGAGGGAACAGCAACCCACTCCAGTATTCTTGCCTGGAGAATCCCATGGACAGAGGAGCCTGGCAGGCTATAGTCCAAAGGGTCACGAAGAGTCAGACACGACTGAAGCAACTTAGCATGCACACAGGCAACCACCCACACACACAAACACACAGACCTTCATGAATGTCACTGGAAAATTACAAAGGAACTGGGGCCAGCCTTCTCGAAGGTCACAGCGTAGCACATGGCTGAAGTGGCGCGTGTCAAGTGGCAAGAGGCTCTGTGGTATCACTGGCTGCTTGGGAGTCCACATGTCTCAAGCCACAGAGGGGCATTTACGCATGATGCCCACTTCTAAATACCAGAGTAAAGAGCCCAAGGTGTGGATAACACCTGAGCGCTTTTTGGAAATCATGCAACCATCACAGAGCCCAGCAGCAGGAAAACATTTGGAAACTTTATTTAAAGCTCTATGAAATATAAAGAAAGGTCCAGAGTGAGATTTCTTGGAGCTCATGAATATTTATTATAATACATTCTCGAAAACAACCAAAAAATTAAGTACAATGGAAATAGGAAACAGATTTATGAATCAGTCATATGTTTTTACATTATGCAAATGCAGTTAAAGACCTTTAACCACAATATTGTTAAATGCCAGAAAAAGGCAGAGGAGAGGGCTGCTGATATTTGGACATCCTCTTAAAACTGGCAAACGATATTTTCAGAGTGTTTTGACAATCTGTGGGCACCTCCTGTTACTTTCGCTAACCTGGTGCATTCAAGGCAAAGTCAGACTCCTGGGGTTATCCCAGCCCCCTTGTTCAACAAGGACTTGGTAAACAGGAATAGGAAGTGTGCTAAACCTTGACCAGAAAGCTCTCACACACAGTTCAGCCAACCCTAGCCCTGAAGCAAGGAGGAGGCTTCACCAACATGCCCAAAACTCCAAGACAGCTAACTAAGCACACTCGTGTCTCAGGATCAGTAATGAGAGAAGCATTCACGACAAATATGTGCTGAAAAACGTTCTCCGGTCAAGGATGTCACTTTGGGCTTTATGACACCCGTGGAACAGGGCATCCTCTGACTACAGACCTTACACACAGGGTGAAAGGCAAAAGTTCATCCCCAGGGGAGCTGGAGAGTTGAAGGAGGCCCCTTTGCAAAGTGTAGTTGAAGATCCCTAACCCCACACTTTCAGCAGACACCACATCCTTGAAGGAGGGGTAACTCACTAAGGGTTGGTTTGGTTTTTTTAATTTATTAGGAAAGCAATATATGGTCACTGCAGGAAATTTGTAAAAACACATTAAAGTACAATAAAGGAGTAAATTTCTAAATAGGATTGACCTTATGTTGGGGCTCCCCTGAGGTCAGAGATGAGGAGCTTTGCTTCCAGCTTGCTGGTGGCCTGGGCTCCAGGCAGACTGATGGGCTGGAACCCTCTCCCACCTCACACTGCTCACCGTCAGTGGCCCCAGACCCTGCAGCCAAGAACAGCCATCCATGCGAGCTCAGAGCACTCACCCAAGAAGCTGAAATCGGTCACAAGCAGGTGCTTCATGATACAGAGGAAGAATAAATGTGCTACTGATTACATAAATTTCACCACCAGAAACAAAACCCCACCAGATCATCACCTTGCAAAAATCCCGTACCCTGCACCAGCAGACCATCAGAGGCCGCGTTTCCTCATCCAGTCTGGCAGGGATAAGAATGGTCCTTGGGCTTCCCTGGTGGTTGAGTGATAAAGAATCTACCTGCCAATGCAGGAGATGCGGGTTTGATCCCTGGTCCAGGAAGATCCCACATGCTGAGAAGCAACTAAGCCCGTGCACCACAACTACTGAGCTCGGGAGTCACAGCTACAGAAGTCTGCACACCTCAGAATCCGTGCTCAGCCACAAGAGAAGCCACAGCAAAAAGACAGTAGCCCCTGCTCGCTGCAACTAGAGAAAAGCCCACAAAGACCTAGCAACAAAGATCCCGTACCCTGCACCAGCTGACCATCAGAGGCTGCGTTTCCTCATCCAGTCTGGCAGGGACAGTCAAAAATAAGAAGAAAGAAGATTAAAAAAAAAAAAAAAAAAAAAACGGTCCTGCACTTCACAGGGCAGCGGTGACACTCCAGGCTGTGCACACAATGCTGTTATTAATAATGAGAACAGCGAGTGTGACACTCAGAAGCAGCTCTGAATACCGTCACTCTGGGCCAGAAGGTGTCTAGTGTCTTTAATACAAAAATCAATACGTGTATCAATAAACAGAAACCCATAACACCCTCTTGGATCTCTAAAAGGCGAAAATAGATCACTTCCGCCTTGACGTTCTAAGTTCAACCAAAGAGTAGAACCATCACTTCTGAGGTATTTGATTCCATTCATTGTAAACAAATCAGAATTCTCATGTATTAAATACATTAACAACTACTAACCTGTCTTTGTGTCCTGGGGATTAACTAAGACCAAGATTTTGTGTTGAGGTTCATCACGGTGCACGGTGCAAAAGCAAACAGACGAAGCTTCAAGTTTAACCTGAAAAAAATAACAACAAAATCATCACTTGGTTCTGTCATCACAGTAAGGGCACAAGAGACTGCTGAACAGTTAAGCTGGCACACCGCTCTTTCAAAGAACACTGTGGCACAGAGGGTCCTCTGACAGGGTGGAGGCAGCACAGACATGGAACCTCGGGCACTTGGAGCTACATGCAAGCGCAGCCTGACAAGGGCCCTTCCTCCATCTCCCCCAGCAGACCCACTCATCCCCTCCCTCACCGAGCTGTCTGCTCAGTCCTTGCAGCCTCTCCTTCCATCCCCTCTGGCCCCAGCAGCTTTCCCACCCAAATCCCCCCTAGGGCTCCACCTTCGAAAGCTGGCGGCCACGTGAGGCTGCACCTGCTTGGCTGACCTCAAGGACCCTCCTGTGGCCACTCTGTGCAAACAGCCTGGACAAGCCTGGGAACTGACGTGAAAGTCACTCAGTCATGTCCGACTCTTCGCAACCCCATGGACTAGACAGTACTTTGGAGTCTCCAGACCAGAATACTGGAGAGGGTAGCCTTTCCCTCCTCCAGGGGATCTTCCCAACCCACGGATCAAACCGAGGTGTCCCACATTGCAGGCGGATTCTTTACCAGCTGAGCCAGAAGGGAAGACAAGCCTGTGCCCACCCGCAGTGCCGGGCTGCCTGCTGCCCTGGCTCAGGCCCCTGCAAGCAGCCTTGAGAAGCCCACACACGCCCTCTCTGGGAACCCAGGCTCTCCTCTGGCTCTGAGGCACCCAGGGGGTGAAAATCCTCAGCGCCTCATGACCCTAAGGGACTCCAACCAGGGTCTCTGACACTGGGCTGCTTTCTCTCAAGTGCCCACGTGCCAAGGCCTGTCTTGGCCATCAAACCCACAGGCTTCAGCTCCCTAAGCAAAAAGACAACACATTCCATGGCAAAGTCTGTTCTGAAAACCGAGGAGAGTGGAAGAGAATGAGAAAAGGATGTGTGGGCTGAATGAGGCAGGCAGGCTGCCTGTAAAAGTTTACAGCAGACCTCCATGGTTTCAGAGGACTGCTTCTTAAATCCTGAGACCCGTCATCATTTTGGAGCCTGCTTGTGTTCAAGTCACCGGAACAAAGACTGCCTGAGCTGGCCCCTCAGACTCACCCAGCGTCAGCCGTTACAAGGCCATTAGAAACAATATGTACAAAGCATCATATCGACATGGAAAGATGCCTATTATAGGCAATATTGTATTCCCAGTGTGCTCTGCATGTTAAAAAAGCATGCCCAGAAATAAAATCCAACAGAAACACTCCAAAGTGTCCACAGCAGTTAACATGGGGGATTTTATTTTCCTTGTTCTTGACTGTAGTTCCCAAACACTGAGCATACACTGTTCTATAACCAGGAGAAATCAATAAGTATTATTGTATTTTAAATATAATAAGACAATTTCAAGACTGAAAACAGTTAATTATGAAAAGAAAAGGTTCTGGGCAGGACCAGTGTGATGCAGTATGGTACATCCTTATCTTGTCTTTTCTTGTTTTGCTTGAAAAAATTTCTCTGGGATCAAAAAGAAAGGTTAAATTTGCTAAAAGCAATGAGAAGATCCATTATCATCACAAATCAGACTATATCAAAACCTGCTAAAGCGGTACGAAATAGCTACCCTTTCTTAATTAATTCCTAAAATGGTAGGAAACCAAATGATTATTTTCAGGACTCTTCTTTTTTTTTAGAAGGAGGAGAAGCAACTCGGAAAGACATTTCAGCACTTCTATCACATTAAATCGGAGAAGGCAATGGCACCCCACTCCAGTACTCTTGCCTGGAAAATCCCATGGACGGAGGAGCCTGGTGGGCTGCAGTCCATGGGGTCGCTGAGTCGGACACGACTGAGCGACTTCACTTTCACTTCTCACTTTCATGCATTGGAGAAGGAAATGGCAACCCACTCCAGTGTTCTTGCCTGGAGAATCCCAGGGACGGGGGAGCCTGGTGGGCTACCGTCTATGGGGTCACACAGAGTCGGACACGACTGAAGTGACTTAGCAGCAGCAGCATCACATTAAATCAACTTAATTCTAGTAACGATCTTATTTTATTATGATTTTTGCTAATAATAACACTAAAATTATTCACTTTATGAGCATACTACATATTAGAGTTTGTTTTGTTGTGTAAGTAATGTTGTAACCCATACATAAGCATGAAATAAAAGCAGATGAGTGAAACTGCATCCTAAAGTACTTAAGAGCTAACTCCTGCATTTCACCACACTTCTCAGATTACCCAGCATGCCCCATACCCTGTCCAGCAGTCCTCAGCCCACCAGCCCCCCACTCCCCAAGAGTAAGCCCCCCAGGAGTGAGCCCCTAGCCTTGACTGAGCGCCTACTCGCCTTCCGGCACAGCTGTCGCTAGGCGGCGCTGAAAGCGTGTGCGCACAGCCACCTCCCTCGCAGATCCAGAATAAGGAATCACCCTTGGGAGCTAGATTCTTCCAGGAGTTGATTACAAACAAGCATCTCTGAAATCTCAAGGAAGCCACACTATATAAACTGTACAAGCCATTGTTTTAATTAACTCTTGAACAACTTCAGTATAACAAAATAAAACCCTGTCTTCCTCAACTAACTCTGCCTGCCAGACAGCAACAACTCCTGGTATGAGTGAACTTTTATTTGTATAAAATAAGAAAATCTTGCCTCTTTCAACAAACCAGCCTCAAATCTGAAAAGCAGGTAACCACTTTAGGTATAGTTCAAGATTCACATATTCTTTTTACTTACTTAGTGGGGGAAAGGTCTTAAAAATAGCACAGTTATTAAATTTCACCCACAATCCCACCATCCTAAGTTTTCATTTCTAATTTCTTCCAGTCCATATTCAAAGCATAATTTTATCAATGCTAAAAATCATAATTGGTACGACTTCATTCCAAATCACAAACTTTTAGGACTTAATCAAACCTTAGAGACTAGAGGTCAGTCAATCCCCTCATTTACAAGTGGGAAAACTGAGGCCAGCCAGACAATACACACAGCATCTCATTTAATCCTCAGAACAAGAGTATGAGGTAAGCACAGTTATGGTCCCAAATCCTGAGATAAGAACAGCAAGACCAGAGAGGTAAAGTCACTTGCTCAAGGTCACACAGCCCTTAAGTGGTAGACATGGGGTTCACAGCAGATTGTCATGTTGACTGCCTTGTAGATCTGGACTTACCCTCATGACTCTAAAATCTCAATCCAGGATTCCTTTTGCTTCTCAGAGTGGAATCATTCTAGTATTCACTCCAGAAAGATTTTTTTTTTTTAATCTGCAATACTCTTTCACTAACGTCCTCCTTTCTAATAAGTTAGATTATACAGAACTCTCCACCAATGAGAAGATCACACATACCTGCTCCCCAGTGGGAAGAGAGAAAACCTCTGGTGAGGGCCCCGCTCCTTCCCCAAGCATGGCATAGTAAGCCAGAGTCGCTTCCTGATGCCCAGCAGGGTCGTCTTCCAAAATATCCACGGGGTAAATGCCTGCTGGGGGATAAAGAAGGCAAAAAAATGACATGAGCTCCACTCTTTCATTGAGGTAAATGTCACTTACTTCTTGAATATGAAAAAGAAAAAAAGCAGCCAATTGAAACTTGCTCTAAAAATTACATTCATCTATTTTTTAAGTGTAAAAGAAAAAAGCAGTATAGCAGCAAGAATCAAAAGAAAATAGAAGATAGCCCTGATGCTGGGGTTGGCACCCACCCCCAGAAGGCACGAGGTTCAGTGTGAACCCTCTTCAACCACTGCAGAAACTTTCTTTATATCCTCAAATTATAAAATGGCTTCCCAAGTATTTTCCAGTAGGGTCAGCCACCGTGGCCACATGTACCCTGAGACTGGACCCCAGCGGGTGAGAACCTTGATAACTTGGACAAAATCCAGCCTGAGTAATTATTTTGCCAGCTTACATTTGCTTTGAAGTTGGTTTGTCATTTCTCCTTAAACTGAGCTGCTCAACTCTAAGAGTTTAAATGTACTAGTTAGTATGAACTAGGAAACTACGTGTGCAAACCTATATGGCCGTACAAAGACTGCTGCTGCTGCTAAGTCGCTTCAGTCGTGTCCGACTCTGTGCAACCCCATAGACGGCAGCCCACCAGGCTCCCCCATCCCTGGGATTCTCCAGGCAAGAACACTGGAGTGGGTTGCCATTTCCTTCTCCAATGCATGAAAGTGAAAAGTGAAAGGGAAGTTGCTCAGTCGTGTCCGACTCTCAGCGACCCCATGGACTGTAGCCTACCAGGCTCCTCCGTCCATGGGAATTTCCAGGCAAGAGTACTGGAGTGGGGTGCCATTGCCTTCTCCAGTACAAAGACTATTGCAGATTAATTTGTAAGTTATCTCCTGTCTCTACTTAGCATCTCTTTCTTATCACCACACTTTTACAGGAAAACTATATCCTGGAATAACCATACACAGTGAGTGCATACAGTTCAGCTCAGAACTAGCAGTTGGTTTTCCCTTGAGATGCTAGCTCACCTCTGACGGGCACATCCCTCCTGCGGTCCCCTGCCTCTGACGCGCCTCTGGACCTCCCGTGGTGGGAAAGGTGTCAGAGTAGCTGTCTTCTCCTCCTCTTTCTCCTCCCTCCTCCCCCTCCTCTGCCTCCTCAAGAGAGAGAAGCCTGCACATAAACACCCACTGAAATACCAGCTTCCCACTCTCTCTCAGAATCTCCATTCCTTCTGCCAGCCACTTTTCAGAGAACAGAGACTGCTCTCAGCAGCAAAAAGTTGCATGGCTCCAATTCACCAAGTTTGCCTCTGATGACTTATACTGCCATTGACTGGGGGGAGTGCTCATAGAAAGCAGAGGCTGTCAGGAGCAGGGCTGGACCAGGCCTCAGCCCTGCCCCTTACTCTTCTTGGTGAAAATGTCACTGGCACACACAGAGTGGTGAAAAGATAAGTAAAAACACTCTATCACTGTCAATGTTAAGTATTTGAGTGTGAAACACACACCCAAAAAATTACAACTATAAATATACTGATGGAAATGTTTCAAATAAAGAGGTGAAGAATTAACAGTCGATTCAGTGATGATGAACAAGGCAGTGATGAAGCTGGGGGTCTCCTTCTAAACAGGTTGTGCCTCTAGGCAGCAGAGATATCCTGCTATGGAAGGCACACACTGGGGTGTGTGTGTACATTTGTATGTGTATGTGCGTGTCTTCTCTCTACACGCACACACACACACACACACACACACACACACACACTCACTCTCTCAAGGAGGCCCAGGTTCCTTCTCACTACGGTGGGCCAGGAAGCCCCTAGCAACAGATCAGACAAGGCGGTCAGGCAGAACCAATACACACCCCCACTCCCACTCCTCACTGGGCACTCTGGACGTTTCAGCTCAAAGCTGACAGATCCAAGCCACGTTGGATGGCTCCTTACTGGGGGACCTCTTCAAACCTGTCACCAAAGCCTCGGCCTGCAGCACCTCTCCCCAATTGTCCTGATACTGTCAGTTCAAGCCATCAGCATCTCATAAATGATAACCTCTGGCCTCACCTCTCCCCTCTGCCCATCCTCCCTCCGTCTGCCCCCAGTAAAAACACTGCAGCCAGTCCCTGGCGCCAGGTGACAGCAGCTGAGTCCTCCCTGCCTCCGATTTCACTGAGTCCAGCCTAACTCCCATTTATGGCTAAGAAAACTGAGGCCTGCAGAGGCGACCAGCTGGCTAGTCAGTGGCAACACCAGGGCAGGGAGGCCTGTCTGATCTCAGACTGTGTAAAACAGTCCGATGACTTGGTGACACCGTCCAGACAGCCTTCTCTGCCAGCCTCACAGGCCTTAGTGGGCCCCCTCCCCGCCTCGCCATCCTTAAGGCCCATCTCAAGCTCCAGCACTCCTGGAGTGCTCCTGGAGCCCCAGAAGCAAGGGCTCTGAGAGCCCCTGAGTCTGTGCGTGAGTCCAGCTGGGCCTAGGACGGGACCTGAGGCACCCTGGCCACCCCGCTCCGCCCCACCCTGCAGGGCCTGGCACACCCGAATTTTCACAGCTTTTCACAGCCGTCAACAGGGGACCCGAAGACCCTCGCAGACCCTCGGAGCACTGGTTCTCTCTTCTCCCAGCCCTGCCTAACCCCCAATACGGGCCTCTCCCTACCGAAGCCTTTTTCAGCCTACGCACTTCAGAAATGTGGGTGGTTGTTTAGCTGAGCCCTCTGTTCAGACTGCTATTCATCCAGTTGATCCCGTGGCTTCCCACAGGTATGACAAACGATTCCATGCACATCCCGGTACATGACGGAAAACGCACAGGCAAGTGGGCTGCTTCAGCCCCGGGCACCGGCTCAGGCCGCGTGGTTCTGCCACGAACGCGGTTTCAATCCGCTGCCTTTCTCCAGACGCCCCCAGGAGCACCGTCTGAAGGAGCAAGTGGAAATCCCACTTGGCCTGTCCTCTCTGGGGCCGGCCCGCGTCGTGGGAGAGGTGTGTGTCCGACGGGTCTCCGGTCCACTCCAGTGAGGTTGAGGGCCGCCAGAAGAGCCTTACGGATGCCCCCTGACCCCGCACGCACGCACGCACGCACGCTCGCACGCACGCGCACAAGCTGAGACCCCTGGCCACAGGCGACCGGGAGCACGGCGTAATCGCCCAGCTTTTCTGGAGAGGCTCAGGAAGGGGTACCTCACCCGAGACCCCCGGGCCCAGAGGCCCTGCCGGCTTGCCCCTGGGGCTGTCACAGCTTGCCCGGCGTTGGCTCTGGCCGCATCTGGGCAGGAATAATGCAGTGAACGTCTTTTGCTCCTTGAGCAGCATGAAATCATCCCCCGGCCGGGTGTGCTGCTGGAGTTGGGAGAGCCCCTCCAAGAACCCGGTGGGCGCCCTGGTCCCTCAGGGCGCTCCTGCTTTGCAGCCCAGGGACAGGCCCCTGGGGGGTCTTCTCCACAGAAACCCAGCAAAGTCAATCAGTCGGATGGCGTGAGCATGGGGCTACATGGGCCTGCCTCTAGGAAAACACTAACCCTCTGAAAAAGGAATATCCAAACATCTCAATACCCACAGCAACGTGGCCGCCACGCTGGGTTCCCCTTTCAGACCTCTAAGCTGGGCCAGACCCCTGCACCTCGAGAAGGAAGAAGCACCCCGAGCCAGTCAGGGACAGCGGGGAGCTGTGACCCTCCAGCCTTTGGGGCTTTAATTCCTTCTCTTCTCTCCAGGGAGACTGCCCCATCTGAAAAGTTCGGGCAGATTTCCTCTTACGTGGAAAATGCTTGGGTGAGCTTTCTGGAAAACTGGGTGGGAACAAAAACCAGAGCTGCTTAAGGCAGGAGAGGGGAGGGGGCCTCCGATGCCAGGTGGGCAGGGAGACCCCTCCCCAACCCAGGAGCTACACACACACAAGCACACAAAGGCACACACAAGCGCACACAAACACTCACAGGCACACACAAGCACACACACATAGGCCCATACACAGGGACAAACACAGGCACACACACACAGACACACACACAAACACAGGCACACGCAAGCACACGCAAACACGGGCTAGTGACCCCCCTCACACAGGGAGGAAGGAAGCCCCCCGCCCATCCTCCCTGCGCAGGGCACTCCCAGCGTGCAGGGGGCTGCGGGGAGTAAACAAGTCTGAGCACTTTCCACAGGCGCTCAGGCAGCCCGGCCGGCCGCCCAGCCGCCCAGCTGCTGAGGGAAGGCAGACCCAGGCAGGGGCTTCCAGATGCAAAAGGCTAAGAGGCTTTAATGGTTTGAACCCAACAGGAAATATTTTTCCAAAGCCAAAAGAATGTAATCTTTTCAGTGCAATGTACAATGCTTTCATGAAAAAAGGCACACAGTTGAAATGATAATTCAGTGCAGACCGTAAAGAAATTGAAATCCCCAAACCAACCCCACATGTAAGAATTCACTCTAAGCACATGTTGGCTCTGGTCACCCGAAAAACAAAAGCAGAGGTCTGTCTTAAAGCATTCTTCCAGGGAAAATGCCGAAGTCATTCAGAATCTTCATACCAAGGCTTGAGCTTCCAGGGCTGGTAAGGGGCCTCCACACTCTTCCAAGCCACTGCCCATCACCCACTGCTGATCCGTCAGCCACGGCCACCAGTCCTAGCATTCAGAGCTTTTCTAGCATTTCCTGGTCCTCTCAATGTAAACACCAACGCCAACTAATGAAGACTTTGAAAAGGATCAACGCTCTGCACCTATCTACCAATTCAGTATCACTTGCAGAATATTCTCTCCAAACACCACCTCACACCAAAGATCAGGAAAATTCTTCCATTTTAGGAAAGTGCAATTTTTCTTATATGGGTCTACAATTAAGAGAAACATTAATAAGGAGATTCTAAATTCTGCTAACCCCACTCTTGAAGAATTCTGACTTTACTGAGCGCCCCCGTCAGTAACCGCATGGCGTATGTCACTGGAAAAAACTGGCTGAGACTTGTCATTCTTGAACTACAGAAAGAACAGTTCTTGCTCATGATTATATGTGAAAACAATTTTAAGGATACAAAATTAGAGTCTGATACTTTTGTTTTTAACAATTGGCTAAGAGCAGATATCACTTGCACAGAATTTTTTTTCTTTCTTTCCTTTTTCACATAAGCAGGCTGGTTGTTTTCGTCCAAAGTAGTTTGCTTCTAAAAGGAAATTATTAGAAGAAGGAAACCTTATTACAGGAGAAATCTGCTGAGGGGCGTTAAGTGCCTGCCTCTGAGCTGGGCAGAGAGCTCAGCTCCTCCATGCCAACCAGAGAGAGGGCATCTGACAAGAAGTGTCTGCACTCAGGTGTTCGGCAGGGTAGTGCCTAAAGGAGAAGCTTTCCAAATGCCACCTGCATGTCTCAGAATTCAGCAGCAGAAATTTGGCAGGGTCCCTGATTCCCAGTGAGGCATGCACCTCAAAAATGCACTTCCAAGCTGTCTGCTTAAAGAAAGTTCAGTATTCACAAATGCAAACTTCATCCTGACCCTCCACAGCATGCCTCAAAACTGAGAACTACTTTTAACTTGAAGTATGATTACATTTAATTTTTAAAGAGGGCCATTGCTCACAGCGAGAAATATCCACAGTTATGTGAGGTAGTGTCTGGCATTTATTTAATATCAAAGAATCCAAGGTTCCTGACTTCCCTTGTACCCTGCCAGCATTTTCACACATATATTCTCTGGAACACTAGCTTCACAAGATATGCTGTGGAAGGAGGTTTCTGAGACCAGCAAGTTGGGAAAAGGGGACCTGCTGTGATGCTCAGAGCTCACTACTGGGGGTTCTATGCACCTATCAGCAATCAGGACGTTTAGAAACCTTGCAGCAATGGGATTTTCTTAATCCACCGTTTACCTCCCAAACTTACTTAACTAGGGACCCCCGCTCCAGAACACTGACCAACAGATGACAAATGACACCTTAGAGAAGAATGAGGTGACATGATGTCAGGGCCAGACAACCCATCACTCTTAGAGAGCAAACATCCCCTTGTCTGCAGCCCAAGGACCACAGGCAAGGGGAGCTTGGTGTCAGCAGAGCAATCCTCCACTTAGAGGAGTAGAGAACAGAAGGTGAAGCAAATACACACTTGGATATTTTTGTTGGTTTTTGAACAGCAGCTGATTGCCAGAATATTCTTAGCAAAGAATTGGAAAAAAAAAAAAAAAGTTGGAAGACAGAATGTAGAATATGTTAGAATTTCTGAGCAGATGAGCAAAGTTGTCAGGGAACAGAGGCAGCACTGGGAAAGGTCTGCAGGTGGTAGGTAGCAGGGTAGGTTTCATCGCCGGGAATTGACAGGGAGCCTGTTGCTCTGTTATCACAGATTTAGTATTGGCCAACTTGCAACTTGTCACTGCCTTGGCTGAGAATACATGGCTTGTCCCACCCAAATCTAAGATGGTAAAATATGCAGATGACTTTGTGTGCTGCCCACACGAAGATTTATGTAATCCTAATTGCTTTTAATACGAAGGTCTCATAATCTGAGCATTGGTGCATCTTATTCTTAGGCGAATGATACAAAGATAAAACTGTTTTTCCCTCTGAATCATTCAAAAGGAGACATGGTGGGTCTGAAACAGACTGTTCCCTTTGCATTCAAAGAGGTGTCACTTTGGGGGACAAATGTGGAGCCCTACGGGGGCAGACAAGAGAAAATATCATCGCACATGTCTCATAAATGGTAACAGAAGAGGGGGCCTCACCTGATATAGCTACAGGAAGGTCAGGTCCGCCTTGCCCCTGAACTTGAGCCCTTCCACCCCTCGTGGTCAGCATTACGGTGCCCTATTTGTCTAACCTTTACCAGGAAGGAAGAGGGCTCTGGCACATACTCAGGAAAACATGGAAAGCCTGATTCTTTGTATCCTGAATTTAATTGACCAGGAACTTGTAAAAACACCAAACTCCAGTGTCAGTAACACCACCACAACACGTGGCAGTCCTGAGCTGGTGGAGAAATGCAGTGGGGAAGGGGACAGCTGTCCAGCATGGAAGCAGAACCCTAAACCACACAGCACACAACGAGAGGAAAAAAACAACTCATCGCCAGCATGCTTTTACCCAGTAGTCACAGAATAACATTTCTCAGAACCCACCGAAAAACTGACTGTTTAGGACTTTATAAACTTTCATCCAGAAGTCACACATCCCTATATGTCCATCTATTACACTGATAACAATATTTCTAAAGAAGACAAAAATTGGGTCTCTATCTGTCATGCTCAGCCCTGTGCAAATCAACAAGGAGAACTGAAAGTAGAATAATCCTCAGTCTCCATGATTCAGTTCTAGATTAAGCTGGAGCCTCTTTTTTTAAATACTCAGCCTTATCACCCAGACTGCTACACATGGAGAATGAATGGAGAAGAGTGGATGGCCTTAAACCTAGACAGTGTGCCGCCTAGTGAAGGCGCAGTTACGTCCCAGTATTTGGGAATCTGTTGAGAATGCTACATTTTTTAAATTGGAGTATAATTGCTTTACAATGTCGTGTTTGTTTCTGCTGTCCAGCAAAGTTAATCAGCTATATGTGTCCCCTGTCTTTTGGATTTCCTTCCCATTTATGTCACTACAGAGTATTGAGTGGAGTTCCCTCTGCTATACAGTCAGTTCTCATTAGTTATCTATTTTATACATAGTAGTATAGACATGTCAGTCCCAACATATCCACATGTTTGTTCTCTGCATCTGTCTCTACTTCTGGAGAAAGCTACATTTTTATAAAGGCATTGGTCTTTTCTGTGCAAAACTGAAAAGTAGATGAAGAGGTACCTGCTGAACAGAAATATCTGCATCCAGGTGAGTGCTGCTGCTGCTGCTGCTGCTGCTAAATCGCTTCAGTCGTTTCTAACTCTGTGCGACCCCATAGACAGCAGCCCACCAGGCTCCCCCGTCCCTGAGATTCTCCAGGCAAGAACCCTGGAGTGGGTTGCCATTTCCTTCTCCAATGCATGAAAGTGAAAAGAGAAAGTGAAGTCACAGTCGTGTCCAACTCTCAGCAACCCCATGGACTGCAGCCTACCAGGCGCCTCCATCCATGGGATTTTCCAGGCAAGAGTACTAGAGTGGGGTGCCATTGCCTTCTCCGAGGTGAGTACTAGCTCAATTTTAAACAGAAGACATATAAAAGAAAGTTAACATTCTACCTTCTGTGGATAAACAATTTTCTCAAGTACTGTTTGGGAAAGAAAGCATTAAAAAAAAAAAAAAAGCGGTGTGTTCTTACACTAAAATGTACCCTTTTATATCTTATACTTGAACAGTTTTTTCCAGTTAACAAAAGGGCTATAGCACTTCCTCATTTGTTTGAAATTTACATCAGCTCCTTGAAGTTCAGAAAGAGCAAAAAATTAAACCCATTTTTCAGATATGGAAACACACTCAGAAATGGAAAGTTAGTAATGGAGCTGAGACTCAAACCCAGATCTTGAGATTTCCAGCAAGGCCTTTACCAGTTTGTATACTTCCTAATTTATATCATGTTGAGGACCACACATTGTGTACCAGCACAAATGACAGCGAGTGCTCAGTATAGCACCGTTTAAAATACTTGCCTTTTAAAGGCTGAATAATATTCTGCTTTATACACACACACACACACACACACACACACACACCCCGTTTTGCTTATCCATTCATTTGTTGATGTTCACTTGGGTTGCTTCCACCTTTTGGCTATTGTGAATAATGCTGCCATGAATATGGATCTAAAAATATCTCTTCCAGTCCCTGCTTTCAACGTCTTTTGGGTATATACTCAGAAGTGGAATTATTGGATCATGTGCTGGTTCTATGTTTAATTTTTTGAAGAACTGCCACACTCCACAGTGGCTGTACCATTTTACATTCCCACTAGCAATGCACAAGGGTTCCAATTTCTCCACGTTCTCACCCAACATTTGTTATTTTCTGCTTTTTCAGATAACAGCCATCCAAATGGGTGTGAAGTCGTATCTCACTGTGGTTTTCATTTGTATTAGTCATGAGGAGCATCTTTTCCTGTGCTAACTGGCCATTTGTTGGTGCTGTTGTTTTAAATATTTCTCTCTCTTTGGCTGTGTTGAATCTTAGTTGCGGCATGCAGGATCTTTCATTGCAGTGCAGAGACTCTAAAGTGCACAGACTCAGCAGTTGCAGTGCACAGGCTTTGTTGCCCTGTGGCATGTGGGATCTTGATTCCCCAACCAGGGATTGAACCAATGTCTTCTGCATTGCTAGGTTGATTCTTAACCACTGGACCACCAGAGAAGTCCCTTACCAGCCATTTCTATGTCTTTGGAGAAATGTCTGTTCAACTCTTTTGTCCATATATTAATAATTTTAACAACTATTTTAAAAGCTTGTAAGAACTAGAAAGAGTGACATGAATTCACAGAGAGATAAGTGGCAAGGCCAATGTGGTCTAAACGGGCTAACCTACACAGGATTACTCCAGCACCTGCATTACAGAGCAATGATGCCACTTTTGCCCACTGTCCAACCAGGTCACACCCCCAAGAAAGGTGGCAGAAGCTAGGAGCTGGCTTCAGTGAAAAGACAACAGGCTGTTTGTCATTTATACTTTAAGGCTTGGAGGGAAAAAACCACTGCCCGTTTTAAAAAATACAATAAAATAGTAGTAATAACTGTCATAGTGGTAGTAGTAGAATAGTAGTGATGCCCTGGGGCCTCTATGATATCTGCTGCCAGAATCCCTGCCCAAGGGTGACCTCAGCTTAGACCAAGCTCTTCCTGATACCTATGGTCCTAGGAAGAGGTCTAATCAGACCCAGATCACATTCATTACCAACCCTACAGCAAAGATTGAAAAAACTTCCTGCTATAAAGCTACTTTATAAATGTATAATATAAAACTGGGCCATCCCTTAGGAAATTTCATATTGCCAGACACCATGCTAAGTGCTAGTCAACACAATGGTGAAAAAATCAGAAATGGCCTCTGCTCTTATAGAACTTACAGCCTGGTCAGGAAACATAAAAACAGGTAAACGCCCCTATGGCATGGAGGGAGGCGAGTGACAAAGGAGGTGGGAGACAGGACAGAACGACCAGGGATGGTCTTTCTAAGGAGGTAACCATTTAGCAGAAGGGTGGAAGAACAAAACACTGGCCTCATGCTGAGCAAGACCAGGGGCCACCCAGACCAAAGGAGCAGCCCATGCAGAAGGAAGAAAGGAGCAGAGGGCAAGCGCTCAGGGCAGCCAGTGTGCCTGCAGCGTGCCTGGTCAAGTGAAGCAGGGTAAGGTCACGGGAAGCAGCAGCAGAGGCCAGGGTAACAGGACTCTGGCCAAATTCCAGGCTTCAGGTTTCAAGAAAAATGCAGTAGGAGGCTCCTGAAGGGTCCCCGACGGGGCATAACTGGAGTGTGTGTTTACCGCCTCTGCCAGGTAAACCGCCTGCAGCAGGAAACCAAATCAGAAGCAGTGCAAGCTGAGACAAATGATGACGATGGCTTAGACCAATGACGACAGTGAAGATAGTGAGAGGACACGAGCTGGATGTGGCAGTGGACACGGCAGAATTTGCTGCTAGATGGATGGGGGGTGAGGGGCCGGGCTTTCTACTTTAGCCTCACCACTTCATATAAGTCAGTGCAATTCAACTAGTAGCTACCATATTGTGACACATTTATAAACTAACGTTGGAAACAATCTAATTGCTGTTAAGATCCTAGCTCTTTCCAAAGTGGGAAATTGATGAATCTGCCAACCGAAGAACAAGCTGTACATTATTCTAAAATACTAAATATTTTCCTTGAGATATTACAAACTGAACTGGTATTAAAACACTGATGAACTGCCTACAGTGAAGTTTGGGCATGAGGGCAAGAGCTTTGGGGTGATTTAGACCTGATTTCAAAAATCTGTAATGTATCATGAAATAAACTGCCACAAAAGAGTCAGCATAAACTATAGGTTCAGACTCGACTCATAAAGACTGCAAATATTGAAATTATCTAATACGGAAGATAGACATGTGAAATATCTTTTTAAAAGTTTAAATATGGAATGTAAAGGGCCAAGATTTGTTAATTGCCCAATAAGATTCAAGAGGGAAAGAAAATAGAGCTTCTAGAAATTTATGTCTGAAATAGCCAATGAACTGAAAATATATATCTGAAGAAATTATGCAGAATGCATCAGAGAAAGACAGAACCAGTGGAAAATATGAAAGGCAGTTAAGGGGGATTGAGAGTAGAATGATGAGGTCCATCCAGCAACAATGTAACTGTTCTTACATTGAACAATGTAGAAACAATGCCGATTCAGAAGGAGAAAAAATAATAAGGAAAAATCAGATTTGATGAAATTTGATTTAAATTTCTCCAGAATTAATGAAAGACACCAATCCTCTGACTCTGGAGTCCCAACCAACCCTAAAGCAGGGAAAATAAAGAAAACTCCCCTCCTAAACATACTGTTTCCTGTGGTCATGTATGGATGTGAGAGTTGGACTGTGAAGAAGGCTGAGCGCTGAAGAATTGATGCTTTTGAACTGTGGTGTTGGAGAAGACTCTTGAGAGTCCCTTGGACTGCAAGGAGATCCAACCAGTCCATTCTGAAGGAGATCAGCCCTGGGATTTCTTTGAAAGGAATGATGCTAAAGCTGAAACTCCAGTACTTTGGCCACCTCATGCGAAGAGTTGACTCACTGGAAAAGACTCTGATGCTGGGAGCGATTGGGGGCAGGAGGAGAAGGGGACGACCGAGGATGAGATGGCTGGATGGCATCACAGACTTGATGGACGTGAGTCTGAGTGAACTCCGGGAGATGGTGATGGACAGGGAGGCCTGGCGTGCTGCAATTCATGGGGTCTCAAAGAGTCGGACACGACTGAGCGACTGAACTGAACTGAACTGAACTGAAACACACTGTAGTCAAGTTGCAAAACAGCAACACAAAAAGATCAAAGTAGCCAGAGGGAAAGACAGATCCTCCCAAGAAAAGGCCAACTCCATTGACAGCAGTCTTCTCAGTGGCAACTATGGAAGCCAGGAGACAATGGAAGAACATTTTCAAAGTGAGAGAGCAAATAACTTTCATCCTACATCCAGCAGAAGTAACTTTCAACAATGTGGGTGAAATAAAAAACATTTAGAAAATCAAAATCTGAGTTTACTACCATCATATCTTCCCTAAAGTTATTTCTAAAAGGGTGCTTATCAAGGGAAAGGAATCTGACCTCAAGAGGAAATTAGTCAAGAAGGAATGGGAACAAAGAAAATGAGAAACATGTGGATAAAACCCAAGCCAATGCTGATCATACAAAACAAAAACATCTAATTTAAGGAGATTTTTAAAAAATCATAATAGAACTAAGGTGCTACACAAAAAAAGAAAAGAAACTGGAAAAGAAGTAATTGGAGTGAAGTTATTCAAAGGCCCTTATATGATTTCAGAGAAAGTTTAAAACTGATTAATTTCAGGATTAGTTAGAAATAACATGCATATTAAAATGTCTAACTTACCCCCTAAAAGAACAGAAATATAAATATTAAATTTCAAAATAGGAGAGAGGGAAGAAAATGGAATTAGGGCCAGGGTGGGGGAAATTTCAATTTCAAAAAAAGGAAAGAAATGAAAACAAGATGATCTGTCAATATTCACATTTAACTCTTATGATTAAAAACATATTCATCAACAAGTAACCAAACTATGCTTTTGCACAAGGACAGATTTTTATTAATACTTTTAGCAAGCATTTTTTTTTTAATATCTGTACTCAGTTATCATGTATTCTGGAAAAACACAGAACAATTATTTTCCTTCTGCAGAGCTTACAATAATGATTTTCCAAGACATTCTAATAGCCTGAATGTGGGCTACACACATGCATTACAGAAACCACTCGCTAGGAAACATGAAGGTAAAAATGAATGAGCATGTGTAATTCCCTGTTTGGGCCTGTATGCCTCTACCCACATACAACACTTGGCAGAACTGATCCCCTAAGCAGCATCTCATAGAGCACAGTGGGCGGGGAGACAGCACAGTGGGCGGGGAGACAGCACCGTGAGCAAAAGTCACTGCAAGGCTGGCATCATCACAGCTCTGACTTCTCAAACACTTACAATGAGATACTCAGGGACTCTCATTAGGGGTTATTTCAGCACAGTGCAGTGGAGAAACGAATACAGCTTTCTCTCTCTGTGGAATTTGCGAGTAGTGGTTAGAGACTCGGTTTCCAAGAAAAACACATTTGTCTCCATTTCTGCAAGACAAGAAAACCAAGCGGTCTAGGAGGGTTTGGGCCTTGAGAGCCCCCAACACACACATGGGCAGGAGCTCCCCCTCTGCCCTCCCTGGGAGCCCCCAGCCCTCAGCCTCAAGCCATTCCCAGTGGCCCCTTCACTGCCCAGCTTCAGAGGAGCAAAGAAACATCAAAATCATTCTATGCCTTGACAGACAATAGGTGTTGGTTTAAGCAGAAAACAAAGCTGCTGTGTGGGAACAAGGAATGCATGAGGTCTGCTGGGAGAGCAGTCCCAGTGACTCAAGAGAAGCGGGGAGAAAGACAAGCCTGGATTTCCACAGAACAGTGGCCTTTGGATACACACTCTGTGTGTCCCACCCCCTCGGAGGTTTGCTGATCACTGGCCTTGAAAAGAAAGCCCACAGCAGCGGATGGGTGTACCATAAGGCGTGGAATTTGTAAACCACAGCTGTTAAAGCCAAACAAGCATTAGTCCAAGGCCCTAGACCTTCAGTTGCTACTTACAGTCACTTAAACCCCCAACAATAACCCTGACTTTAAAAGTCACATGGCGCCAGGAGCCTCTGACCAACAAGCGTGCTTGAATTTTGCCCTAATATTGTGTTCTGTGCCACACAACACAGCAGAAAGGACAGCCATCTGCTATAATCCTCTGTTTGGAATTTCCCAGGGCTGAGCTACAAATAAGAATGTCATCAGAGGAGGTAGGAGCCAGCTGCTGGCAGGGACCCTGCTAAGGCTGGGCAGGCAGTCTTCAGATTAGGGTTTCAAAGGTCAGAAAGACAACACCTCAGCGCCCTCCCCCTTCCCACCTCCCAGCCCCAGTCCTGGCCGCCCGGTCATTCACTCGATTCTGCCAGGCCACGGCAGGAGCCGGAGGTTAGGACACCAGCCATATCTGGCCTGGCCTCATATAGCAGAGATCCCCATTTAATGCATGTAAAACACTCCTTGATGTTTAGAGGTGGAGGTGAACACGGCCCATCAATACAATGGACACAATTACAGGGCAAAGAATCACAGCCAACAGACAGGGTCACACAAAACGTCCAGGCATAAGGATGACTCACTGAGAGCCAGGCCTTCCCAGTGAGAGCAGGACCCCTGGAAAGCCATCCCCCGGGAGATGGGCTGACCGGCAGCGCTCAACCCTGGGGATGGCGGGGCAGCACGCACCATCAGACATCCTAATACACAAATCTGCAAAATCTGCCTGGCAACCCTCCCTACAGTCAGGGAACCAACAAAGGCCTTCACCAGCATCTGAAAGGAGATGATTCCTCCATCTGAGGCTCGCGGGGCTCCGACTGAGTGCCAGCAGCCAGCAGGGCAGGAGGAGAGAAAGATCAGCAAGGTCCTACCCTCCGCAGAATGATAGTCTGGTTACAGGGACGGGAGGTGGGCGACCCACTGCATGGCAACGCAGACAGTGGAGACTTGCCCCAGGGCACAAAAGCAGTGACACCGACAGGATTCCCAGGGCCCAGTCCAGCCCTCTGCCACAACCCCCAGGGAAGCCTTCCCCCCCGGGAACTGAGACACCCCCCCCGCTCCCCCGTTCTGCCAGATCCCTGTTACTCTGAGAGGACACCTCTGCTGCTGCTGCTGCTAAGTCGCTTCAGTCGTGTCCGACTCTGTGCGACCCCATAGATGGCAGCCCACCAGGCTCCCCCGTCCCTGGGATTCTCCATGCAAGAACACTGGAGTGGGTTGCCGTTTCCTTCTCCAATGCATGAAAGTGAAAAGTGAAAGTGAAGCCGCTCAGTCATGTCCGACTCTTAGCAACCACATGGACTGCAGCCCATCAGGCTCCTTCGTCCATGGGATTTTCCAGGCAAGAGTACTGGAGTGGGGTGCCATTGGCTTCTCCAGAGGACACCTCTACACTTCTACATTTTGGGTCTGATGAATATTTGACCAAAATATTCATCAACATGGCTGATGAATATTTTAAAATTAATTTGAAGTGTTTTGCTAAAGTGAGTTCATCTCCAAGGAACTGGCTCTTGGAATATCACCTTCCTGAGCCTCCACTTTGGTTTTGGGGGGGGGCAGACATCACCCCCATGAGAGGTCCCTTTCTCTGGGAGTCAAACCACCACCAATTTAAACCCCAACACTGCCACTTACTAGCCAGGTGACTAGGCAAACGACTTCTCTCTGTGCCTCAGCTTCCTCACCAGTAAAATGGGATAAAATTAGTATCTACCTTTACTATTTACTATAGGGATCAATTGGGCTTCCCTGGTAGCTCAGTTGGTAAAAATCCACCTGCAATGCAGGAGACCCTGGTTCAATTCCTGGTTCAGGAAGTTCCCTTGGAGAAGGGATAGGCTACCCACTCCAGTATTCTTGTGCTTCCCAGGTGACACAGACTGTAAAAGAATCCGCTTGCAATGTGAGAGACCTGGTTTCGATGCCTGGGTTGGGAAGATCCCCTGTTGAAGGGCATGCAACCCACTCCAGTATTCCGGCCTGGAGAATCCCATGGACAGAGGAGCCTGACGGGCTACAGTCTACAGGGTCACAAACAGTTGGACAGCACAGCACAGGAGGACCAATTAAGGTAGCGCTTGGAAAGGGCTAACAGCAATACCTGGCAGGCAGAAACGTGCTTCTAAGGCTTTAGTTTACCAAAAATGCCTTCAGGTCTCCTCCACCGAAAACGCGAGGGAACAGTCACCTCCCTGCACTCATAACCACCTCCTCAGCCTGCTCCCTCTTCTTTTCCTGAAAACGTTTCAGAAACAGCAGCTGTGCCTGGCAGCCCTCTGGGTCCCTGACCTCGGACCCCCTTCCCTGTGGCCTCCCCTCCCCAGCCCCTCTTCTGAGCCCTGCAGTCAGCCCCTGCCCACCTCCCTCAGCCCCAGGCCCTCCCCGTGGCCCCCTCTCAGGTTTCCAGAGCTTCTCCCTCCCTGAGCCTAACCCTCCCCGGGGAGACGTCCTCCCCAGATCTCCATCTGCTCTGCTCCCTCCTCTCAGCAACAGGGGTCCCCAACAGAGCGCAGAGCCAGCACCAGCCTTTCTAGATTCCTTGCCTGCTCCAAAGTCAGTGTCTAACTAACTCTTCCGTGCCTCCAACCGGAATCGTTCTGAAGTCGCATGTATGGACTGACCCTCCCAGAGTCAGTCTCTTTAGCGGCATCAACACGGTCCCTGTTCCCCCAGCACAAGCTTCCTCCTTGCTTGCAGGCTTTCCTGTCTCCAGAGTTCTGCTTTTGCCACCACGGCAAACTGTCCAGCACCTAACTTTTCTAAACTGGAACTCGAAACTGACTTCCCAAATGGAGATCATACAACAGATGATTCTCACAAACACTTCAATTATTTGTGTAAACTTGGATGTGCTGAGTAGCTTCAGGCGTGTCTGACTCTTCATGACCAACCCTATGGACTGTAGCCCACCCAGCTCCTCTGCCTATGGGATTCTCCAGGCAGGAACACTGGACTGGGTTGCCGTTCCCTTCTCCAAGAGATCTTCCCAACCCAGGCATCGAACCCGCGTCTCCCAGGTCTCCTGCATTGGCAAGCAGGTTCTTTACCACTAGCACCACCTGGGAAGCCCCGTAAATGGGGAGTGGGGGGCAAAAACAAAGTGCCTTGTCTGAGTCTATTGAAACTTTCCCCAGGGACCCAGCAGTCCACTGTGATGAATGCAAGGTCTCATCTAATCCTCATGAGGCAGTTGAAGATCTTGTTTTGCAGATGAGGGAAGTTCAAGGTAAAAGATGAGAGGAGTAACAGGACTGGGCTGTGTCTGACTGTCTCCTTTCTTATACTCCAAGCTGAAATGACAGCAACAGATGGTCTGTTGGAACCCAAGAAGGCCTTCAGTATCAGGGAAATTAAAAACACATACAAATGTTCAGAGAGAGAGAGACTGCATGTGTGGTCCTGGGATATGTCTTGAATTATTGAGGGTAACCCCCACCCCAGACACACCTTTACTGAGGAACCTCATCTAGATACAGAGGCAACTCTCATGGGAACGCCACATGCCCTTTCCCTAGCTCTTCGTGCTAGAACTAAGTGGGGACCGGCATATAGCCTTATCTGAAAGCAACAATTCTCAGTCTCATGCCTCCTTGCTAAAAGAAAAAGGATTCATTCCCACATAGGCATGGCGGGCTGAAGCCCTTTTTGGAAACGGGCTATCAGAGCTCGGGCATGGATTCAGCTATGTAGAACTCCCATCCATTAGAATCTAGCACATGTGGGAATGAAAAATGTGCAACTGCTGTCTGTCATCTGGGCCATCAGCAACCATGAAAGCCACAGCAAATGCTGACATAAATACGGGAAAATCCTGAAGCTGTTGAGGCCAACTGCACTTTTCCAGAAGATGAAATGACCATTACTTTTCCCATTAAAACGAAGTAAAGCTGGGTAGAATAAGCAGGTCTAAGGCACTAGCTGGGAGGAACTCTCTGACTCACGGCACCACTCTGAGAGGGAGGGGAGGGGAGAAAGTCAAACTGAGCTTTTTGTGCAGACCTGCTAAGTGTTTAAAATACATGAGGTATTTCTGTACAGTAAGTCCCCAACTGGGCAAAGTCTCCTCCATTTTGCAGGTGAGAAAGGTGATATCAAAGGAAGAAGACATATTCTCTTCTTGCCCCAGTTCTCAAATAGGCAACAGCACTCACTATCAACCAACCTTCCAGGAAGCACTACAGAAAAAAATCACTTCTCCTTCTCCTTCTAAACCTAGAGACAAAACCCTTCTCAATCTCTAGACCAAGACAAACTTTTCACGGGGAATGCCTCATACAAGCGGCGGTGGCCACCATCCGTCCTTAACTCCCTCACTTGAAATCAGGGGAAAAACAACTCGGTCACAGCTTTGGAATGCAAGTTATAAAAACAAGTAATTCACCGCCGCCGGCTTCTAATAAAAGGCAAGGAGCCTCTATCAGACTGAGTTTTCTTTTACAGAGATGTGTGGTGGGAGAAAGTGACCAGTCTGCGTTCTGACTGCACGTGGGCGCAGCCGCCCACCCTCCCGTCCTGTCCTGCGACCTCCTCCGGAACTCGTGATCGGTGCCCCGGGAAGGACGGCGCCCAGGGGCTCCTCTGGCCCTTCCCACGTCTTCTCGTAGGTGGCGGGGACAGATACGGGCGCGGGTAGGTGTGAGAGGAAAGAAACGTTTCGGCGAAGGTCCATAAACAGGACGACGACGACGACGAAGATTCAGTGAAGTCAGCACAGGCTGAGACACGCTGGGGTATCAGCCGTCGGGTGGTCCGAGGGGGCGGGGACCCTAAGTTGTCCGTTCTTGTGACCTCACCCAACGGTAAAGGAAGAGGTTACGTACTTTTACTTTTCACTTTCCCTTCAGCGAGTCAGCACAGGCTGAGAAGCGCTGGGGTACCTGACGTCGGGCAGGTACCCTAAAAGGTCCGTTCTCATGACCTCACCCAACGGTAACGGAAGAGGCCCCATAAACAGGATCCACGAAAGTTTAAATCTTTAGTGTGCCAAAGCGGCCCAAGAGGCCTCTCCCCCGCCCGAGGGCCCGCGCGGACGGTGGGGTCCGGAGGCCGACCGGCCGACCCGGCCCCGGCTTTGACTGTCAGGGGCTCGCCCCCGGTGTCCCCGCGGCCGCCGGTAGGATCCGCGAAATACCTCAGGAGGGTGGCACTGGAAGGATCCGTCGGGTCCAATTCCCTTCCGTCTCTCGAGAAGTCTGGGCGCTCAAGGACCGCCGGCCCCTAGGATCCTTTCCAGCCCTCCCGCCACTGGCTCTGGGGAACCCCCCACGCGGAGACCAGCCACCCGCGGTCTCGGGGCGCGCGGCTCGGGGGCTGGAGGGCCTGGCGGGCGACGGAGCGAGGCGCCGCCGGTGTCCACGCGCCGAGCGCCGCGGGACCGCGGCTGAGGCCCCTCAAAGGGACCGGCGCGCGTCGCGCGCCACATGCCAGAGCGAGACGTCGCGCCCCCGGGCCTCGCGAGCCTGGTCGGGTCGGTAACTTTGGGCTATGCGCCCCACCCCGGGTGCGCCTTCGGCCGCTTCTTCCGCCCTCGCGGGCGCCGGCCCGACGGGGGCGCGGGGAATGGACGCCGAGGCGCCCGCCGGAGGCGCAGGTACGGGGACGCGCGCGGGGCGCGGGACAGGGCCGGGCCAGGGGTCCCCACGGGGCGTGACCCTGGGCGCCTCCGGGGCCGGGGCGGAACTCAACGGGTCCAGGGACACCGGGGGCGGGGGACGGGGGCCCGATAGCTGGACGTTGGACAGAGACCCCTCGGGCCGAGGGATGCGTCAAACGTGTCGCTCAAACGTGGTGAGTAGTGGTGGAGGCTCCTCGTCACTCATCAATCATAGGGAGACCCCGAAGGGACCACGAGTCTACCATTTCTTAGGTGGAGTCTACCATTTCTTAGGTGGAGTCTACCATTTCTTAAGGCCCTCTGGACCCAAGCTAGGGACGCAACCCTTCTAGGGGACCTCTTCCCTTTCCGATGGGTGAGGTCACAGGAATAGACCTCTTAAGGCTCCTGTCTCCTCGGACCGTCCGGGGTCAGGTGCCCCAGTCAAAGACTGGGGCAGGATTGAGCGACTTTCACCGTCACACACTAACTATTCCTGTTGGAAAAGAAGCTGTTCGCAGCCTCACGTCCTCACCAGGGGCCCTGGGTCCAGCACCCCACTTTCTGGGCCCCTTCCCACTTTCTTCTACTGTTTCTATTTCTGTGGACAAGAATCCCTGGTTTTATACCTTTTTGAAAAGGTATACAGTTGAAAGGATGCTCAAAGACAACGAAAGACGCTCAAAGCCAGGGCATGAGGTAATTTTTCCTGCCCATTTTTCTGTTTCTTTCCTAACAACTGTAAAGTGCTTTTTCTGATAACTAATACTTTTATTTGTTAAATATTCAATCTTGTACTCACTTAAGAGCAAAATTCAATGAGAACTATTTCTTCTTGGCCTGTTTCAGGGTGTTTTTTGTCAGGGTGATTTTAAAACGCCAATGGCCTTGGAACCCAAAGGCCTGTGGCCAGTCAGTTGGTACCTCCCCTCCTTGGCTGGCAGCTCTGGAGTTTGCCCTTGGCCTGGCTCCCTCCAGCTCCATCCTCAGCCTTTCTGGTCCTCTGCCCCCAGGATGGGTCTAGAGTTCATTCCCCTGCTTTCTCCCTGCACCCCAGCAAACACTGGCTCAGGGGAGCCTCTTAGCTACTCCCCACGGCGCAGCACTACCTTTGGACAAGCCACCTGAGGAAGACCAAGGGATCTCCAAGCAGAAGATGAAAAATGGCCCCAGTTTCACTTCCGTTGCATATCACTGCAGTATCTGATGTGTCCAGAGCTGGAGGCTTCCCTTAGAGCCACCCTGACTCGTCTCTTGCAACTGTGAGACTTCATTTTCTACAATGAAGAAAACACAGAGCTTCTTGAGTGATAGCATTTCAGACACTTATCTCCTCCAAACACCTCCTTGTTTTCATTCAATGCACATTTGTTGGGTTCCTGCTATGGGCCTTATGAGGCTTTCCAGGTGGCACCAGTGATAAAGAACCCACCTGCTGTCAAGGGAGATGTAAAAGACACGGGGTTGATCCCGAGAGTGGGAAGATCCCCTGGAGAAGGAATAGGCTGCCCACTCCAGTATTCTTGGGCTTCCCTGGTGGCTCAGATGGTAACGAATTTGCCTGCAATGTGAAAGACCTGGGTTTGATCTCTGGTTGGGAAGATCACCTGGAAGAGGGCATGGCAACCCACTCCAGTATTCTTGTCTGGAGAATCACCATGGACAGAGGAGTCTGGCGGCTACAGTCCACAGGGTCACAAAAAGTCGGACACAACTGGAGAAACTTAGGGCCTATACTGTTCTAGATTCTAGGGATTCAGCCATGAAAAAATGGACAAAACCTTGCCCTCACGGAGGCTAGTTTATGGGCAAGAGTGGACAGGAGATAAAGAGAACAGAATAGTATGTTAAATAAGAGCTAAGGGGAAAAAAATAGAGAAAGGGGATGGGAGGAGGGAAAAACCATGAAGAAAATGAGCGATGTGGGAAAGGAAAATGGCCAAGGCTACAGCAAGTACAAAGTCCCTGAGGTGGGAAGAAATCTCTTTCTCAGCCCCTGTGCCTGGTGGCTGCTAAGTTGCTTCAGTCGTGTCCGACTCTGTGTGACCCCATAGATGGCAGCCCATCAGGCTTCCCCGCCCCTGGGATTCTCCAGGCAAGGACACTGGAGTGGGTTGCCATTTCCTTCTCCAATGCATGAAAGTGAAAAGTGAAAGTGAAGTCGCTCAGTCGTGTCTGACTCTTCGAGACCCCATGGACTGCAGTCCACCAGGCTCCTCCGTCCATGGGATTTTCCAGGCAAGAGTACTGGAATGGGGTGCCATTACCTTCTCCCTGTGCCTGGTGGAGCCCCTGATAAATCAAGGATGCTACTTAAGCTGTTGGCACATAGGGCTAAAGATTTATTAATCCCTACTGCACATACAGTGTTTGTTTGTTTGAACAAAACATGTTCAAAGGCCTTGATACCTTTTTTTAAAGTTTTTGTGTTGTTTTCTAAATTACTTACACGGTTACTTACTGAATTCCTGTTACTTTTTTAAAAAGAAAGAGCTATAAACTGAAAAGTTCCCTGCTTCTCAGCTGCTTATTCAACTTCTGTCCCAAAGTTAGAGCTTAGTCAACTACTTCTTTTCCTTTATAGTTTCTGAGTGTTCTGTCTTGCTTGGGTAGGCTGAGACCACCCCCAAATTAGAAATAAACCCTTCTACATTTGCTTTCAGTGTTTATGTTATTTGGGGTCTTTAGATTTGAATTTTAAATCCAACTAGAATTTATTTATGTATGTAGCATAAGGAATACATCTCACTATAGCCAGTTGTTCCAACACCATCAAATGGTCCATTCTTTCCTCCACTAATTTTAATTACTTCCTTAACCATTTATTAAATCCCTATATACATTATGACTCTTGCTTTATTACCCTTTTTACTATTTCTACAATAGCACGCTGTTTGAATTACCACAGCTTTATCGTATATTTAAATATGCAAGAGGACAAACTTTCCTGATCAAATATTAGAACCAACTAATTAAGGAGATTGAGGTTTGATGGAGATTGTGCCTAGTTTTGAACACTGACTTGCAGAATATTAACAGCTTCAAAGTTTTGAGTCTTTTCATCAAAGAACATAGCACACCTTGGTTTAGTCAGGTCTTTTATTTTACTCTTTCCTTTTTTTTTGGTACCAAAGTTCTACAGTTCTTATAAATGGATCTCATATATCTCTTGATAGGTTTATTCCTATATATTTCTGATATTTGTTGGCTATTTTTAATGGCTCTTTCTTTTCTTTAATTACATTTACTAATTGGTATTACTCGTATATAAGAAAATTGTTAGCTTGGGTAAATACCAGTCTCATATTCAGCCAGTTTTATGAGATCCAATAGTTTTTAAAATCAACTATCACAGAATTCCTAGGTAGACAATCACATAGTCTGTAAATAAGTTGTGGATTTCTAAACTATCCTCAAACCTACTTAGCCACATGGCGCTCACTTTTGACACAAAATTGCCCTTGACTCTAACAAAGAAAAATGAAAAGTATTGTTTATATACGTAAACTGGAAAATAGGGGCCTGCTGCATGCTTTCAGTATGGTCTTTCCTTCATTCCAGGAGGTTGTTAAGCAAGCTGCTTCGTCCTTCAAATGGCCTCAGTCATCTGCACAGGAATTTCCTCAGTGTTAAGCATGCAACTGTTCTAGCCATTCCCAAGGTATTTGTGAAATTTGAAAGAAAAATCCAGTATTTAAACAATAGGGCTAGCGAGGTATTGGATTTTAATAAGAAACCAACTGCTGTAGCCGCAGTTGTTACTTTTCAGTCAAGAGAATGTAGTCCTTAAAAAAAGAAAAAAAAAAAATCAAGACTTAGCAAAAATTAAAGGAAAAACACAAGACCGAGGAAAATTATCCACAGACCTTTCTCCTATAAAACGTAAGAAAACTGTTTGAGGATGGTTTAGAAATCAACAACTTATTTACAGACTACCTGATTGTCTACCTAGGAATTCTGTGATAATTGATTTTAGAAACTATTGGATCTCATAAAACTGGCTGGATTTGAGACTGGCATTTACCCAAGCTAACAATTTTCTCATATATGAGCAATAACCAGTTAGTAAATGTAATTGAAGAAAAGAAAGAGATTTACAGTAAAATAGACTTACAGTCTATCACAACAGACTGTCAGAAATTTTAAAGCACTAGTTTTTAAACTATTAATTCAAATTTCATAGGTGAAGTTACAAAAACTATTATCTTTCAAACCAGTTTCCCATGGAATGCTAAGATAATACCAGCACTGTTACATGGTCTCTAACATACCAGTTTCCTAATTGTTTCAAAACAGTTTTAAATGGTTGTTTCAGAATGTTATAAAAGTCTCAAATTTTTTATATTTAAATAAGTAAATGTCATAAGCATTTGAGAGTGAGGCTTTAGTAGGAAGGTTAAAAACATAAACACATGGCATCTGAACTCTCCCCCAAAATGAAGCACAGCTTCAGGATTCTTTCTTACCTGGGTGGTGGAGCCAAATCTTGCCCGGCACAACCAGCAGTTACACACAGATGAGTGAGAAAAAATATCAGTTGATAACTGCTTCAGAGAGCTAATTCCACAGCAGTTAAAAATCATAAATGGTACCATTTTTGAAAACAAAGCTGTCTACCATATTCATTCAGAATGCTCCTCTAATTTAACACCTGGTGAACCTAACGAAAAAAGAGAAAGCAATGGGCTTTTGATGGAACATTCTGAATTACTTAATCCCTGTTTTGATTTTAATTAAAACCTGCTCACTTAACTGAAAATGTGTTCATGCATACCACAAGGTCACTTTACCCCCAGCTGTGTCATGCTCTGTATAGGAGAAAAAATGTATTCTAGGGCAGCGTTGGGCAAACTACAACATACAGCCCCTACCCGGCCCACTGCCTATTTTTGTGCAGCTTGTGGGCTAGAATAATTTTTACATCTGTAAATAGTTGAAAAACAGTAAAAGGAGAATAACAGTTTGTGACGCACAGACATTAAAATTTCAGCGTCCATAGATAATCATTGGTACACTGCCACACCCACCATTTGCATGTTATCTGTGGCTGCTGGAAATACCATGTGGTCCACAAGCTTAAAATATTTACCATCTAGCTCTACAGAAACTGTGTGTCCACCCCTGCTGGATTATTAAGATGAAAAAGCAAAGTGATAGGGAAGGTTGAGTCCCAAAGGCTACCTTAAAAAAGTGACATTTTTCAAACTGCTTTGACAAGAGGCAGTTTGGCTATCAGTTCTGGTAAAGCGTCTACCTGCAATGCAGGAAACTGTGGTTCGATCCCTGGGTTGGGAAGATCTCCTGGAGAAGGAAACGGCAACCCACTCCAGTACTCTTGCCTGGAGAATCCCACGGACGGAGGAGCCTGGTAGGCTACAGTCCATGGGGTCGCAAAGAGTTGGACATGACTGAGCGACTTCACTTTCACTTTTCACTTTCTTTCTAATGTATTATGGTAGAGTAAGTAGCTGATTTGGAAGCAGTGATGTTTGACAGAGGAGAGTTATTATTAATTATTAAATTATCATCATTATTATTATCTTAACCACCAGTGCTTCTTGCTGATTTGTTTTCTCCACCTCCTAAGAGGCATTTGACCAGTTTGATTACATCTTATTTATGTCAAGTGTACAAAATGTGTTGCAAGAGTTGTCTGTGTCAGAGACAATAAACAAACCTTTTAAACCCTTCTTGCTTAAGCAGGAAGTCACAATTTGCCAATAAGAAAATTAAAACAAACCTCAGAGCATTGTATATTTGGTTCAAAATGAGAAATATTTTAGGTCTTGGGATAGTGTCATCTTGGCAAACCTGTGTGTCCTCCCTGGTGAGAACACCTGCATATTGCTGCTTGCTTTTCGGTTCACTGAGAGAGGGTCACACCTTGTTCTCTTAATCCCAGAGTCAAATATGATTACAAGGATTTTCCTCTCTGGAATCTAACTTGTAAGGAAGATCACTGTGCTTTATGTTAAACAAGACAGCTCTCTTTAGTTGCCTTATTCATTCTCAGGCTTACTATATTTCATCGGTCGAAAGATTGTGTTTGACATTGTTGACTGTTGGGGACCATTTGTTTTACAGTGGAAAAAGTGCAGATGTCAGACCTTAAATCCATACTTCTCTGAATTGTTCTCATTTTTGAGAGTGAGAATGTGTGTGTGTTTTTCTCCCGAAGGGGGATGAATACAATCAGACATGTCACTGTGGCTAAGTCAAAATGTATTTCTCTCAGTTTCTTGTTTATTGATTATAAAATTAGAGAAAATGTTAGGATATAAGAAAATAAGTGAATTATGGGAAAGTGAAAATTCCAGGACACATTGCAGTTGCAGTTAAAATAGGAGTGGCTCATGTCAAATCCTGGAAAATAAAAATTGCAGCCTCATTATCAGAAAAGTAGAGAAAAGTAGCATTGTTAAAAATGGGCAGTCTTAAGAGCTGAGGAGTTGATTTCGAGGCATGATGAGTTGACATTAGTAAACACAAGTTAGATACCCAGACCTCATTAGTTGTGTTGATATCAGAGTTTGACCTTAGCAGTAATGAACTTTACAAATGTGGGCATTTCCAGTGATTTAATCTCTTCGTTTATAAGTGATGGACAAACCCTTCTGATAGAAGGACTAGTTGAGTGATATGAACCAGGGGATCCGTTTATCAGAAGTGGGGGTGGGAGGCAGGGAGGTAGAGAAAACATCAACAGTGAGAATGTGAGAAATTGGTTATTACTTTAAACTTGGATTTTTGTATTGTCTGTGTTAATCTCAGAATAAGGTGACATACAAAGCCCTCTGTATTTCCTGCAAAACAAGGTCGCCCCAGCTTCCCAGAGCAGGCAGGGAAAGGCCACTGGGGGCAAATGCCACTTCCCACCTGTTGTCTGCTGTAAATAAGCCTGCAGCCCACACCAGGGGCCAATTAAAAGGAACGTCCCATCGGTTCAGTGACCCAGGAAGGCAGCAGGTGGAGTCTAGTTTGTTGGAGTGATCCCAATTAAGTAGGGGTGGAGGTGTACTTTTTTTTTTAATCAGGGGGCCAATTAAGATGAAACCTCAAAGTCACACCCTCTATTAGGGAGTATTCTGAACTTGGGGAAGCAGTGTGATGCTGGGGGACATGGTGTTTTACTGGCTTCCCCTGGATGCAGCCTATGATGGCCTCACTCAGATGTGGAAAAATAATTATGATTTGTTTTTTTTTTTTTTGGCTATACTACACAGCCTGTAAAATCTTATTCCCCAACCAGGATTGAACCTGTGCCCCCTACATTGGAAGGGCAGAGTCTTAACCACTGGGCATCCAGGGAAGTCCTAGAATTATGGGTTTTGTACCTTTTGTTAGAAAGCTTTTGTTTAAAAAAAATAATAAGTATTTTTAATTTTTAAAAAAGTTGTTTTTTTTTTTTTTTTAAGCAGTTTATTCTGAAAAGTCAAGAATTTTCATGTTTCATGACATGGCTTCTTCAATAGAGGAACTAGCCCCAAGTGTTAGCTCTTTTGGTTGAATGAATGAAGTCGCTCAGTCGTGTCCGACTCTTTGCGACCCCATGGACTGTAGCCTACCAGGCTCCTCTGTTCATGGGATTCTCCAGGCAAGAGTACTGGAGTGGGTTGCCTTTTCCTTCTCCAGGGGAATTTTCCCGACCCAGGGATCGAACCCGGGTCTCCCGCATTCCATGCAGACGGTTTAACCACTGAGATTACTCGGACTCAATTTAGGAGGAGTGGGGAATGTCCCTAGAGCCAGGAGGCAAGCCCACACATTTCGCGGGGCATGTAGCAAGTCCGGTGCGCTACTGGGCGCTGATCGCAGTCGGAATTGGGAGTGGTGAGACCCCAGCCAGGGAAGCCGGCGCAGACTTTCCGGCTATGTGAGCCTCTGCCCCCAGGGCTGTGGGAGGGCTGGCGACAGTGCCCGGGCGCTCTCTACCCAGGAAACAGTGCTGTGACCGCCCCCTTTTCGCAGAAAGGAGAAAAGGGTGGGGAGAGGTTAACTGGCCTGAGGACCCACAGCTTAGAGATGGCAGGTGCTTTCAACCATCACTTTTAACCATAAGCTTCATCTGTGGTTTTGGCTTGTTTCTTTTTCCTTTTTTTTTTCTCTCTCACATATTCTGGAGAATCAGTTTCAAGAGTTACCACATTTAATCAAGCCACGGTCTAAACAAACACCTTGTAAGTGTCCCCGACACCATGACTTGCTGGGGCTAACGGGTGGCAGCAGCTTTTGGCTCCCGCCCAATCCCAGTCCCAGGCAAACTGGGACAGCTGGTCGCCAGACTCGCGGCTGAACAGGACAACCAATAAAGTGACCCAGAACCAGGTGGCTGGAAAGACCGTGGTGGGGGCTCTGACCCTCTGCAGGCCCCGCGCCCGCAGCCGGCTGTGTCTGCTTTCAAGAGGCATTGTTTACACCCTCCTCCCACCCCTAGAGCCTTCAGCCTTTCAGGGCCCCCTAAATGCTGCAGGGTGGCCGGTCCCCATCCCTCCAAGCCAGAGGCCAACACCAGCGGGGCCGGCCTCTGACCCGCGCAGGCGCACAAGCGCGCTCCGCGCTCCGGTGCCATGGATTCCCGGTCCAGCTGCGTGGTGGTGACCGGTAAGGCGACTTTCCTGCTTTCCACTTGCTGCTGCCTTTAGCCTGGCCGTGGAATGCGCACTTGTCTGATCCTAATCATAAATAGTTCCCTCGTGGGGGGCGCGGGGGAAGAGTGGCAACTGGTGGTGCCAATAACTCCGGATAACTTCCTGCTATGCCCTGTTAAAAACAACCACCAGGGAACGGAGAGGCTTTTCTGCTTCTGTCGTGTCATTCACTTCTAATAACCCTTGAGTGGCATACACAGTGGTGCCCACATGTGGCTTAGACCTTTGTCCTTCAGCTCACGGGGGTGGGGAAGCGGAGGCTGGGGCCCCTGCGGCATCTACTAGGGTGCAGCTGTTAATAGGCAAAAGGAAGGGGGCAGGGACCACCCCAAGAGGGGCACATAGCTCCCCCGCAAACTGGAGACTTTCCAGCCACTCGGGGAACTCTCAGCACCCTCTGAGAGCCACCAGTTAGACTCTGAACCCCAGAAGGAATGGTAGCCACCCACTCCTACCTTACCAGCACATTCGAAATCCACCCCAGACACCCCCAGTCATTGTCACAGCTGGTGCCTGGAGGGCTTGTTTTCTTCACACAGCTCTTTATTTTTAGTCAGTCACATTTGGCATATTTGAAGTTTTCTGAATTGTGTGGATGAAGGAAACAAGAGACGAGGGTTCCTGTGTGTGGAGGAAATTGAGCGTTACCTATCTTAATATTTTCAGACTATAATCAGCCTCCTGTTAACCTTCTGAGAAAAAGAAAGTTCTTTCAAAAACCTTTTATCTCACTTGTTCTCATTTGTGTTATTTTGGGTATTAGAGATTGGTTCAAATTACCCTTGAATTCCTAAGGACATTATAACCTGGTAAATGTGATACTGGTCACTAATGAAATCTGAATGCTGGAGCACCAGGGCAGGTCTTAGACTCCCATCAGCGACCCCTGCCTCTGTCCCGTCAGCCTGAGATTTGCTGGCAAACTCTAGATTGTTTAATGGTACCTGATCATCAGTGGTGATTTGGGAATGCCCACTGGCTTCCAGAATGTGGCCTTCCTTTATTAAAAATGCTCTGAGCTGCCAGGGGCGGTCTTTTCATTTAATTGGATTTGCTTCACATGTAAATCTCGCCAAAACATTGGCACGTAGACAGATGGTGAGGGAACAAGGGCTCTGACAAACTGCCTCAAGACCAAGGCCTTCGGACTGGCACCATACAGCGCCAGTGGGAGACAGAAAGCCTGCCTCCCTCCACAGGGCCGCTTTTGATTCCAGGAGATTTCTCCAGCCACTTTTCACAAGTTCCACCCAAGGGCTTGCCAAGTGTAAAGTTTAAGACTTCACCATGCAAAACGAAAGCTTCAGACCTTCATTTGCTGAGTTGATTTGCCTAATTGAAAACAGATAAGAGATGATCTGAGTACACTGATCTGAATGTGATTCTAAAGCAGCATGTGATTTGGCGGGGACTAAAAATGTCACTGCATTTTTAGTATTCCTACAGTCATCCCAGAAGGTACTTGGTTTCCCAGTGGTTTTTCCTTAATCGCAATATTTTCCTGTTTTTTTTTTTTTACTTGGCAACTTCAGTCTTATTTATTCTATAGGATTCAGTCAAAGTCAGAAAACACCGCTAGATTTCCTGGGACATCCCATCCCAAACTTTTCTCTTCCCTGAGAAAGTTTTACCCTTTGTGAGTGAAGTTGTGAGTGCTCTATACCCAGAGGTCCCCCAACTTCAGAGGCACAGTCTTCTCCAGAACTGGCTTCTGCAGGGGTGGGGAGAGGGGCGGGGTTCCAGAGGTTGGTAGTTAATCATAGCTTCTCCCCATCTCGGAATCACGATTTGAGAAATATATCCCAGGAATCAGATTGCTAGAACTCAAAGCCTCACCTGGTAAAGCTGAGCTAGAGAATGCTACTTCCACCTGCAGCCCACCGCCCCCCACCCTGCAGTGAGTCCCTCCCCAGTCATGACCCATCTGCCAGCCGCTGACGTTCCCTACAGGGCCAGGCAGGAACCACTGAGCTCTGAACATGGGCCTCACTGCAGGAGAGATGAGGGGAGAGGCCTCAGGGGCCTGGCCCCTCCTCCTGGCACCATCCTAGGGGGCGTGTGATGGTTAATTTCCTGTGTCAACCTGACTGGGCCATGCAGTGCCCAGACCCCTGGTTAAACATTCTTTCTGGATGTGTCTATGAGGGTATTTCTGGAGGGGCTTAGCATTTAAATCAGTGGACTCAGGAAAGCAGTGCCCTCCCCAGTGTGGGTGGGCATCATCTAATCTATTAAGGCCTGCATAGAATAAAAAGCCCAGGAAGGTTGAATTCCCTCCGTCTGAAGGCATGGACTGATACATAAGTCTTCTCCTGCCCTCAAACGGGTGTTCCTGGGTCTCGGGCCTTCAACATCAGGCTGAAACTTGCTCCACTGGCTTTCCTGGGTCTGCAGCTTGCAGATGGCAGACAGGTCTGGGGAATTCTCAGTCTTCATAATCATGTGAGCCAATACCTTATAATAAATCCCCCCATACATATATATATATACACACACACATACATACATACCTGTACATGCCTCTCAATTTCTGGAGAGAGAAATAGGGCCTGAAGTACAGGTGAAATCTCAGCATGGAAAAGAAAGGGCAGGACCCCTGACTGACAGGTTCAGTGCCCAAGTAGAGGGTTGGGGCTGAGAAATGGTGGCATCAAATGATCAGAGAGAATAGGGCAGACCAAGGATCTAGTTGGAGCCAATCCCATGCTACTGGGAGAGATGGTGAAAAAGGATTTAGCATTTGCTGAACACCTACTAGATTCTGGAACTGATACATGCCGTACTCAGCATTGTTTAATCGGTCCCAGGAGGTACATGCCTGAACCACCATGAAGGTGAGCACTTGGCACAGCTTCCTGTACTCCAGGCAGTATTGCAGAGGCTCCTCTTTGCTGATTTATTCAATCTGCAAACCACTCTATTAGATTAGTATGATTAATGCCCATTTTACAGATGAGAAAGCCAAGGCACTGAAGCTGAGTAACTTGCTCAAGATCACCACACTGCTAAGTGGTGGGGCTGAGGTGAGATGCAACAGCAGAAGCCTGAATCCAAACACTGAGGTCTCCAGCAACTCCTGGCTGTCATCGGGCCATTGCCTGAGCTTTGATGGGGCCACTGGATGGTGGATGTCATAAAACGGAGCAGCAATCATAGTGAGAGGGTGAGGGAATCTCTCTCCCCAGGCCAGCAGAAAACCTTTCCTAAGCTAGTCCCAGAGGGGGCTTGCTGTCCTCTCCAAAGCAAAATTCTACTTCAGTTCAGTTCAGTTCAGTCGCTCAGTCGTGTCCAACTCTTTGTGACCCCATGAATCGCAGCACGCCAGGCCTCCCTGTCCATCACCATCTCCCGGAGTTCACTCAGACTCATGTCCATCGAGTCAGTGAGGCCATCCAACCATCTCATCCTCGGTCGTCCCCTTCTCCTCCTGCCCCCAATCCCTCCCAGCATCAGAGTCTTTTCCAATGAGTCAACTCTTCGCATGAGGTGGCCAAAGTACTGGAGTTTCAGCTTTAGCATCATTCCTTCCAAAGA
>SJYT01017293.1:59109-74137 GCA_006410635.1 Cephalophus harveyi | reverse complement strand
GTTTGTGAGATGAGTGCAATTGTGCAGTAGTTGGAGCATTCTTTGGCATTGCCTTTCTTTGGGATTGGAATGAAAACTGACCTTTTCCAGTCCTGTGGCCACTGCTGAGTTTTCCACATTTGCTGGCATATTGAGTGCAGCACTTTCACAGCATCATCTTTCAGGATTTGAAATAGCTCCATTGGAATTCCATCACCTCCTCTAGTTTTGTTTATAATGATGCTTTCTAAGGTCCACTTGACTTCACATTCCAGGATAGTTTGCATTCCCATCAATAGTGTAAGAGGGTTCTCTTTTCTCTGCACCCCTCTGGCATTTATTGTTTGTAGACTTTTTGATAGCAGCCATTCTGACTGGCATGAGATGGCACCTCATTGTGGTTTTGATTTGCATGAAATGTTTTTTAAAATGATTTGTGAACTGCATTTGATAAACATGTTGAAACCCATAAAGAAAATGTATGTAGCACTAAAAGTTCAAAAGTCCATTTTCTTTAATTTTTTAACAATTTTAAAAACATTTGGAAAATTTTAAATGCTAATTACTAGATATTTTGATTTCTGCTTTAAAATACATACTATACCTTCACCTGTAGTAAAGGAATAATGGAACACACAGGAGCATCAGAAATTGTGAATACTGGTTTTGCAGTCAGATGTCTGGTTGGAATTCTGACTGCCAACTAGTGTGGTCTGACCTCAGGAATACAGGGGGACTGTTCTCTTACTCCTGAACTTTAGGAGAAATGCATAAGACTTTATCTGCTCTCTTCAATAGGAGTTTCTCTTTAAACATCTCTGGTTTCACTTTTTCAGTTTAGTTATGATTTTATTACTATCTTTATTAAGTAATATGTTAATTAGAGTATGAAATACTTTGGGAAAAATTTAATCAATTTTATTGTTTGCAGCTGTTGTAACTTTGCCATTTGACGTGGTAAAAACATAAGAGCAGACGCAACTTTGGATATATGAAAGCCAGAAAAGTAAGTTTAATTAAAATGTGTCTAAGATGCCATGAAAAATATTTTCTTTCTAGATAGTTAGGAATATCTAAGATAGGGAAAACAAGATTCCCCCTGCCCCTTGGTTGCCTTCTTCTCTATTTAACTCAAACTAATGTACTGTTAGAATGGAGTACCCAGAAAAACCTCTAAACCTAAGCAAAAAATTTAAGAAAATTTAAAGACTATATTAGTATGCATATACATATTCTTTTCTTCTCTATTTTTTAGCTTCCCTTTTGATGTGTTTTCTTTCCCCTTGCCTATTATCCCATCTACTTCTTTATAACCTGTAATTTCTTCTAGAACAAAATTGTCCTGGGGACTTCCCCTTTAATGCAGAAGGTGCAGGTTTGACCCCTGGTTGGGGAGCTAAGATCCCACATGCCTCCTGGCCAAAAAAAAACAAAACATAAAACAGAAGCAATACAGAACAACGTCACTAAAGTATTTAACAATGGTCCATATTTTTTTAAAGTACTATTAGTTGCTTCTACTAGATTCATTCTGTTTTTATTATAGAAAGTGTAGCAAGCCCACTGGAAATAGGGCTTTGTTTCTGAAACAACATTTTTAGGATTTGATCATTTGGATGGTCAGTAGAGGAATGTTTATTGTTGTCTGTGCTTGAAATATTAATAATCACACAGTGTTTCCTTACAGTGTATGAAGCTGCTTTTCCCCTGTAGAAAGAGCCCTTGGACGTTCGATCTTTAGGCAGGGCTCTGCCATGGCTTCCCTCCAGTTCAGAAGTCTTCTTCTTTGTCTTCTTTTACATTCATCTCACCCTACTGTTAAAAGAGACCAGTTTGGAACTTGAGAAGGCAATGGCACCCCACTCCAGTACTCTTGCCTGGAAAATCCCACGGACAGAGGAGCCTGGTGGGCTGCAGTCCATGGGGTCACTAAGAGTTGGACATGACTGAGCGACTTCACTTTCACTTTTCACTTTCATGCATTGGAGAAGGAAATGGCAACCCGCTCCAGTGTTCTTTCCTGGAGAATCCCAGGAACGGCGGAGCCTGGTGGGCTGTCGATGGGGTTGCACAGAGTTGACACAACTGAAGCAACTTAGCAGTTGGAACTTGAGCTCCATAAGATTAGAAATACCCAGCTACTTAGCCTCCTTTCTTTACTAGTTGTTTCCAAAATTGAAAACATTTAAGCAAGGAGTATAAGTAAGTTGTCAACTTGCAGTGTAAAGGTTTTGTCACTGACTGTTTTTAGAGGGTTAAATTTTAGTCATAAACACTTTGTTCTTGGTTTTAAAATGTATCCTTTCTGTTTGTTTGGTTGCTCTAATCACTGTAGTTTTACTTACACTATTTATATAGATAGTTTAGCTTCTTAAATGACAAGGCCTTATTTATCTTCATAGAGAATCTGATATTATATAGAAGAAGTTTTGAGATAATGAGCCCCTCTTCATTAAGTTGCAGATTCTACAGAGCTGTTACTGAATGATTCCTTTCCCTAATTTTCCCTTTTTCCTTAGGCACACATACTAAAATGTACTTTAATTGTAATGACTCAGAGTTGTCATCACTGTGCACACTGATTACTGTAGTTTCATAACGCAGCTCTCAGAAGCTAGTGAGACACTTAGGAGTGTTGGCCTATCACGCACTGGGCTGGGCAAGACTGAAATCTTTAGCTGTCACAGTGCTCACGTGGTAGGATGGTGGTGGTAGGATGCCCACCTTTTAGCAGATTTTTTTTCACCTTTAGCATCTGTAGTCTGGGGGCTAAGCCAGCTGCTTAGAATCACTATGTACAACGAAGGTGAGTGAATTTTGTATGTATAGCACATTCATGAGGTTTATGCTTGAATCTGAGTAACATCTATTTTTGCTGTTTTCGAAAGATGTATAAATCTGTTTCTTTACTGTGTTCCAGACACTTGAGCAGTTGCAAATAAGTGAGATGTTACTGTTAGCTACAGGAAAACTCTTCCCTTCAGAGGAGACAGGATTGATTTATTTCAAGACTAGCATTTCTATTCAGAAAGATTCTAGTAAGGTGGAACCTCCCTAGGGAGAATGAGCTATTTTCCTTAAAGCTTCTCTTTGGGGAAAAAAGTTTTTTTAATGTATGCACTAAAAGTACAATGAAAAATGGTTATCATGGCTTCACTTGGGGGACCCCATGAAAATTCCTGTACATCTTTAAAATTTTTCACTATGAAAGATTTTTAAGATACGGAAAAAAGTATAAAGTATACACACCACCAAGCTTAAACATCAGTTCAGGAGAGGCTTTCTGTTAAGTTTTTTTAATGTATGCACTAAAAGTACAATGAAAAATGGTTATCATGGCTTCACTTGGGGGACCCCATGAAAATTCCTGTACATCTTTAAAATTTTTCACTATGAAAGATTTTTAAGATACGGAAAAAAGTATAAAGTATACACACCACCAAGCTTAAACATCAGTTCAGGAGAGGCTTTCTGTATATTCCTCCTTGATTACATCTGGTTCTATGTACCTTAAATTTCTTTTTAATGAATTCAACTATTAAAAATAAGATTTAAAATAGTTCTTTATATAAACAGATCTGTTCTTATCATAATGAAATGATATATCCCAAAGCCCATAAACACTCTTTTGTGTGTATTTATCTATGTTAGAAATTAAGTGGTAATTTATAACAGCATCGTTTCTTTAACATTTAGTTTCTATGCCTTTGCAAATGTCAACCTGGAGTATAATGAAGAACATTGTTGCTAAGAATGGATTTTCTGGATTATTTACAGGTAAAAATATTTCCTTTACCAAACTGTTGACTAAAATGTTTACTTTTCCTTTTAAATTGCCTTTCAGCAGAAAATTTTTGAAAATATTCCTCATTTACTATTTCCTCCTAAATATCTTTGCTGTAAGTTTAAAAATTTTACATACCAGTTGCTTTTGAAGTAATTTGGAATTAAAGTGATGAGTGAACAGTTCGGCTTGTTCTTTGACACCAGTTATGGGACAGTGTTTTATATGTTACTTCACTTAATTTGATAACTGTCAGAATGAAACCAAATAAATTATATTTTTAAATGTAAGGTAAAATTTTTCTCTTCCCTTTTTAGGACTGATTCCTCGTTTAATTAAAATTGCTCCTGCTTGTGCTGTTATGATCAGCACATATGAATTTGGAAAGTCTTTCTTCCAGAAACAAAATGCTCAAAGACAGCAATACTAGAGATGCTGTTTCAACCTGAAATAACAACCATGACCAAATAATAAGAGGAGACTCTTTTTCACCTTTTTCGCTGTTATCTTACAGTGGTTTTCTATCATTCTAACTTCAAAATTTTATCCTACTTTTTGAGAATTTGAAAAAGGTATTCCACAAATCATAACCATTGAGCATTGTTGTAAAGAAGAGAAAAATTATTCTACACTGAAAGCAATAATCTCAGAGTTTGGTACAGATTTCTGTGTAACTTCATCCTGTGGGGAGTGTCAGAGATGTCGAACATTTTTGCAATTGTGTGCTGAATGATGTACAGAGTCTAAAAGAATTCCCAAGTCTTTTTATACACGTTTAAATCATGGACGTAGATACTTAAGTATTTCAACAAAGTAGATAACAGAAAGCAATCTTTAAATATTATTATCCACATCATTTACCCAATATTGCCTATCAGTTATTTTCTTTAATTCACATATATTTGGGGTTTGTTTTTTCTTTCCCACCCTGTTACTGTTTTAAGGCCTCATGTATATTAAGATTTCTCTGATCTGAGGTATGGTTAGCTTATGTTCACGAACCAAAAATATAACTTGTGTGATATTGATGCTGCTATTTTTGATGTCTAAAGACCCTGTATTATCTACTGTTTCTGTGAGAGAGAGCATTCACTGGCCGTATTCAATGTTCACTTCAGTCAAACTTGGGTGTGCAGTGGAAAAGCACGTTGTATTCAGGCCAGTGAGAAAGCCGTTTCAGCACAAGAAAGGCCTCTGGTTTCAGCTGTCTTGTCATCAGGCATTACCATTTATTTGTGAAGTTCTCTAGGTCACGTCTGTTCACTTGTTCTAACACCACTGAGACAGAGTATGTTCAAGATGTCCCTTGACTTTACACATCATCTCACACGAGTGTGCTAGACCAAGAACTACCAAACCAATTTCCTTGAAGAAAGAGGTTTGGTCACTGGAGGCGAATGCCTAAGAAGTTTAGTTTATGAATCTAAGAATGAAAAAGAATATGATTTCAAGACAAACAATATTTTTAAATATTTTTGTTTTCCTCAGGATCTGTATACTCTAAGAAAAAGCTGAAATAACGTCAGATAGACATAAAATACTTTTACACTTTGTAAAAAAGGGATTTTATCTCATTATATACAAATTCACTGTTTAGAGATCACAACCATCCTTAATTACATAAAAGATTATATCATCTTTTGACAAACAAAGTGGTCTTTATTTGATATATCCCAAACATAAATTCGAAAAACACAAACAAAATAGGACACAACTAAATGGAATTGTTTGCAACATATATATCCATAAAAATATAAATATTTATATTTTCATTGAAATATTTTCTGCTTTCTTAAAGCTACCACTGTGCTTCTAGCTAAATACTTTCATATAAAATTATGTTAATGCTATACTATCAACAAGTTTATCTTGAACACTGAATTTAACAGTATTAAATTTAAATTTACCTTTGTTCTGTTGTGCTTCTTTTGGGTAACTAGTAGAAAAGGGCAGAAAAATTTAGGTTTTGAACAATAGTCTCAAAAAACAGTTATGTATTTCAAGTTAATGTCACTTATAAACAAACAAGGGAAACTTTCATCCTCTCCTTGCCCCACTACTGACTGCATTGTGGAAAATTCTTATAACTAAAAGAACTTAACTTAAACCTAATTCCCTGTAGTTTTTGTAACATACATTACATGCAATGTATCTGAAAGAAAAGAAGTCTGAATTTAGGCTTTGTCTATACTTAAGTGGTAAAAAAGCATTACTAGTAGGAACAAACAAAGGTTTGGCTACAAATTGTATTCTTGGTAATGTTTCTAAATGCATTATGTTATTAAAATTTCTAACATACACATTTAATTTCTTATGTAAGTTTTTTAAGAAAAATGTCTTAAAGTATTACGTTTGCTGCCTTTCATATAATTCCATATTACTTTTTAAAAATAAAGTTATTTCTAGGAAAACTATTCACTATGTTTATTTAGCCACATTTGACTCCTTTAATTCTAGCCTTTTTTTTTTTTCCCCTGGGGCACAAATTCCAGGGATACAGGAAAGTTTGGTGTATTACTTTTTAATTTTGTCCAAATGAACTTTTAAAAGTAAATTACTGCTGTTATGTTTTAATTCATCACTCCACACTTACTTACTGAGTCCTTGGAGAAGGCGATGGCACCCCACTCCAGTACTCTTGCCAGGAAAATCCCATGGATGGAGGAGCCTGGTAGGCTGCAGTCCATGGGGTCGTGAAGAGTTGGACACGACTGAGCGATTTCAGTTTCACTTTTCACTTTCATGCATCGGAGAAGGAAATGGCAACCCACTCTAGTGTTCTTGCCTGGAGAATCCCAGGGACGGGGGAGCCTGGTGAGCTGCCGTCTATGGGGTCACACAGAGTCGGACACGACTGAAGGGACTTAGCAGCAGCAGCAGCATAAAAAGCCCTGGAGGTAAGACACTGCAGCTACTCTCATTGGTCTTAAGGTTTCAGCTGTGACTGTTAGGAATAAACAAAAGAAGTAATGGAAAAGCTGAAGAATTCTCCCCTGGCCTGGGGTGCTGGTTGGGAAATGGTTCTTAGGCAGTCCAAGGCAACATACCTGGAGGCTGGGAGTCTTCAATCAGGCAGTGGTACTTAGCACCAGTGGCTTGAGCAGAGTGTACATGCCACGTGGTAGATCAGATGGGAAATGGAGTCCAGGGGGCCTGGTCTGCCAACAAGGAACAAGAAGGCAAGAGAAAACCAAGGAAGTATTTTGGGCCCAGCTCTGAAAAGTTACAGAGTTGTGTTTTGTTTTTCTCTCAAGACCTATTTTTTTTTTAACTGAAAGAAAATAGGATAGCATAGGTTAGCCTAGAATAAAACAGAAAACACCAGAATGTGTCATATATTAAGACCAAGTGTTGTATAGTGACGCTGGTTTTAGAAAAATGACTGGCAGGATGAAAAATGGGACTTATGATCAAGTGACCTATTTAAAAACAAAAGTTTTTGGTTTATACGAAAGTATATTTTTAAAAGGTACCACCACGGCATTGGTATAATTTTATCTTTTTCCTCTCCTATCTGTGGGGAAAAAAAGCTAAAGCAAAATAGAAGTTGCTTTGCTTACTAAAGAGCAAAATGGACTAGGTAAAAGAAATTAAGAGTCCTGATGTCCAAAGCAGTCATGTGACATTTTCAGAGTAATCCAGTGTATGAGCTTATCAAAACCAGAAACTGTAACCAACAGTGGGAAATTTAAAAAGAATTTACATAAGTTGTAAATTTGAGCAACATTTTTAACCACTTGAAAACTTGTATGTACATCTAATAAAGAGGACTTAAAACCAACTTAGTCTACTTGGATGTTTAAGGTTCCTGTCAGTCACAGTTAACAGTAGTTTGCATTTGGTACTTACCGCTTCAGAACTTATAATTTTATTTAATGTTGACTTTATCCTGATGACATCACATAGGTGCTGAGAGGATGGTGGTGGGTCCGTTTTACACGTGAGAAAACAAACAGGGTTGTTACATAATTAAATCACAACTCAGCCAAAACCACTACTGTCCTGTACCACTTGAGTGAATGTTGTCAATTTTAAAGCATATTATGTCATTTTTTAGAAAATAAAAATTTGAAACAAAATGAAGATTTCTCCAAAATCATTTTCATATTAGTATTTGAGATGTTAATATACACTTACCACATTTGTTGAAACAAAAATTCAGTGTATACCTTGAATCAAATAGCATTTTGTCAAAGAAAAAATAAGACTACTACTACATGGTACAAAATGTTTAATATACATGCAACAAGTACCGCACATCAAGGCAACAAAATACGCATGGAAATAGTAGCATACAGGTCAGCATTCTATTTAGGGGAGCGTGTGTGAACAGTGAACACTGCTGAAGATCGAGACATACCGCATGCAAACAGTAACAGACTGCCTCTATAACCAGCGTGGCGTGAACTGTGTAGAAACCTGAAGTCACATTAGCAGCTCAGCTTTACACCAAGAGCTCCAAGAAAGGAGGAAGAGTCGCTGTCCTCAGATGCCGCGTTTCAGTCTGCGTTCAGCAGCGTGTTAAGATGCACAAGAGTCGGTACACATTAGAACAAATCTGAAAATTTTGATCAGTTATGGAATCCTGTATTTCTTTTCTATATTATAAAAATGTATGGAAAATGTAACAATGATTTTCTTTAATTATTGAAGGATAATGTCATTTGAGAGTGGACCATGAATGAAAGCATTTAAATAGTCTGTCAGGAAAGCAGCAGCAACAGTGCTTAAGGCTAGCCTAAAATTTTCGAAGTTCCCCCTGCCCTTAATCGTCTCTCATTCGCTCCTCCCAAGGTTTCCAGTAACCTTGTTTTAACCTTCCTTCCATTCCCCATGCTGAATTACAAATTGCTGTAGATACATCATTCACAAAAAGGTATATACAGAATTAAGACTAGATTGATGGTACCATTTCTCAAGAATATCTGCATTACTACAAGTACCAAAGACTTAAGCTAAAGGAAGAAAGCTCTGAGTATGTTCTGATACATCTAAATAATTTAAGGGCTTCCAGGTCTTCTTTATCCCTGAAATGACTTTGTTTGAACCGTCTTAATATATGACTAGCCTTGTTACTGTTTATTATCTTAAATTCCGAATAATGAGAGTCAGGTATTGCAGAGAACCACCACACTCCCACATTTCTAATACAAAGAATGACTGTGGTAAGTGCTGCTTTTCTCTCAATATTTTAGGAGGAATGTTCTTTCAATAGTCAAAGTTACTAAGTTTGAATGTAATGTTTTATTAACAAATAAAAAATAGCATACAAAGTCCCAGATAAGTATTGTAGTAGCCTCTTCATGTAAACAATGTATAAAAGATCTTTGGCACAACTGACCATGTTTTCCTCATATTACTTACTCTAGAAAATATACTTCAGACATTTCCTCTTTCAATATAGTGGAATTTGGTGGGACCAAATGTACAATTGTTTCAAAATTTGCAAAAATTTAAAAGACATCTCAGAGCTTTTTAAGAAAACTAATTTTTAACTAGTAATTTTTAAGGTCAGTTTTAAAATGAGATTCTGGCATGATTAATGACAGAAGCTGTTAAAGCACATGAGACACAATTCATTCTTGCACACGAGAGAAAACAGCACTGGATGTCAGGCATGCTGTTAAGTGTGGTGATTAGCCTGCTGATCCTTATCTTAAAACTTCTCAAATCCTTAAATGAACTTGAAATCTTTCCTGATAAAACTGTTTTCAACATCTGTTCTACATTTTTCAGTTTTTCCAATTTATGGGACATAAATGTGATCAATTTTAGAATTGGTAAAATTTAAAGGAAATTTTGGAAAACGAAGTGTTATTCATTTAACCTAAATGGCCTAAAATAGTGTAAAATACCTTCCTTGTGCCCCAACAAATTTAGTAACTGCCTAAAGGCATGTCCTACCAAAATTTATAAAATGCTGAATGGAATGTTAGGTTGATGCTAAATGGTAACTGTTACAGACAAACTGAATAATTTGCTGTGAAACTGCAGCTGAGAACCTTTCTCCTCACTTCAAAGACAAGGCATTTAAACATCAGAACCTGGGAAGGAGTTCATGAAAAATGAAATAAGTCATTTTTAGAAAATGTAATCATTGAATAAGAGAGCAAAAGAAAATACTTAAATATCTAGAATAAAACCTTGAACTCAGTCTCTGGCAACTATGATACATTTAAATATATGAAAATCAGCTGAATAATAAATATGTACAATTTGCAATGGATTATTAGAGGATATCTGAAAGTTTTTTAAGCCTATTTTTAAACTTCAGTGACAAATATAATCATTTTAAAATGAAAAACGGCAGCATTTTTTTTTTCACCCAGCAGTTTACATGGAGTGGACTGAATTCTCTAATATAAGCAACAGAATTCCAGACATGTCCCAGAACAATATAAAATTGCAAAGATTTTCCCAGCAGTCAAACTTACGTATGTGGAATATTTGCAACATAAAAACTTCTGGCTTTTACATACAATTTTTCAGGATGGAGTCAGACCTGGACTTGTCATCTCTGTTGTAGGACTTGCAAGGTAGTCATTCGATTTTAGGCTTGTTAGAGATTTGTAACTTGCCACTGATGTTAGAGACCCACAGAGGCCAAGTAACGAGGGAGTATCTTCTTTACCTGAAGATTAGGATAAGATAACAAATATTTAATTGCTCTTGAAGTTTGATACTAGTAAGATCCTAAAACCATTAAACTTTACATACTGTATAAAAGAGTGCAAACATACTGTAAAATCAAACATCTGTATGTTGACTTTTGATCTTCCAGTAGTTTCAATGCTACCCCTTACAGAAACATTACAGTGGGATTATTTATGCTTCTTTTAAGGTTCTAGATATGGAAGCTTGAGATATTCTGGAACAAAAATGGAATTTACCTTTTGGGGGGAGAATATGGTCATATCCAATTAGTAAAGAATAACAAAAAACTATAGCAACAACACAAGTGCCCAGAAATACCAGGAAATCCGTATGTGGGTAAAGGTGAAGTGATGCAGAAGCAGCAGAACTGCTTCAGTTCAGTTGGAGGCTCGACCTAGGAGCCTCTGCCCACTGACTGAATGAACTTATTCAGCATCTACCCTGCACCAGGAATACGGTTACCTGCTAGAAGTCAGCCGGTCCCTGAAGGAGGAGTGGCAGGGGTCTGTGTCCTTGCCTGGGGAAAACACGTTCTTTCCCGAGCAGAACAAGTTGCAACCCCCAGTGTGCACACACTTGCTCTAAGAGGCCGGCCTAAGGCTGTGAAAGGCTAGTAAGGTGAAAATCAGTTTTGCAGAGAAGATGGAAAGCTTAGGCTTTACTCACGTGGTTACAGAAATGTAAACTGACCCAGATGTCAGAGGTTTCTGAATATCATACACTGTTTCAAACAGCCCCTCTGCAGTGCCTTCACTGTCTCGCTATATGATCACTGTGGGGCACTCTCCTTTATTAAAAAATCACAGACTGAGAAAGGGCATGGAGTTTGTTGTGGTCATCATCATATTCTCAGTGCTGGCACACAGGAGACCAACATTACATAATTATATAATGAATGATTCAATAAGAACTGCGCTGGGACATGAAAGAATGCCTGTGTTCTTTACAGCCGTGTAACCTGAGGAAAGGCATCTTCTCTGAGCCTGCTTCTTTCTTTGTAAAATGAGAACAGACACCAAAAGATGACTATGTTCACTACATGGTTTCACTAATAAAATATAGGAAGATACAACACTGTTAGGAAAACATATGGAAGAATAATTGTTAAATTCGGGTTTTAAATGTTGTCATATTTTGATGAAGGAATTCCATGGTGGCTCAGATGGTAAAGCATCTGCCTACAATGCAGGAGACCCAGGTTCAATCCCTAGGTTGGGAAGTTCCTCTGGAAAAGGAAATGGCAACCCATTCCAATACTCTTGCCTGGAAAATCCCATGAACGGAGGAGTGTGGTAGGCTACAGTCCATGGGGTTGCAAAGAGTCGGACACAACTGAGCGACTTCACTTTATTTTGATGATAACATTTGTTATCATCAAAAGATACAGATGTTCCTTTTAAGGTCTAAGCTTAGAGACCTATTTCAGGCCATTTAGAGTTCTTGCTAAATGCTCCAGGAACTCAAATGCTTGAATGGTTTCTCCCAAATTCTTAATTCATCACTGACTTATAATAATTCAAAGAGATTTACTGCTAATTACATACACACATACAAAGGTACAATTCAGTGGCATTAATTACATTCATACTATATGCAACCATCACCATCCACTATTTCAAAGAATTTTCATCATGCCAAACAAAAACTCCCTACCTCTTTAAACAGTAACTTTCCTTTCTCCCCTTCCCCTCAGTCTCTGGAAACCTCTAATCTACTTTCTGTGCATTTTCCTGTCCTAGATTCATTCTTAAAAGTGGAATCATACAGCATTTGCCCTTTTGTGTCTGGCTTATTTCACTTAATGTAATATTTTTTTCAAGGCCCATGCATGTGGTATGTATTCCTTTTCCATGGCTCAATAACATTCCATGGTGTGTATATATGACCTTTTGTTACTCCACTCATCTGTATGGACATCTGGGTTGTTTCCACCTATCGACTACTGAAAATAATTCTGCTGCGAACACTGGCATTGAAGTATCTGTTTGAGTCCTATTTTCAATTCTTTGAGAGTATATACTTAGATTACATATATTTTTAAAACATACAGATTATAACACAGTAATTGCAAAGACTAAAAGTCCAGCATAAAGATATAAAAATACAAAATCAAGTAATGGAAACCTTTTATGTATGAATTACAAAATAAAATAAATTTAAGGTATATTTTTCTTTTAAAAACTTAACTCGCTAGTGAAGAGGTTAGAAACAGTGACCAGTCCAGTCATAATAGGCACCTCTATGGCCCAGATTATGTTCTCTAGCATCATTTTCTAGTGTAAGGAAACACGACTTCTTGGAGAAACAGCTGATCCTGGTATGGGCATGAAAAGTACCAAAGAAACTCAGAACATCTTGTTTTCCACAAAGCAAGGAAGCTGTGACAAGACTACCGGGATGTCGAAAGGAACCATCTTTTAAAGGGTCTCTCACTGTGCAAAAAGGTCAGTGACCTCCTAATGAGTGTACTAAAAAAGATGCATTATTTATACTGTATTCTTCCCAGTGAAATTAAAAGACGCCTACTCCTTGGAAGAAAAGTTATGACCAACCTAGACAGCATATTAAAAAGCAAAGACACCACTTTGCAAACAAAGGTCTGTCTAGTCAAAGCTATGGTTTTTCCGGTGGTCATGTATAGATGTGAAAGTTGGACTATAAAGAAAGCTGAGTGCCAAAGAATTGATGCTTTTGACCTGTACTGTTGGAGAAGACTCTTGAGAGTCCCTTTGACTGCAAAGAGATCCAACCAGTCCATCCTAAAGGAAATCAGTCCTGAATATTCATTGGAAGGACTGATGCTGAAGCTGAAACTCCAATACTTTGGCCATCTGATGTGAAGAGCTGACTCACTGGAAAAGACCCTGATGCTGGAAAAGACTGAAGGCGGGAGAAGGGGAAAACAGAAGATGAGATGGTTGGATGGCATCACCGACTCAAAGGACGTGAGTTTGAGTAAACTCTGGGAGTTGGTGATGGACGGGGAGGCCTGGTGTGCCGCGGTCCACTGGGTCGCAGAGCTGGAGACGACTGACCGACTGAACTGAACTGACCGATTCTTCCCAAATATGTGTAACCAGAATATACTAAGAATGAACAACTAGAGAAATCTAAATCGTCAGGGATTTAACAAAACAGTTGGCTGGGTGCATAAAATACATAAATTTCAAATGAGAGAAAAAGTTGGTGGCAGGGGCACGGTGCTCTGCTAGATGAAAGGACACCAAAGAGATGGAAAACTAAATGCTCTGTGTGATCCTTAACTGGATCAAACAAAAAAGCAATGAACAATCAGAAAATTAAGAAACATTTCCAGTTACAGTAGCATCTAAAAGAGTAAAATATTTAGGAATAAACTAAGAAAAAGTATGAAAGTGTGTACACTGACAACTACGAAATAGTGCTGTAAGAAACTTGAGGTTAAAATAAATGGAAAAACATCCTTTATTTTGATGGATTGGAAGATAATATTGTTAAGATGGCAATGTTTCCCAAATTGATCTAAAAACTCAATGTAATCCCCATCAAAATTCTAACTGCCTTTTTTTTAGAAATGACAAGTTGATTCTAAAATTCATATGGGGGCTTCCCTGCTGGTCCAGTGGTAAAGAATCTGCCTGCCAATTCTGGAGACATGGGTTCGACCCCTGCTCCAGGAAGATCCCACGAAACGACTGAGCATATGCACCACAACTACTGAGCCTGAGCTCAAGAGCTTGGGAAACACAACTGCTGGAGCCTGAGTGCCCTAGAGGCCGTGGTCCATGACAAGAGAAGCCGCTGCAATGAGAAGCCCGAGCACTGCAACTCGACAGCACCCCCACTCACCCCAACTAGAGAAAGCCTGCCCGCAGCAATCAAGACCCAGAAGGGTCAACAATAAATGAGTACAAATTATATTTGAAATAAAGTCATAGGAAATGCAAAGGATCCCAAACTGAAACAATCTTGAAAAAGAACAAAGTTGTAGGACTCCCATGTCCTGATTTCAAGCTTACTGCAAAGCTACAGTAATTTAAGGCAGTGTGATATGGACTAAGGAAGATGTGGCACCATCATAGACACACAGACCATCGAAACAGAACTGAGACTCCAGAAATGAACACACACACGTATGGGTAATGGATTTCAACAAGAGTTCTAGGACCATTCAGTGAGGGAAAGAAGAGTCTTTTCAAAAAATGGTCCAGGGACAACTGACTACATACAAAAAGAATGAAACTGGAACCTTAGTTCACACCACATACAAAAGTACATATACCTTGGATACATAGTTCAGTACAGTTGCTCAGTCGTGTCTGACTCTGCGACCCCATGAATTGCAGCATGCAAGGCCTCCCTGTCCATCACCAACTCCTGGAGTTCACTCAAACTCATATTCATCGAGTCAATGATGCCATCCAGCCATCTCATCCTCTGTTGTCCTCTTCTCCTCCTGCCCCAACCCTTCCCAGCATCAGAGTCTTTTCCAATGCATCAACTCTTCGCATGAGGTGGCCAAAGTACTGGAGTTTCAGCTTTAGCATCATTCCTTCCAAAGAAATCCCAGGGCTGATCTCCTTCAGAATGGACTGGTTGGATCTCCTTGCAGTCCAAGGGACTCTCAAGAGT
>SJYT01017293.1:26470-56003 GCA_006410635.1 Cephalophus harveyi | reverse complement strand
AGAAGAGTTGACTCATTGGAAAAGACTCTGATGCTGGGAGGGATTGGGGGCAGGAGGAGAAGGGGACGACCGAGGATGAGATGGCTGGATGGCATCACTGACTCGATGGACGTGAGTCTGAGTGAACTCCGGGAGTTGGTGATGGACAGGGAGGCCTGGCGTGCTGTGATTCATGGGGTCGCAAACAGTCGGACACGACTGAGCGACTGAACTGAACTGAACTGAGTGTTTGGGAGAGAGATCTAGACAGCTGTATTGAACAGGCCATGGGAAACTGCTGAAACTTTTAAAAATAAGAGTGTGATAGAATCAAAACTGTGCCTTAAGGGGATTAAGAGGTATCAACAAGGAGAATAGGAATCTAGAAAATTAGTGAGGACATTTCCTGTCTCTTATACACATCTAGATGTGTATAAGAGACAGGTTCTATCATTAAATTAACCACTTCAAACAATACATTTGATGTATTTAATTTCCAGTATTTGTTTTTAGAAGGGAAAAACATCTATTACATTTGAAAAAATGATATATTCATTATAAAAATTTAATCAATGCAGCAAAGCACAAAAGAAATTTTAATGAACTTACCATCCAGCTTACATTCAACAAGAAAAGTAGGTATAAAGAACATTATAAAATTGGGAGGATGTCATGAAAGTCTTTAAATTAAAATTCTTTCATTTTTACTGTGATGCAATGTAAGAAACAGCCAGGAAAAGAAATGGTGAACTTCCAATACATTTTTTTTCCTGAAGAGTCAATATTTTTCCAAAGAGTAATCTATGTTGAGAGAGCATTAAAAATGTACCATCAAGTTTGAGTGTTTTCTAACATGTATCAATTTTAGAATTATCTATTGAACTCTTAAAATTCAAAAGTTTAAAAAAAAGGAATTCAAGTCAAGAACAGACTAAGACAGGAAGAGATATTTCACTGGAGGATACTGATGGCAAATAAGTTCACAAAAATGAATGTCACTTGCCATCATGCATGCTCAGTGGCTCCACTGTATCCGACTCTTTGTGACCCCATGGACTTTAGCCCAAGAGGCTCCTCTGTCCACGTAATTTCCCAGGCAAGAATACTGTAGTGGGTTGCCATTCCCTCCTCTAGGGGATCTTCTTGACCCAGGAATCGAACCCATGTCTCCTGAGTCTTCCTTCACTGGGAGGCAGGTTCTTTACCACTGAGCCACCCGGGAAGCCCATCAGGGAAACGCAGACTAAACCCACTGCACACCTGTAACAATGGCTAAAATAAAACCCTGTGACAACACCGGAAGTTGGTAAGGATGTGGACAAATTGGCTTGCTCAAACATTGCTGGTGGGAATACAAAATAGAACAGTCACTCTGAAAAATAGTTGGGCAGATTCTTAAAAACCTAAACATGCAACTACCATGCAACCTAGCAGCTGTACTCCTAGGGATTTATCCCAGAGAAATTAAGACAGGTTCACACAAACACCTGTAAATAAAGGTTCATAGCAGCTTAGTCCATTTCAGCTGCTAGACCAGAAATATCATAAACTGGGTGGCTTATAAACAGAAATTTATTTTTCACAGTTCTGGAAACTGGGAAATCCAAGATCAAGGTCACTGCAAATTCGGTGTCTGGTTATGGTCCGTCTCCTGGTTTCTATACAGTAGTCTTCTCACTCCATCCTAACAAGACTTAAAGGGGGAAAGGAGCTCTCTGGGGTCTCTCTTTAAGGGCACTAATTCCATTCATGAAGCCTCCATCCTCATACCTAATCATCTCCCAACGCCCATGTTCTAATATTCTCACAATAGACATTTGGTTTTGACAGATGAATCTAGGGGAACACAAACATTCAGTCAATGGTAGCAGCTTTACAGTCCTCAAGTGTAAACCAACCTAAACATCCCTCAATGACTGGTTTCAAAACAAAACAAAAATGATACAGCACATCCATACCATGGAATATTCTTAGCAATAAAAAAAGCAAAAATAAAGAAAGAAATAAAAAAATTGACACGTAACAACTGGGACAGATCTCAGGGGAATTATGCTATGATGTTATTATACAATATTCTTCATAATTTCATGACATATTACAGTAACATACAACAGATTAGTGCTTGCTGTGGGTTAGGGAAGGGGCAGAGGTAAGGCATGGGTGGAAGGGAGGTAGGTATGGTTATACAGGGCAGCATAAGGGATCCCTGTGGTGAAGGAATTGTCCATGTCTGAACGGTGGTATGTATACATGGACCAACACATGTAAAATGGCATAAACTAAAAACACACACGACTGAGTACATGTAAATCTGAGTGAAATCAGTGGATTATACTGTCAATTTCATAGATGTGATATTGTACAGTTTTGTAAGATGTTGCCCAGGAGGCAAACTGAGTGAAGGGTATATGGAGACCTCTGTATTATTTCTTAAGCTGCATGTGAATCTACAATTACTTCAAAATAAAAAGCTAAATTTTAAAAAGGGGGTAGCTAGAGAAATTCTTCAAAGTGATAAACATTCAGGGAAAAGTACAGAATGTAAACAAATATTAAGTGGACAGAATAACCTTGGGCATACATAGTTTTGTGCTACTTAAGTATATCTCCAGGGTAAATTTACTGGATTAGAAAATAAAAGCATATGCAGGATTGCGTCAACTTTACACTAACTTGGAGAAAACTTGAAAGTATTTCTTTCCATTCACTGAGTCTACTTTTGTATTTCTTAAAAATGGTTATAGCTCTCCTGAGATAAGAAAAAATTTAACAAGAAAGGTACAATGCCTAAATATTTTATCTTCTCTGCTATTTAAAGTTTTTCTTTTTCCATACTAACAGAGTCACTGGTTATTTGTACCACATGCGAAGGCTACTGATTTCTGTATAATTTTATATCCTGTTACTTTAGAAGACTTTTATTTTTTAAACTTTGCAGTTTATTTCCTTTTTGAATTTTGTTTGTTTCTGGCTGTGCTGGGCCTTTGTTGCTGCACATAGGTTTTCTCTAGTTGCAGCGGGCAGGGGGCTACTCTTTGTTACAGAGCCCAGGCTCGAGGAATGCAGGCTTCAGGAGCCTGCATCATGTGGGCTCAGAAGTCGTGGCACACGGGCTCTGTGACGTGTGGGATCTTCCTGGACTAGGGATCGAACTCGTGTCCCCTGAAGGTGGATTCTTAACCACAGAGAAGCTCCAAGACTTTTTTTTTTTTATAGAATTCTGTTCACTAGTACATTATTTAAAACTTTTATATCAATAAGTGGAATTGACCTATCATTTTTTAATTTTTCATATTGTATTTATCAGGTTATACTTATTCCCTTAATTTTTATTTGCATTCTTCCCTTTATGATTGAATTATCTGGGTCTTTTTAATTAAAAAATAAGGTTTCTTGATTAAGTAAATATCTTTTCTATTCTCTATCTCATTAACTTGTGATTTTATCTTTATTATTTTATTCTTTGTGCTTTTTTATTTACTTTTTGCTTCTTTTTCTAGTTTTAGGGGCTGGGAAAACTCACTTATTTTCTTTCCTTTTTCAGTTCAGTTGCTCAGTCATGTTTGACTTTTTGCGACCCCATGAATCGCAGCATGCCAGGCCTCCCTGCCATCACCAACTCCCGGCGATTACTCAAACTCGTGTCCATTGAGTCAGTGATGCCATCCAACCATCTCATCCTCTGTCATCCCCTTCTCCTCCTGCCTTCAATCTTTCCCAGCATCAGGGTCTGTTCAAATGAGTCAGCTCTTTGCATCAGGTGGCCAAAGTATTGGAGTTTCAGCTTCAACATCAGTCCTTCCAATGAACATGCAGGACTGATCTCCTTCAGAATGGACTGGTTGGATCTCCTTGCAGTCCAAGGGACTCTCAAGAGTCTTCTCCAACACCAGAGTTCAAAAGCATCAATTCTTCAGCGCTCAGCTTTCTTCACAGTCCAACTCTCACATCTATACATGACCACTGGAAAAACCATAGCCTGACTAGACAGACCTTTGTGGACAAAGTAATGTCTCTGCTTTTTAATATGCTGTCTAGGTTGGTCATAGACAAGTAAATCTCACAAAGTCTGCTATGCAGAGTCTTCATTGGCATTTTTTAGAAATTTGTAATTCCAACTTATATTTCTCTTTCACCCAAGAGTTGTTCAATAGATGGTCTATTTATCCCCAGGTGAAAGGCCCCTTTAAAGAAAAAAATTATCAATTCTATGATTCTTTTGCATTTTGATCAAAGTACTACCTGTATGTATGTACGTCCATGAGGGATACTGGCCTGTCATTTTCTTTTCTGTGTGATATCTCTGTCTGGTTGTGGTATCTGGGTGATGCTGATCTCATTCAGAAGTGTCCCTTTCTCTGCAGTTTTTTGGAATAGTTTCAGAAGGAGAGGTGGTGACTCTTCTCTAAATGTTGGTAGAATTCACCTGTGAAGCCATCTGGTCCTGGACTTTGGTTTGCTGGAAGTTTTTAAATTATTGATTCAATTTTATTACTGGTAATGCATCAGTTTGTATTTTCTATTTCTTTCTGGCTCTGCTTTGGGAGATTGTACATTGAGGAATTTGTCCATTTTTTTCTTGCTCATCCATTTTACTAGCTTTCGTAATCTATTATGATCCTTTGCATTTCTGTGGTGTCAGCTGTAACTTCTCCTTTTCCATTTCTGATTTTATGGATTTGGGTCTCATCTTTTTTTCCGTGATGAGTCTAGCTGAAGGTTTATCAGTTTTATCTTTTCAAAGCACTACCTGAATTCTTAAATACAGTATTCTTTAGGGTAATTAGGTTCATAAAGAAACTGAGCGTGAAGGTACAGAGATTGTTCATATACCTCCTACCGCTACACATGCACAGGCTCCCACTATTAACCTCCCCCACCAGAGTGCACATTTATTACAATGGAGGAACCTACACGAACACACAATCACCATCCAGAGTCCACAGTTTATATTGGGGTTCACTCCTAATATTGACCATCCTATGGGCTGCACGATGTATGACATGTTTCTACCATTTTAGTATCACTGGAGCCATTTTATGGCCCTAAAAATCCTGTATGTGCCACCCACTCCCTCCTCCTCCACTCATTTTCTTTTTTTTTCTCCTTAACAAATTTTACTTTATTATTATTTTTGGCCACACCACACAGCATGCAGGATCTTAGTTCCCTGACCAGGGATCCAGTTCCACACTCCCAGCAGTGGAGAAGCAGAGTCTTAATCACTGGACCACTAGGGAAGTCTCACATTTGTTTTAATAGTATAAAAATATTCACTATTAATATCATCTTGCTGATATTAAAATGCCTAAAATTAGAAATTAGATTAAAAGTTTGAACAAATGTATTTTTATATGAAAAATCGTTATAAAGAAATCCACTCATAGTATTCACTAGGTTTTTTAAGCATATACATACTCTAAAAAATGACAGTTTACTCTTTTCCATCAACATTAGTGCCACTAAGACACTCTAATATGCTACCTTTATTGTCCACATCATCAAAGAAAGATCCGTTTGTATTTAATATACACTGTTTACTAAACTAGTAAAACAGAATAAGACCCTTCAAGAACATGTCAACAACTATCTTAAAAGAAGCAGGAAATTCATTTTATCATAATTTTCCCATTGCCTGAGACTTCTGGTTAACTGAATTTTTACTTTATACTACCAGTAATTTGTTCTTCACAGTCTATGACACTTATTTATTATATATATTTATTCTATCAATTAATATTTAATGACTGTCTATAATTCACCAGACTCTAACAATATACTGGTGAAAATATGGATAAGCTACCCCACCCTCATGTGTGGAGAAAGCATTTGTCACCCAGTTGTGTCTAACTTTTTTGACCCCATGGACTGTAGCCCGCCAAGTTCCTCTGTCCATGGAATTCTTCAGGCAAGAATACTGGAGTGGGTTACCATACCCTTCTCCAAGGGATCTTCCCAACTCAGGGATCGAACCCAGAGCTCCCACATTGCAGGCGGATTCTTTACTGTCTGAGCCACCAGGAAGCTACCCTTATAAGCTTACATCTTAGTGGGGAGTTATAGATAAGAATCATAATGTATGGCAATATGTATTGTAAAGTGCCTGGGATGGGGTGGACCTGGAGACAGGTGGTGAATTAAGGTACAGCAGCCAATGAAAACTACTTTAAAGAGCTGATATTTGTCCAGAGACCTGATAAAGAAGTTGTCATGGAAAGATTTTAAGAAAGGAGTTTCAGGGCAGTGGGCAAAGGAAGTGTAGAGATAGCTGAGGCAGAAACCAGCCTGGAGGGACAGTCTGGAGGTCAGTTTGCTATGGTGTGGAGAACAAACCAAAGAATGGACCAATATGAAGCAGAAGCTGGTAAGGATCAGATCACAAGGAAGCCACGAAAAGCAGTTTGGATTTGACTCTGATTGGTACTGAGAGCAGTTACAGAATTTCAAGGTGGGCGGCAAATAGATTCTGATTTATGTTTTGTAATGATTACTGATCACTAAATGGAGAATGGATTGAGAGGAGGCAGGAATGAGAGAGGAAAGCAGTCCATCCAAGAGGCTTGATTAGGTGGCCTAGACCACAGTAGTAGTAACGGAGAGGCTGAATCAATACATGCAGCATGCGTTGCATGGGAAGCGGAGAACTTGCTATCCAACTGACTTGCAGTCAGAGGGCAAAGAGTAGCGTCTAGGATAACGCCTGTGGTGGTGTCATTTACTGCAACAAAGACAACAGAGAAGAGAGGAGGCACAGAAGAAAACAGTTCCTTTGAAGTAAGGAAGGGTCTGTCTTTCCCTAGACCTCACCCATCACCAAGCGTGGAACTGAGAAGAGCAGAGGAAAAATACGTGAGCATCAGATTATTCCAGCACCAGCCATCCAATCCAAAGTGTTAGAGTCACACACCTAGCCTATACTTGGGGGGTGGGTGTGGGAAAGGTAAGAATTTCGAACCAGCTATTCTACTGAAGTTTAAAAGCAAGCAGACTGTGTCTCAGAAACGGAAATGTGATCATACGATTGAAAGTGGCCTCAAAAGTTATGAACCTGGATCCACATGTTGTTCATGAAGATGTCGCTCAGTGGAAAGAGGGGTGGTTAGCACACAGCTGAAAGCAGTAACAGGAAAGAAGACTCTTCTATGTTTATTCCCCAAGTTCTTTTTTAGCATAATCAGAAAATGAAGTACCAAAAGGAACTCAAGAATGAGTAGTCATCAGCTGGATCAAAAACAGCTGAGAAGTTTAACAGGGTGAAGACAGAGGACTGATGTCAACAATAGGGCAGCAGTTGATCACCTTCATAAAATGCATTTTGGTAAGTAGCAGAGACTCAAAAGCCAAATTGGGGGGGAAAGGGGAAATTGGAGTGGGTAAAAAAGAATACAGGAAGTGAGGAAACAAAGGTTAACAGCTACAGAACATCTTTTGAGGAGTTTAGCTACAAACACATGAGATTAAAAACAAGAGTTGACCATTTTTAATCATAATGGTAGCTTAGCTTCACAGAAATGTCACTATTATTCTTTAGCAATTAAAATATGTACAGTGCAGGAAAACATAATTTTCAAATAGATTTTTTTTCTTACCTCCACTGATTAAATTTAATGTGTCTTGTTTTCCATCTCCTTCTTGTGACTGACCTGGATCCAGTGAAGTTTGAGAAAGGCTAACCTCAGCTGATAACTGGTCAAGGCTCTGATAACTTTTTCTGTAAGACAAAGGTGAAAGACTACTTTAACTTATTCCCAAAAAAAAAAAAAAAAAAAAAAAAAAAACTTCTAGAGATATTCTGTAATGGTTTCTCCAATTTACTGAATTTCAGGTTCATTTCTCCCCATCTGCCCCCTAAACTTCATCTGTATCATGGTGGCAATAGAAACTGTTGTATCTCTCCCTCCGCCCTCTTTGGAGGTTGTTAAATCCACTAAAACAGGAAAAGAGAAACAACCTGTCAAACAAATTCAATTCCTTTTGATGATCGAGTTAGTAAATAAATAGGCACTTCTGGTCATTATCAATTGTCATTATCAATTGTGCAGAAAATCTCAAGTCTCTCAACACACAAATGAAACTGAAACTGACATAACTTTTGTTATGAGGATTGTGTCTCCTAAGCACAATACCTTGGGACTATTACAGATGATTTTTACATAAAAATAACAAATTGTTATCAATTCCTGTCACTGAGAAATTTAAAAAATATTGGGTTGTAAAATACCTGTTTGTGTTAATACACCTTCAAGATGATTAACCTCCTTCCATCATCTATTGACAACTGTGAGCCCATTTTCTTTTTTATTTATTTTTAATTGAAGGATAATTGCTTTACAGTATTGTGTTGGTTTCTGCCAAACATCAATATGAATGAACCCATTTTCTATTAAACAAATTCACTAGAAATAAATTATAACAGATGAAAATTCAGTTATGAATGAAAAGTTAATGAATGTAAATGTTCAAATCTTCCTCATATTTGTTTTGTCAACATAAAACCAACTCAAAGAGATATATGCGGCTGTGGTATTATTGACATTTCAGGTATGTGACAGAGTTCAGTATTATTTCTAAATATAAATGATCCAGGAAGAGGAACACATTTTTCAGGTTCAACATTTATTTCCAAAGGTAGTCAAACCCTAACTAATTTCCTAGAAGTGTTATAATAATATTGTAGAAAATATATATAATCTAAGTGACCTATTACATAGTTCTTCTCTATTCATACACACAAGAGGAGGCTCACAGATTTAGCTGGTGTTTGTGTATTAAGTATACGGGGGATACAACTGGCACCTATTTGTTTCTTCCTTTAAGAAATGAGGTGAAGGTGAGGGGACAGAATAGCTTCCTAGCTTACAATGTGAGCACTTTCTCACTTTACAACAGTGATGACTTTTCAAATGTTGAGAGTATAAAAGTTCTTACTCATAATTTTAAATAGCAAGATAGTCTCTGTAGGAAACTTCAGAGATAATTATAACAGATAACACACATATATAATATGTAACAAAAAATGATACCCAGAGACAAAAACACCAATACAGTATATTAACACATATATATGGAATTTAGAAAGAAGGTAACGATAACCCTGTGTGGAAGACAGCAGAAGAGACACAGATGTATTGAACAGTCTTTTGGACTCTGTGGGACAAGGCGAGGGCGGGATGATATGGGAGAATGGCACTGAAACATGTAAAATATCATGTGTGAAACTAATCGCCAGTCCAGGTTTGATGCATGAGACAGGGTGCTCAGGGCTGGTGCACTAGGATGACCTAGGGGGATGGGATGGGGAGGGAGGTGGGAGGGGGGTTCAGGATGGGGAACACATGTACACCCATGGAGGATTCAAGTCACTGTATGACAAAACCAATATGATATTGTAAAGTAAAATAAATAATTTAAAAAATGATACCCAATATTTATATTTATATATATTTATATAGTACTTATCAAATGCTAGGCACTGTTCTACATGTACATATATATTAACTCCCTTAATGCTCATAGCTACCAGAAGAGGTTGGAATTATCATCATCCCCACTTTACAGAAGAGGACTGGGACACAGGAGATGAGATTTGCACCTGGTAGCCTGGCTCTAATTCTCTCCCAATAATTACTACACTATCTCCTCTCTAGTGTAAGAAGAAAAGACTCGGCTTCCTATTAGAAGCCCTTCTTAAACAGCAGCTCAGTTTGCTAAGACAGATCATGGAAACTGTACTGTATTTAATCAAAGCACTGACAATTTCCCTTGATTTCCAGTGAAATTTTATTTCTTTAGCTATAGCAGGAAGCAGGAATGGAAGAATTTAATAAAGGAAGGTATAAATAAGTTTATTTTCCAAGTTATTTTTCTGCATCTAAGTGGTAGAAGACTTGCCTTTTAAAATGAAGGGCTTAGGATGTATCTGATGCTGCTATTTCACTATAGGAAACTTGTTCATATTGATATTATTCAACTAAAAATGTATGCATGGAAATATTTACAAACAACAAAATACCCAGAATTAAAAAGTCTCTGTGACTAAGGACTGAGAGCTTGGTGGCACACATTTACAGGCTCTCCAAGAGTGGGTCACCCACTGAGGGAGGAGAGTGCAGGAAGACATCCTGGGAGGGGCGTGCTTCCTGGGTGACCTGCTGAAGTACCTTTCAGAGAATCGCACAAGTGACTTCAGGACCTCTCTACCCTTTAGGGAATAATCCTTGAGTTTACAGCCTTTATGTACTTCACCAAATGCCAATGGAAATAAAATAGAATTTGGTAGACAATGATATTCTGAAGCAAAAATAAAAATTCCAAGCCAAAACTAAGCACCTTATTCATAAGATATTATGAATAAGCTATGAATATGAATAAGACATTATGAATATCTTATCAGTACTATACAATATCTTCCTTGCACGAACCTATTTCCCAGCATCTGACAGGAATCTAGTTCGGCTGCTTTCAGTAATGACAAAGAATGGCTTTGGTTACCACTTTTTTTTTTTTTTTTTTTTTTACCATATTTGCAATGTAACTGGCAACTCCATCTGACAAACATTTTGTTGTCATGGAGTAAACTATCTATTGAAGTTGTGTCTTTCAAAGTCTTATCTTGGAATCCTATACTCACTAAAACCACACTGTAAGATTTAAGGGTCTCCCATAGCTAAGTCAGGCTTCCCTGGCGGCCTCAGATGGTAAACTGTCTGCCCGCAATGCGGGAGACCCGGGTTCAATCCCTGGGTTGGGAAAATCCCTGAAGAAGGAAATGGCAACCCATTCCAGTATTCTTGCCTGGAAAATTCCAAGGACAGAGGACCCTGGTAGGCTACAGTCCATGGGGTCACAAGGAGTCGGACACAACTGAGCGACTTCACTTTCTTTCTTTTGTAGCTAAATTGGTAAAGGATCTGCCTGCAATGCAGAAGACCCAGGTTCCATCCCTGGATTGGGAAGATCCTCTGGAGACGGAAATAGTAACCCTATCCAGTATTCTTGCCTGGAGAATCCTATGGACAGAGGAGCCTGGCAGGGTACAGTCCATGGGGTTGCAAGAGTCGGACAAGACTTAGCAATTAAACCACCACCATCACCAGATACACCAAACCAGGTAACAGTCTGTTCCTATTTCTCAAAGTTGAATTTTTTAAGTGGCAAGAGCTTAATCAAAGTAAGAACCCAGATAGTAAGAATCATGAGTTGACTATATAAAAGTTCGCAGTTTACTCTATGCCATTACATTGTCAAATATAATTTAAAATTGTGGAACTGTTGCGAGCACTTGAGACATAACAAAATTCACAGCATTCAATTTCTTACTATAGCAACATTTAAAAACCACTCAAATTCAAACTTCTATATATAGAACTGGATACCAAAATCAAGGCAAATTAAAGGAAACTGAGTGAGTCAATTCAATTATAAGTAAATTTTTCTACAATCTTATACTTCATATCAATGCAGACACAATGTTGTGGCTAATCTACATTACCTATTTGCCCATTAGACATCTTGAGGTCGGTAATAATTTACATTATCTGGTAGTCACTGGGCAACAGAGAGTGTGATAAACAGAAGAATAAACTATCCACATGCAGAAAATAGAAACAAATATATGCACACAGTCTACACCCAGAGGCACATCACTGTGCATGGAAACCGTTCTTTTTAGTCTTGGTTTGATTTCCACAGAAGTAGGTTTAAGGAACAAAGTAAGCATTTGTTACAGCAGAACATCTATAAACTTTTAATTTACTAAAAATGGAAGGATGCAAGGGAGCTTTAAAGAGGACAAAATGTGAGTCAGGTCAATACAAAATGTAATTTATAAAAGATTTCTACATCAGTGCTTTAGACACACATGAGAAGGAGAACCTGGAATACACATGAAGTGATTATATCTAATGCACTGGAAATCATTAAGAAAAATAGGCCTAAGTAGTAGATCATAAAGGACATAAAAACCTCATAATTCTTAATAATTTTGTGAATGGCAACTAAATTGGGAGACAATGATAAATTTAGAAGACTAAAAAAGAAGTGTAAGTAGAAAATATATATATGGTGACAATGGATCTGATCTAGGATGGGAATAATCTAACAAAGTTATATAACAGGTAATCTAACAAGATTATATACCATATTTAACAAGCTCATGTGACCTAGACTTTGCATATAAAGATATATATTAAAACAACTTAGTGGAAAGAAAAAAGAATCAATTGCTTGGTGTGTGTGTTAGGGAGTGTGCCTTATATATTTATTTATTGTTGAGCTTTTACAGTAATGCCTTAAATGCCTGTAATGCCTTAAAATTTTTTAAAGTGATACGCCTATGTTTGAAATAAAGGAAGAGATATAATAAAATCCCACATAACTAACCATGTCAGTCTAAATAATCTAGAAATAAATTTGAAATGATATGTTTAAAGCTTTATAAACAGTGTAGTAAATGGAAATAAATTTAAGATCTCTTGTGAAAGGGGTCCTTCCATGACAAAGTGATCACAGCCAAGTTACCCAACGGGTCATTTTACCACAAAATTCATTACATCAAACAGCACACTCTCTTTCTTCTAAAACCCAAGTGGGCAAATACATTTACAGAGCCCCTGGAGAAGTTAACTACAGACCTTCCATATCCTTAGCATGAAATTTCAACGACTCATTACAGGGTCAGTTTCTTTCTCCATACTATTAGGAGAGCTAATATTCCCTGTTAAGGAGGCTCTGGCTACCTCCTTCATGATTTGCAGTTTCTCACAAACGTTTGTTGGACTTATTTAAGACACTGATATAAGAGGAAATTGGCGATCAGCTCAGTTCTATAGCTTTGGCCTGTATTATAACTTTGAGAAGAGCCAAAACTGTATCTTGATGAAAAGCTATGATGTGTCTCAAACATGACATATACAGCACTACTCTGTTCTGAAAATCCATTTCCACATGAAAAAGTTGGTATTATTAATTTCAAACAACTGGGAATTTGCTGGTCATTTTAAATTTAGATAGGGCTTTAAGAAGTCTCTAAGAAACAGCAGGATATCAGGTGAATGGTACTGTCCAAACATGAAAGATATAAGGCTATAAGAGTCCAAACAGAAAAGATTATATAAACTATAAATAAATAAAGACTTATCAGAAAGGGATTAGGAGCCAGGCAATTTACTACCTCAGATGACTCTTACAATTCTGTTTAAATAAGCATTACCCCTACCCCAGTATTACATGTGCAGAAACAAAAAGCAAGGAGTCATGCTTAGTAAACAGCAAGGAAGCAACAGAAATACGTTCAAATCCTGACTTTAAACTCTAGGTACGGGGATCTCAGCACAGCCCCAAGTGCATTCTTTTGTTCAGGGATATCAGTTTGGCAATAGGGTCACAGAAAAGCAGTGCGAACATCAGAGGTCTGGCGAGGTTAAAGACTGATGATGCCAGGAAGGGAAGGGTATCCTTTCTTAACCTAATGGAGAAACCAAGTCAAGAGGGACAAAATCTGGATCCATTCTAAACAGGCAGTTTCACTGTATTCTTTTCTGAGACTGCAGTTACTCTTGTTGCTACTACAATGTTTTGTAGAAGACAGCCACTATTACTACATGCGGAGGTAACCCAGAAATAAATCTTCCACTTGGACGTCTTCACTGGCTCCCCAGTGGGCAGCTCTATGGGCAGGCAGTGGTATGTACATGTGTTTCTGCTAAAATATTTTACCACCCACTATGTAAAGTGACAACATAGATATTGCAATAAAAAGCACAGTTACTAGTCTTTTGTCAGGATATAGTAATATTTTTGCACTTATAAAAGCAGGAGCATCTTATGTTATAGATAAGTATACCAAGTATTGCTATAGCCAGTCAGGGTTCGATGCATGATACAGGATGCTTGGGGCTGGTGCACTGGGATGACCCAGAGGGATGGTACAGGGAGGGAGGTGGGAGGGGGGTTCAGGATGGGGAACACATATATACCCGTGGCGGATTCATGTTGATGTATGACAAAACCAATACAATACTGTAAAAGTAATTAACCTCCAATTAAAATAAATAAATTTATATTTTAAAAAAATTCAAGTTTTCAATTATAAATCAGAAACACAAATAAATGTTTTTGCATACATTAAATGTGTCAAAGAAAGATAAAATTATATCCTAGCATAATAAAATATATTGTAGTTATTTATACCTTTCACAGGATATAAGGGGAACTAGGTTCCAATTCATGAAAGACCCAGTCAACACCCTGACTCATACTCAGTGTGGTGCAGGAGATGATGAAGAGAGATTTATTGACTCATTTTGTAAATAACTGGCTCCATATTTATCTCTAACAATCAATGAAACTAACAGGCAAGTAAACATAAAAGCCTTCAGCGATCTTTTTTAAACAACAAAAGGTAAAAATTTATTTTGAGTTTTATCTCTGAAATGAGGAAAATCACAGAGGAAAGCAGGCAGAAATTAGGTCTGTGCTAAGACACTCCTTGTAGAAATGCCAGGCCACTAATTACCTAGTGAAAGGTGGCCTACGAAGCACAAAAAGAAGTATATTGCTCTACCAGTGAAGGGCTTCCCAGGAGGCTCAGTGGTAAAGAACCTGCCTGCCAATGCAGGAGATGCAGGATACGTGGGTTCGATCCCTGAGTTGGGAAGATCCCCTAGAAGAGGAAACGACAACCCACTTCAGTACTCTTGCCTGGTTAAATCCCATGGACAGAGGAGCTTGGAAGGCTACAGTCCATAGGGTTGCAAAGAGCTGGGCACAACTGAGTATGCATGCACTACCAGTGAAATTTTTAAAAGGGCTCTAAAAAAAAAAACAAAAAGAGAGGGGGGGGGTGAAAAAAAAGGAAGAGAGAAGAGAGGGAGGAGACAGGGAAACAGATGAAGAAGGGACAAAGGTAAGGGGAGAGAGAACCGAAGGAGATGGAGGGGGAGCAGGGAAAACTATCAGAAAAGTCAGCTGAAGATATGACAATAAAGACACTGAAAACAATTACCACGATGGGAAAGTGACTAAAAGCCAAAAGAAGGTAACACGATTTACAAGTTCTGAAATGAAGACTATCTACAGAAAGAGAGCCTAAGATTGTGCGGCTCTCAACAGGGGAAACAGTTCCTAAGTGAAACAGTCCTGAATCCTGGGACAAAGAAATAGGAAAAGGATCTTGTGGCCATGGGTGGAGTGATTTTATCTTCAATATCCCCCCAAAATTAGATTTATTGAAAAATGAACAGAACTCTTTCAGACCCACCAAGAACAAGTAAATTTCTTTCTATCCTTTTATGACATGGAATTTTGTGTTCAAGCATGAAAATTAGTTTTAACGTAAAAACAAACACCACAGCTAGAATTCAAATATAGATGGCTCCTTAAATACAAGCTCACCGACATAACTGAAGGACTGGCTGAAGATTCAGTAGAGGAGAAGTAGGTAGCTAATATAATACTACATAAGCGTTTCTCAATGTCTTGACTTCTCCAGGGTGCCTTGGCTTTGTAACATTACCACATTCACTGCCTTAATGTAACCTTACCAAGCCAAAACAGTCTTAAATCCTACTTTTGCTCTGAACTAATAATGAATTCAGAAAAGTATTACAAACCAAAGTGGACAGTCATATGTTTCGGTACAACTAAATTTGTAATTAGTTGGGAAAAAAAAAAAAAAAGTGTTACACTTACTCATACCACTGTTTATTGTGTTTTCGGTAAAGCAACGTATCCAAGGCAACAGCATTGACATCCAGAGCTCCTGGGGAAGGCCACTGGTTGGTGAGGTGGGCAGTTAACTCTTGTCTCGATCTTAAATCATTATTCTTTAGCACAGTCCTGTGAATATTAAGATGGTGAGTGCTTTTGTCTTCACTGTTCTGCAATGGCAGAGGAGCCTAACGGTATCAATCTAGGCCCCCAAATGCACCTTTTAAACATGGTATGTTAACAGACTGGGGACAGAACTACCGGAAGGCTGGCTGGCCTATGACTGCTCTGTCTCCTGTAGTATGTGTTTCTCATTCTTTCTCTACCTGCTGTAACAAATCACTACCTGTGCAATTCAGGCTTCCTATCTTTTCCCCAGAGATATTACTAACGGACTAAGGGACCCAAGCTGCACTTGACATCTTAACTAAAAATAATGGTGATATCTTAAAAGTTACAGGTGATCAGATGCCAACAAAAACATAAAAGAGAGTGGAGATTCCACCTGCATGATTATCTAGCTTCAAAATTCACAATGTTGAAGTAACAGTAAACAAAAGAATTAAATAAAATATAGAAAAATATAAAATAAAAACTATGAGGTTCCTCTAACTGTTCTTGATAGAAATGACTACCAGTAAACCTTCATGAAAGTAATTTCCTCAATGACAACTGCATTGAACCATATACTCTACCGGAAATTTTCTACAGAATGAAGCCACTGTAACAACTCATGGTTTTATTTTCACCTTTTGTAAAGCTATTACTCATTAATACAACTTAGAAAAGAACTAGCTTTCTGCCAATATTTCAGTTTCACAAAACTAATTCAACATTTGAACTGTTAGTTCAATTAAAAGCATAATTCTTTTTGCAAAGCTCTAATTCTACGTCTAAAATACCTTAAAATATTACCTAGACAACCTGCATTCTCAAGCAGGAGTCCAGGACTTTAGTATCCCAAGGTTCTGAGCAATCAGCTCAGAAGCAGGAAGTAAAATGTGCTTTCCACTAACTTTCAGAGCCCACAGTCCTGTTGTGGGTGGCAGTCAGTCATCAGTGTACCAGCTAGCAAGGCAATCCTGCACTAGAGAAGGCCAACCTGCACAACACCACTGGCTATTAACCATGATTCTAACGGAGTAATCCCACTTTTAAATGTCTCTACAAGCTACAAACAGATATTCTGATTTTATAGAGATCTGATTTTATCTGTGTACATTCAAAATATTTGTTCCACTATGTCCATAAAGAAACATTATCTGATGTAAACAATAGACTTTCTCCTAAAATTGGAATACTAGAAATGAAACAGGCAGAGTTCAGTGAGAATGTCTCCCATTAAGATACTACCTTACGCAAGGTTCAACTATTTCATTTCACTAGAGAAGGAATGAAACATTTTAAAAAGATTTCTAGGGTACTTTAACATTAATTTTTACAAAAACAGTAAAGAGGGATTAGAAAACTTCTAAGATTGACAGAAAAATTGTGTAAAGCAGAAATGGTGGTTACTGGCCAGAGAATCTATTAAAATAAACTACCTTTATTTTGGGCTCTATTACTACATTTTTCTCTTTCACATATGCTTTAGGGTTTCCAGTGGTTTTCACTGGAGAACAGAATCTCGAAGTCATAACTGGCCCACAGGAAATAGTCACAGCAGAATGCAAGAAAGGCACATAGGCATCTGAGAAAAGGACACTGGCAAAACTCAGTTAATGAAAGTAAGTGCACCACCTCCACTTTAGAATATGTTGTGGAAAGTGAAAACTTTTACACCACGTAGAATGGAAAAAGGGACTGAATTTTCACAGAACTTTTTACACACTATTTGCCCGTGGATAATTTTTGCCCATTGATGAATTAGATATTGTCTTTTTCTGTGGGAACCTGCCTGTCCTCTGGAACAGGATATAAAAGATTTCAGTGTATTGAACAGGCCTAGTTTTTCATCCATGCCACACCTGGTTCCCACCATCCGTGAGAATGTGGACAGAGGAAATCCTAGGGCTTGCCCTGCGGCTGTGGAAAGGAAAGCTTCCTGGAGGATCCTGGTAAGGGGGCCCTTGCTCTTACCACCCCCGTACACTAGGGGGCAGGCAAGTGAACTGGTTAGGTTGAGAACCCCACCCCTGAATTCCAAATCTTGACCAGAGTTCTCTTAGGGTGATAAACAGACAAGCAGTTTATTTATTCTAGCAGTGAGATCCTGACCAAAATGTACCAGTAAAGAGACATTCCTATTTCCCAACCGTCTGAAGGAGCTCGGCCTGCTGCTAACATTTATGGTTAATAATTGTACAGAAAGATGCACCAAGAGAAAATTGTTTAATTTACTAAGAAAGTAGAAATATCATCCATGCCACACCTGGTTCCCACCATCCGTGAGAATGTGGACAGAGGAAATCCTAGGGCTTGCCCTGCGGCTGTGGAAAGGAAAGCTTCCTGGAGGATCCTGGTAAGGGGGCCCTTGCTCTTACCACCCCCGTACACTAGGGGGCAGGCAAGTGAACTGGTTAGGTTGAGAACCCCACCCCTGAATTCCAAATCTTGACCAGAGTTCTCTTAAGGTGATAGACAGACAAGCAGTTTATTTATTCTAGCAGTGAGGTCCTGACCAAAATGAACCAGTAAAGAGACATTCCTATTTCCCAACCGTCTGAAGGAGCTCGGCCTGCTGCTAACATTTAAGGTTAATAATTGTACAGAAAGATGCACTAAGAGAAAATTGTTTAATTTACTAAGAAAGTAGAAATAATATATGTATTCCAGCTAATTTTTAACAGCTTTCCTGTAGTATTTACCTCTGAATTGGTGGATAACTAATTTCTGTTTAGATTCTCAGTAGGAATTATTTAGGAATTTGGCCACACCCACACAATTCAGTCTTATCTTCCTCAGCTTTACTGAAATATAATTGATAATTTAGAATTGTATATTTAAAGTAAACAACTTGATAATTTGATATACAATGTGAAATAATAATCACACTCAAACTAATTAACACATCCAACACCTAACATAGTTAACTTCTTTTTTTTGTGATGAGAACACTTAAGATCTACCCTTTTAGAAAATTTCAAGTATACAATAATGTTAACTACAGTCACTTTGTCATACATTAGATTTCCAGAATTTGTTCATCTTACATAATAGAAACTCTGTACTCCTGAACTTTATCTCCCTAAATCCCTGCCTCTCCAGGCTCTGATAACAATCATTTCATTCCATTTCTGTGAATTTGACTTCTTTGGAGTCCACATATAAGTGGAATCATACAGTTTTTTTCTTTCTGCATCTAGTTTATTTCACTGAGCATAATGTCATCCATGTTGTCATGAATGGTAGGATTGCCTTCATTTTTAAGGCTGCATTATTGTCCATTGTATATGTTTGTATACAGACACAGAGTCTTTATGTATCACATATTCTTTATCCATTCATCCACGGACACATGGACACTGAAATTACCTCTACTTCTTGGTTACTATTACTAACGCTGAAATTAACATGACTGTGTGCTATCGCTTCAAGAGAAAGGCTTTAATCTCCTAGGCCTTCCCATAGTTCCAAAGAAAAGATTCAAGCAGTTTTGAATTTAGGGAAATGAGGGAATGCAGACACAAAGGAAAAGCAGTCAAGAAACAAAAGCTCACATAAACAGAAAATTATAGCAGACTGACAAAAGAAATCAAAGATGATACAAACAACTGGGGAGATATATCATGTTCCTGGATTGGGAGAAATGGACTAAAGTAAGTGCACCACCTCCACTTTAGAATATGTTGTGGAAAGTGAAAACTTTTACACCACGTAGAATGGAAAAAGGGACTGAATTTTCACAGAACTTTTTACACACTATTTGCCCGTGGATAATTTTTGCCCATTGATGAATTAGATATTGTCTTTTTCTGTGGGAACCTGCCTGTCCTCTGGAACAGGATATAAAAGATTTCAGTGTATTGAACAGGCCTAGTTTTTCATCCATGCCACACCTGGTTCCCACCATCCGTGAGAATGTGGACAGAGGAAATCCTAGGGCTTGCCCTGCGGCTGTGGAAAGGAAAGCTTCCTGGAGGATCCTGGTAAGGGGGCCCTTGCTCTTACCACCCCCGTACACTAGGGGGCAGGCAAGTGAACTGGTTAGGTTGAGAACCCCACCCCTGAATTCCAAATCTTGACCAGAGTTCTCTTAAGGTGATAGACAGACAAGCAGTTTATTTATTCTAGCAGTGAGGTCCTGACCAAAATGAACCAGTAAAGAGACATTCCTATTTCCCAACCGTCTGAAGGAGCTCGGCCTGCTGCTAACATTTAAGGTTAATAATTGTACAGAAAGATGCACTAAGAGAAAATTGTTTAATTTACTAAGAAAGTAGAAATAATATATGTATTCCAGCTAATTTTTAACAGCTTTCCTGTAGTATTTACCTCTGAATTGGTGGATAACTAATTTCTGTTTAGATTCTCAGTAGGAATTATTTAGGAATTTGGCCACACCCACACAATTCAGTCTTATCTTCCTCAGCTTTACTGAAATATAATTGATAATTTAGAATTGTATATTTAAAGTAAACAACTTGATAATTTGATATACAATGTGAAATAATAATCACACTCAAACTAATTAACACATCCAACACCTAACATAGTTAACTTCTTTTTTTTGTGATGAGAACACTTAAGATCTACCCTTTTAGAAAATTTCAAGTATACAATAATGTTAACTACAGTCACTTTGTCATACATTAGATTTCCAGAATTTGTTCATCTTACATAATAGAAACTCTGTACTCCTGAACTTTATCTCCCTAAATCCCTGCCTCTCCAGGCTCTGATAACAATCATTTCATTCCATTTCTGTGAATTTGACTTCTTTGGAGTCCACATATAAGTGGAATCATACAGTTTTTTTCTTTCTGCATCTAGTTTATTTCACTGAGCATAATGTCATCCATGTTGTCATGAATGGTAGGACTGCCTTCATTTTTAAGGCTGCATTATTGTCCATTGTATATGTTTGTATACAGACACAGAGTCTTTATGTATCACATATTCTTTATCCATTCATCCACGGACACATGGACACTGAAATTACCTCTACTTCTTGGTTACTATTACTAACGCTGAAATTAACATGACTGTGTGCTATCGCTTCAAGAGAAAGGCTTTAATCTCCTAGGCCTTCCCATAGTTCCAAAGAAAAGATTCAAGCAGTTTTGAATTTAGGGAAATGAGGGAATGCAGACACAAAGGAAAAGCAGTCAAGAAACAAAAGCTCACATAAACAGAAAATTATAGCAGACTGACAAAAGAAATCAAAGATGATACAAACAACTGGGGAGATATATCATGTTCCTGGATTGGGAGAAATGGACACTGTGAAAATGACAATCCTATTAGAAGCAATCTACAGATTCAATGCAATCTCTATCAAATTACCAATGGCATTTTTCACAAAACTAAAACAAAAAAATTTCACAACTTGTATGGAAACACAAAAGACCCCAAAAAGGCAAAGCAATTTTGAGGGAAAAGAATGGAGCTGGAGGAATCAACCTCCTGACTTCAGACTATACTACAAAGCTACAATCACCAAGACAATATAGTACTGGCACAAAAGCAGAAATATAGACCAATGGAACAAGATAGAACGCCCAGAGATAAAATTACACACCCATGGGTACCTTGTCCTTGACAAAGGGGGCAAGAACATACAACGGAGAAAAGACAGTCTCTTCAACAAGTGACAGCTATGCATAAAAGAATGAAATTAGAACACTTCCTAATACCACACACAAATATACACTCAAAATGGATTAAAGACCAAATGTTAAGACCAGAAACTATAAAATTCTTAGAGGAAAACACAGGCAGAATGCTTTTTGACAAAAATTACACCAAGATCCTCTATGAGCCACCTTCTAGAGTAATGGAAATAAAAATAAACAAGTGGGACCTAACTAAACTTAAAAAGTTTTTGCACAGCAAAGGAAACTATAAAAAAGGTGAAGACTGCCCTCAGAATGGGAGAAAATAACATCAAATAAAACAATTGACAAAAGATTAATCTCCAAAATATACAAGTAGCTCATGCAGCTCAATACCAGAAAAACAAACAACCCAATCAAAAAGTGGGCAGAAGACCTAAACAGACATTTCTCCAAAGAAGACATACAGATGGCCAACAGTCACACAGAAAAATGCTCAACATAGAGGAAAACACAGGCAGAATGCTTTTTGACAAAAATTACACCAAGATCCTCTATGAGCCACCTTCTAGAGTAATGGAAATAAAAATAAACAAGTGGGACCTAACTAAACTTAAAAAGTTTTTGCACAGCAAAGGAAACTATAAAAAAGGTGAAGACTGCCCTCAGAATGGGAGAAAATAACATCAAATAAAACAATTGACAAAAGATTAATCTCCAAAATATACAAGTAGCTCATGCAGCTCAATACCAGAAAAACAAACAACCCAATCAAAAAGTGGGCAGAAGACCTAAACAGACATTTCTCCAAAGAAGACATACAGATGGCCAACAGTCACACAGAAAAATGCTCAACATTGCTCATTATTAGAGAAATGAAAATCAAAACTACAATGAGGCATTACACCATACCAGTCAGAATGGCCATCATCAAAAAATCTACAAATGATAAATGCTGGAGAGGGTGTGGAGAAAAGGAAACCCCCCTGCAGTGTTGGTGGGAATGTGAATTCATACAGCCACTATATATAACAGAATATTATTGTTGTTGTTCAGTCACTCAGTTGCGTCCGACTCTGTGTAACCCCTCTGGACTGTAGCCTGCTGGGTTCCTCTGTCCATGGGATTCTCCAGGCAAGAATACTGGAGTGGGCTGCCATTTCCTTCTCCAGTATAACAGTATGGAATTCCTTAAAAAACTAGGAATAAAACTACCATATGACCCAACAATCCTACTATTGGGCATATACTTTGAGAAAACAGTAATTGAAAATAACACACATCCCAGTGTTCACTGCAGCACTATTTACAATAGCTAGGACATGGAAGAAACCTAGATACCCATCAACAGATGAATGGATAAAGAAGCTGTGGTACATATATACAACGGAATACTAAGCCATAAAAACAAATGCATTTGAGTCAGTTCTAGTGAGGTGGATGAACCAAGAGCCTATCAAACAGAGAAGTTAAGTCAGAAAGAAAAAAACAAACATCTTATATTCACATATATATAGGGAACCTAGAAGGGAATATGCTGTATGATGCAGGGAGCCCAAATCTGGGGCTCCTTGACAACCTAGAGGGATGAGATGGGGTGGGAGGTGGGAGGGAGGTTCAAGAATGTTGATGTATGGCAGAAACCAACACAATATTGTAAAGTAATTATCTTCCAATTAAAAATAAAACACTAAAAAAAAATAGCTCAGTGATAACAGAGTCTTAATTCCTCCTCAAGGGATATACCTAACAACCTGACACATATTTTTGAGTTGTTCTGTAGGAACTAAGACCCCCACCCAGGTCGGGGATGGGGATGACATGCTAGGTACAAGCACTGGACCTCAGACTGGCTGAAAGGTCGATGATTAAGATTCCTGAAATACCACCCTGTTACATTACCACTAACCAATGAGAAGAAGGTCATGGCCCCTGCAACCCTCATCCCAGCTGTTGCTTTTAAGACCACTATGCCCTGGCCAGCCAGTAAGATGGATCTGAGACAAACCTTTGTCTTCCATCTTCTTGGTCAGCACCCTTTTGATCAACAAACCTTTCCTTGCTCCCAAGTCTGACTGTTCAGTTTGCTTGGTCTCACTGTGCATGGGGCACAGGAGCTTGGGCTTGATAACAATCCTAATTTCCCTCCCTTTGGGTAAATACTCAGAAGTGGGATTGAGCAGCCATACAGTAGTTCTACTTTTAATTTTTTCCCGGATGATTAGTGAAGTTGAACACCTTTCCACACATACCTGCTAGGTCATTCCTATGCCTTCTTTGGAGAAATGTCTATTCAAGTCCTTCACCTATTTAAAAAAAAAGTTATTTTTGCTACTGAGTTGTAGAAGTTCCTTAAATATTCTGGATATTAATTCTGTAAGGCAGCAATATCTGCCACCCTAAAAATGTGCCTCTTTGGCATAAGAATTAATTTATGCTGATTGTTTTCAGGGAGGAAAAGACGGCTCAAAAGTCTTTCTTTTTACATTCCTATTAGCTACCTAAAGAATTTAGATTGTGTTCCAGGAATAGAGCTATTACTGAAAATACATACAAAGAATATGTAATCCAAGTCTATGTCCGAACTACTGATGCCAAAGAATCTGAAATTGACCAGTTCTATGAAGACCTACCGGAGAAGGCAATGGCACCCCACTCCAGTACTCTTGCCTGGAAAATCCCATGGACAGAGGAGCCTGGTGGGCTGCCGTCTATGGGGTCGCACAGAGTCGGACATGACTGAGTGACTTCACTTTCACTTTTCACTTTCATGCATTGGAGAAGGAAATGGCAACCCACTCCAGTATTCTTGCCTGGAGAATTCCAGGGACAGGGGAGCCTGGTGGGCTGCTGTCTATGGGGTCACACAGAGTCGGACATGACTGAAGCGGCTTAGTGGTAGTAGTATGAAGACCTACAACACCTTCTAGAACTAACACCAAGAAAAGACATCCTTTTCATCACAGGGACTGGAATGCAAAAGTAGGAAGTCAAGAGATAGCTGGAATAACAGGTAAGCTTGCTGTCAGAGTACAAAATGAAGTAAGGCAAAGGCTAACGGAGTTTTTCCAAGAGAACACGTTGGTCATAGTAAACATCCTCTTCCAACAATACAAGAGACAACACTACACATGGACATTGTTGTTGTTCAGTCACTAATTCATGTCCGACTCTTTGTGACCCCGTGGACTACAGCACTGCCAAGGCTTCCCTGTCCCTCACCATCTCCCGAAGCTCACCCAAGTTCATGTCCATTGAATTGGTGATGTTATCCAACGATCTCATCCTCTGCTGTCTCTTCTCCTTTGCCTTCAATCTTTCCCAGCATCAGGGCCTTTTCCAATAAGTCGGCTCTTCCCATTACGTGGCCAAAGTATTGGAGCTTCAGCATCAGTTATTTCAATGAATATTCAGGATTGATTTCCTTTAGGATTGACTGGTTTGGTCTCCATGCTCTCCAAGGGACTCAAGAGTTTTCTCCAACACCACAGTTTGAGAGCATCAATTCTTCAGCACTCAGCCTTCTTTATGGTCCACTCAGCCTTCTTTATCTGCACATGACTGCTAGAAAAACCAGAACTTTGACTATACAGACCTACGTCAGCAAAGTGCTGTCTTTGTTTTTTTAATAAGCTATTTAGGTTTGTCAAAGCCTTCTTTCCAAGAAGCAAGTGTCTTCTATTTCATGGCTGCAGTCACTATCCCAAGTGATTTGGGACCCAAGAGAAAACTCGTCACTGCTTCCATGTTTTTGACTTCTATTCGCCATGAAGTGAGGGAATCAGATGCCATGCTCTTTGTTTTTTAATGCTGAGTTTTAAGCCAGCTTTTCCACTCTCCTTTACCTTCATCAAGAGGCTCTTTAGTTCCTCTTTGCATTTGGCCATTAGAGTGGCATCATCTGCATGTCTGAAGTTGTTAATATTTCTCCCAACAATCTTGATTCCAGCTGATACCTCATCCAGCCCAGCATTTCACATGATGTACTCTGCATAGAAGTTAAATAAACAGGGTGACAATACACAGCCTTGCTGTATTCCTTTCCCAATTTTGAACCAGTCAGTTGTTCCATATAAGGTTTTAATGGTTGCTTCTTGACCTGCATACAGGTTTCTCAGGATGCAGGTTAGGCGGTCTGGTGTTCTCGTTTCTTTAAAAATTTTCCACAGTTTGTTGCAACCCACACAGTCAGAGGCTTTTGCAGAGCCTAAGTTCCACTTGACTTCACATTCCAGGATGTGTGGTTTTAGGTGAGTCATCACACCATCATGGTTATCCAGGTCCTCAAGACTTTTTCTGTATAGTTCTTCTGTGTATTCCTGCCACCTCTTCTTAATCTCTTCTGCCTCTGTTAAGTCTTTACTGTTTTTGCCCTTTATCATGCCCATCCTAGCATGAAATGTTTCTTTGGTGTCTCCAATTTTCTTGTAGAGATCTCTAGTCTTTCCCATTCTATTGTTTTCCTCTATTTCTTTGCATTGTTCATTAAATAAGCCCTTCTTACCTCTCCTTGCTATTCTCTGGAACTCTGCATTCAGTTAGGTCTATTTTTCCCTTTCTCCCTTGCTTTTCATTTCTCTTCTTTCCTCGACTATTTGTAAAGCCTCCTCAGACAACCACTTTTCCTTCTTGCATTTCTTTTTCTTTGGGATGGTTTTAGTCACTGCCTACTGTGAAACTCCAGTACTTTGGCCACCTCATGTGAAGAGTTGACTCACTGGAAAAGACTCTGATGCTGGGAGGGATTGGGGATTGTTGACTATGAGGGCTTCTCCATTTCTTCTAAGGGACTCTTGCCCACAGTAGTAGACATGAAGCATGAATTCTTAGTTGCTTCAGTTGTGTCTGATTCTTTGTGACCCCATGGACTATAGCCCACCAGGTTCCTCTGTCTATGGGATTGTTCAGGCAAGAATACTGGAGTGGGTTGCCATTTTCTTCTCCAGGGGATCTCCCTGACCCAGGGGTCAAACCTGTGTCTCCTGTACCTCCTGCATTGCAGGCAGATTCTTTACCACTGAAGGTTATAGTAGATATAATGGTCATCTGAATTAAATTTGCCCATTCCCATCCATTTTGGTTCACTGATCCCTAAGAAGCTGACGTTCACTCTTGCCATCTCCTGCTTAACCACATCCAATTTACCTTGATTCATGGACCTAACATTCCAGGTTCCTATGCCATATTGTTCTTTACAGCACTGGATTTTACTCTCACCACCAGACACATCTAGAACTGGGCATTGTTTCTGCTTTGGTTCAGCCTCTTCATTCTTTTTGGAGCTATTTCTCCTTTCTTCCTCAGTAGCATATTGGACACCTTTCAACTTGGGGCAGTCTCTTTTTTCTGTGTCATATGTTTTTGCCTATTTATATAGTTCATGGGGTTCTATTGGCAAGAATACTGGAGTTGTTTGCCATTCCCTCCTCTGGTGGACCATGTTTTGTCAGAACTCTCCACTATGACCATTACCATCACATGGACATCACCAGGTGGTTAATACAGACATCAGATTAATTATGTTCTTTGCAGCCAAAGATGGAGAAGCTCTATACAGTCAGCAAAAAACAAGACCTGGCGCTGACGCTCAGATCATCAGCTCCTTATAGCAAAATTCAGGCTTAAATTGAAGAAAGTAGGGAAAAACCACTTGGCCATTCAGGTATGACCTAAATCAAATCCTTTATGATTATACAGTGGAGGTAATTAATAGAATCAAGGGATTAGATCTGGTAGACAGAGTGCCGGACAAATTATGGACAGAGGTTCATAACACTGTACAGGAGGCAGTGACTAAAACCATCCCAAAGAAAAAGAAATGCTAGAAGGAAAAGTAGTTCTCCGAGGAGGCTTTACAAATAGCTGAGAAAAGAACAGAAGCAAAAGGCAAAGGAGAAAGGGAAAGATGCAGAGTTCCAGAGAATAGCAAGGAGAGAGAAGAAGGGCTTCTTAAATGAACAATGCAAAGAAATAGAGGAAAACAACAGAATGGGAAAGTCTAGAGATCTCTTCAAGGAAATTAGAGATACCAAGGGAACAGTTCATGCATGGGCTTGTTAAATGACAGAAATCGTAAGGACCTAATAGAAGCAGAAGAGATTAAGTGTTAAAGTGCTGCACGCAGTATGGCATCAAATTTGGAAAACTCAGTAGTCACAGGACTTGAAAATTTCATTTGTCATTCCAATCCCAAAGAAGGGAAATGCCAAAGACTGTTCAAACTACCATATAACTACACTCATTTCATGTGATATTCAGGATATACTCAAAATCCTTCAAGCAAGGCTTTAGCAGCATGTGAACCAAGAACTTCCAGATGTAAAAGCTGGGTTTAGAAAAGGTAGAGGAACCAAAAATCAAATTGACAGCATTCACTGGATCATAGAGAAATCAAGGGAATTCCAGAAAAACATCAACTTCTGCTTCATTGACTACACAAAAGCCTTTGACTGTGTGGATCACAACAAACTGTGGAAAATTCTGAAAGAGATGGGAGTACCAGACCACCTTACCTGTCTCTCGAGAAACCTGTATGCGGGTCAAGAAGCAACAGTTAGAAACAGACATGAAACAATGGACTGGTTCAAAATTGGGAAAGCAGTAAGATAAGTCTGTATACTGTCACCCTGTTTATTTAACTTCTATGCAGAGTATATCATGTGAAATGATGGGCTGGATGAATCACACACTGGAATCAAGATTGCTGGCAGCGGGATGGGATTGGAAGTGGGAGGGAGGTTCAAGATGGAGGGGACATATGTATACCTATGGTTGAAGCCAACACAATATTGTAAAGCAATTATCCTTCAATTATAAATAAAAAGATTTTTAAATACATCTCAACAATTTTAAAAAAATTGCCAGAAGAAATTTTTCACAACCTCAGATATGCAGATAACACCACTCTAATGGCATGAAGAGAAGAGAAACTGAAGAGCCTCTTCATGAGGGTGAAAGAGAAGAAGGAAAAAACTGGCTTGAAACTCAACATTAAAAAAACTAAGATCATGGTATCCAGTCCCATCACTTCATGGCAAATAGGAGGGCAAAAAATGGAAACAGTGGCAGGTTTTATTTTCTTGGACTCCAAAATCACTGCAGATGGTGACTGCAGCTATGAAATTAAAAGATGGTTTCTCCTTAGAAGGAAAGCTAGGCAAAGACACCACTTTGCTGACAAAATCTATATAGTCAAAGGTATGGTTTTCCAGTAGTCATGTGAGATTTGGACCATAAAGAAGACTGAGAGTCAAAGCACTGATGCTCATGAATTGTGGTGTTGGAGAAGACTCTTTGAGAGTCCCTTGGACAATAAGAAGACCAGTCAATCCTAAAGGAAATCAACCCTGACTATTCAATGGAAAGACTAATGCTGAAGCTGAAGCTCTAATACTTTGACCACCTGATGCAAAGAGACAACTCAATGGAAAAGACCCTGATGCTGGAAAAGATTGAGGGCAGGAAGAGAAAGGGGGCGACAGAGGATGAGATGGTGGGATGTCATCACTGACTCAATGGACATGAGTTTGGGCAAACTCTAGGAGATATTTGAGGACAATGGAGACTGGTGTGCTATATATACTTCAGGGGTCTGCAAAGAGTCAGACACAACTTAGCAACTGAACAACAACAATGAGGAATAGAGCTATCACTGAAAATACCTAAAAAGAATATGGGCCAGGTATGTGAGGGGGAGATCAGGGTTGACCATGTCCCACTATTTCTGCATGGTCAAGCAAACGTCATTTACCAAATGTTTTCCTTCTTCAGTTCAGTCGCTCAGTCGTGTCCGACTCTTTGCGACCCCATGAATCGCAGCACACCATGCCTCCCTGTTCATCACCATCTCCCGGAGTTCACTCAGACTCATGTCCATGGAGTCCGTGATGCCATCCAGCCATCTCATCCTCGGTCGTCCCCTTCTCCTCCTGCCCCCAGTCCCTCCCAGCATCACAGTCTTTTCCAATGAATCAACTCTTCGCCTGAGGTGGCCAAAGTACTAGAGTTTCAGCTTTAGCATCATTCCTTCCAAAGAAATCCCAGGGTTGATCTCCTTCAGAATGGACTGGTTGGATCTCCTTGCAGTCCAAGGGACTCTCAAGAGTCTTCTCCAACACCACAGTTCAAAAGCA
>SJYT01017293.1:0-26196 GCA_006410635.1 Cephalophus harveyi | reverse complement strand
AGTCGGCAAAGTAATGTCTCTGCTTTTGAAAATGCTATCTAGGTTGGACATAACTTTTCTTCCAAGGAGTAAGCGTCTTCTAATTTCATGGCTGCAGTCACCATCTGCAGTGATTTTGGAGCCCCAAAAAATAAAGTCTGACACTGTTTCCACTGTTTCCCCACCTATTTCCCATGAATTGATTAGTCTTAGGATTGTTTAATATCTCAACTTAAATGGCTATAATGAATATTACCCTTCTAGAATCTTCAATATCAGAAACTGTGAGGTCAAGTATACTATATCAATTGTGAATCATTATCCTGTTTCAGAAGATTTTTGTGGCAAACTTGTAAACTGCAACACTTTGCTTGCTTTTCTGCTCTTATTTAGCCTGCTAGCTAAAATAATGATGTGATTTACCTTATTGACATTCCCAGTTTTAAAGATCAGCCAGCAGATTTCCTATATGTTCTATTTAACTTCTTTACTCTTCATACAAAAAAGTAGAAGAAATAATTAAGCTTTTTTTTTCTAATTATCAATTTTCTGATATATCACTTTGCTTTTGAAATTAAAGCTTGAATCACTAAAGATCTTTATAACAGAATGTTTGTGCATGAAATATTTCTCAGTTCTCTTAATAATAATGCCAGGTGACTTTTTTTTAGCTCATAGCCAAACCAGGTTCTGATTCAAGCTACTGTCAGTTGTAATTCAAGCTTTTAAACCAGATGAAAGCTAGCAAGAACACATTTTAAAATAAGGATATAAATATATTTCTCACAGTAGTTTTGAAAAATCCATGAGATTTTCTGGGTCTTTAGTTTCTTCCTATAAAATGAAGCTAGTAATTCCCTTAGTTAAATACCACAGTCCTGTGAAGAGCAAGCAAATAGTCAATGTCACGTGATATAAGATAAGAGAGTATTAGCACAGAATAGTGACAAATAACAAGATGCCTCTGATTAACTGCTTTGAAATTTAACGTCACTTGAGAGAAATTCATGCTCCTTCTAACTAAATCCTAACATTCCTAAAAGATGAAAAGGGGGTTTTAGGGAACAATTGTAAGCTCAAGAACTTTTAAAAATGTTCTGAAGAAAAAGGGTAAGACCTTCCTCTTGAGAAATCTGTATGCAGGTCAGAAAGTAACAGTTAGAACTGGACATGGAACAACAGGATGGTTCTAAATAGGGAAAGGAATTCGTCAAGGCTGTATATTATCACACTGCTTATTTAACTTATATGCCAAGTACATCATGAGAAATGCTGGACTGGATGAAGCACAAGTTGGAATCAAGATTGCCAGGAGAAATATTAATAACCTCAGATATGAAGATGACACAACCCTTATAGAAGAAAGTAAAGAACACCTAGATAGCCTCTTGATGAAAGTGAAAGAGTAGAGTGAAAAAGTTGGCTTAAAACTCAACATTCAGAAAATTAGGATCATGGCATCTGGTCCTATCACTTCATGACAAATAGGTGGAGAAACAGTGGAAATAGTGACAGACTTTATTTTTTGGGGGGGTTCCAAAATCACTGCAGATGGTGACTACAGCCATGAAATTAAAAGACGCTTGCTCCTTGGAAGAAAAGTTATGACAAACTTAGACAGCATATTAAAAAGCAGAGACATTTCTTTGCCAACAAAGATCCATCTAGTCAAAGCTATGGTTTTTCAAGTAGTCATGTATGGATGTGAGAGTTTGACTATAAATAAAGCTGAGCACTGAAGAATTGATGCTTTTGAACTGTGATGTTGGAGAAGACTCTTGAGAGTCCCTTGGACTACAAGGAAATCCAACCTGCCCATCCTAAAGAAAATCAATCCTGAATATTCATTGGAAGGACTGATCTTTAAGCTGAAACTCCAACACTTTAGCCACCTAGTGCAAAGAACTGACTCATTGGAAAAGACCCTGATGCTGGGAAAGGTTGAAGGCAGGAAGAGAAGGGGACGACAAAGGATGAAATGGTTGGATCGCATCATTGACTCAATGGACATAAGATTGAGTATACTCTGGGAACTGGCAGTGGAAAGGGAGGCCTGGTGTGCTGCAGTACATCGGGTTGCAAAGAGTTGGACAGGACTGAAAGACTGAACTGAACTGAACTGAAGACTACTTCTTGCAAAGAGCCATGAGGAGGCCATTTGACCAATGTTCCTAGGCATCGTATCTTTAATTTACTCATCATTTGTTCTCTGTAATGGTGTTAATATACTTTGCAGTGTGTTATAGTAATCTGGATCTCTCTTTAAAGATTGCAAACTTTTTTGAAAGTTCCTTATTTATCTTTAGAATCTATTTAATGTATTTTACATTGCTCTGCATGTAATAAGTGCTTATTATATATTGTTTAAAATAAAATAAGAAAATATGACCTTCATGATGTAACATTTCTCTTTAAAATTGTTTTAAAAATCTGAAACAGATGTGTGTGTGTGTGTGTGTGTGTGTGTGTGTGCAAGTGTCTGTGTATTGTCTGAAGAAGACCAAGTCAGGGAGAAGGAACAGTACATGCAAAAGCTGTGTGAGGGGAATATGCCAGGTACTATTCTAGTCAGTGCTGTGTAAAGTTCAATTCAGTTCAGTTGCTCAATTGTGTCCAACACTGCTACCCCATTCCTTATTTATCTTTAGAATCTATTTAATGTATTTTACATTGCTCTGCATGTAATAAGTGCTTATTATATATTGTTTAAAATAAAATAAGAAAATATGACCTTCATGATGTAACATTTCTCTTTAAAATTGTTTTAAAAATCTGAAACAGATGTGTGTGTGTGTGTGTGTGTGTGTGTGTGTGCAAGTGTCTGTGTATTGTCTGAAGAAGACCAAGTCAGGGAGAAGGAACAGTACATGCAAAAGCTGTGTGAGGGGAATATGCCAGGTACTATTCTAGTCAGTGCTGTGTAAAGTTCAATTCAGTTCAGTTGCTCAATTGTGTCCAACACTGCTACCCCATGGACTGTAGCACATCAGGCCTCCCTGTCCATCACCAACTCCTGGAGCTTACTCAAACTCATGTCCATTGAGTTGGTGATGCCATTCAACCATCTCATCCAAGCATTGTTTTTTTTTTTTTTTCAAATGAGTTCTTGACATAAGGTGACCAAAGTATTGGAGTTTCAGTTTTAGCATCAGTCCTTCCAATGAATATTCAGGACTGATTTCCTTTAGGATGGACTGATTGGATCTCCTTGCAGTCCAAGGGACTATCAAGAGTCTTCTCTTACACTACAGTTCAAAAGCATTAATTCTTTGGTGCTCAATTTTCTTTATAGTCCAACTTTCATATCCAGACATGACCACTGGAAAAACCATAGCCTTGACTAGACCGACCTTTGTTGGCAAAGTAATGTCTCTGCTTTTTAGTACACTGTCTAGGTTGGTCATAACTTTTCTTCCAAGGAGCAAGCGTCTTTTAATTTCATGGCTGCAGTCACCATCAGCAGTGATTTTGGAGCTCCCCAAAATGAAGTCTGTCATTGTTTCCATTGTTTCCCCATCTATTTGCCATCCAGTGGTGGGACAAGATGCCATGATCTTTGTTTTCTGAATGTTGAGCTTTAAGCCAACTTTTTCACTCTCCTCTTTCACTTTCATCAAGAGGCTCTTTAGTTCTTTACTCTCTGCCATAAATGTATCATCTGCCTATCTGAGGTCATTGATATTTCTCCCAGAAATCTTGATTCCAGCTTGTGCTTCATCCAGCCTGGCATTTCACATGATGTACTCTTCATATAAGTTAAATAAGCAGGGTGGCAATATACCACTATGATGTACTCCTTTTCAGATTTGGAACCAGTCTGTTGTTCCATGTCTAGTTCTAACTCTTGCCTCTTGACCTGCACACAAATTTCTCAGGAAGCAAGTCAGGTGGTCTGGCATTCCCATCTCTTTAAGAATTTTCCAGTTTCTTGTGGAACAGTTAGTGATTTGTTTTGGAACAGGTAGTAGTTCTCAACTGCAAGTGAATTTTCTCCCTAAGGACACAATGGGCGATATCTGAGGATAGTTTTAGTTGTTGTAAGAGCAGAAAAAAATTTCCTTTTTAGGATCTTCAGATGTTTTGCTATTTAAATTGTTATGAAAATTATTAACAGGAGGAAAAAAACCAAAAGTTTAATAACATGTATACCTCCTGCATACATAGGACATACCCAGAAAACCTGAGTTATTTCCTGAAATACAGAAATAAATCTTCAACTAAAGACAAAATAAAATGTTGGAGGTACAGAGTCAGTGAACAAGTGGAGTTATGAGGAAAACCACAGTAAGCAAGAGTAAGGTTACTATACAGAGTTACTTTTTGTCTTCTGCATTAATAAGAGTTTTCAGTGATAAGGCTATCATTATCAAGGGATTAGATCCAGTAACGAGGCTGCCTGGACTACAGATGAAGATTTACAACATTATACAAGAGGCAGTAACCAAAACCATCCCAAAGGAAAGGAATATAGAAAGGTAAAGTGACTGATGGAGGAGAGAAGTGAAAGGTAAGGGAGAAAAAGAAGGATATAACTAACTGATTGCCAGGTTCCAGAGAATAGCAGGGTGAGCTAAGAATATATCTACTNATACAAGAGGCAGTAACCAAAACCATCCCAAAGGAAAGGAATATAGAAAGGTAAAGTGACTGATGGAGGAGAGAAGTGAAAGGTAAGGGAGAAAAAGAAGGATATAACTAACTGATTGCCAGGTTCCAGAGAATAGCAGGGTGAGCTAAGAATATATCTACTTAAAGAAACAAAACACCTATATATAGAAAACTATAAAACACTGGTGAAAGAAATCAAAGAGGACACTAATAGATGGAGAAATATACCATGTTCATGGATCGGAAAAATCAATATAGTGAAAATAAGCATACTACCCAAATCAATCTATAGATTTAATGCAGTCCTCAGCTACCAATGGTATTTTTCACAGAACTAGAATAATTTCATTATTTGTATAGAAATACAAAAAAGCCTCAAATAGCCAAAACAATTTTGAGAAAGAAGAATGGAACTGGAAGAATCAATCTGCCTGACTTCAGGCTCTACTACAAAGCCACAGTCATAAAGACAGTATGGTACTGTCACAAAGACAGAAACATAGATCAGTGGAACAAAATAGAAAGTTCAGAGATAAATCCATGCACCTATAGACACCTTATCTTTGACAAACAAGGCAAGAATATACAATGGAGAAAAGACAATCTCTTTAACAAGTGATGCTGGGAAAACTGGTCAACCACTTATAAAAGAATGAAACTAGAACACTTTCTAACACCATACACAAAAATAAACTCAAATGGATTAAAGATCTAAATATAAGGCCAGAAACTATAAAACTCCTAGAGGAAAACGTATGCAAAACACTCTCCAACATAAATCACAGCAGGATCCTCTATGACCCACCTCCCAGAATATTGGAAATAAAAGCAAAAATAAACAAATGGGACCTAATTAAAATTAAAAGCTTCTGCACAACAACAGAAACTATATGCAAGGTGAAAAGACAGTCTTCACAATGGGAGAAAATAATAGCAAATTAAGCAACAGACAGATAATTAATCTCAAAGATATATAAGCAACTCCTGCAGCTTAATTCCAGAAAAATAAGGGACCCAATCAAAAAGTGGGCCAAAGAACTAAACAGACATTTCCCCAATGAAGACATACAGATGGCTAACAAACACATGAAAAGATGCTCAACATTACTCATTATCAGAGAAATGCAAACCAAAACCATGATGAGGTACCACTTCATGCCAGTCAGGATGGCTGCTATCCAAAAGTCTACAAGCAATAAATGCTGGAGAGGGTGTGGAGAAAAGGGAACCCTCTTATACTGTTTGTGGGAATGCAAACCAGTACTGCTACTATGGAGAACAGTGTGGAGATTCCTTAAAAAACTGGAAATAGAACTGCCATATGACCCAGCAATCCCCCTGCTCTGCATACACAGTGAGGAAACCAGGATTGAAAGAGACACGTGTACCCCAATGTTCATCGCAGCACTGTTTATAATGCCAGGACATGGAAACAACCTAGATGTCCATCAGCAGACAAATGGATAAGAAAGCTGTGGTACATATACACAATGGAATATTACTCAGCCATTAAAGAGAATTCATTTGAATCAGTTCTAATGAGGTGGATTAAACTGGAGCCTATTATACAGAGTGAAGTAAGCCAGAAAGAAAAACACCAATACAGTATACTAACGCATGTATATGGAATTTAGAAAGATGGTAATGATAACCCTGTATATGAGACAGCAAAAGAGACACAGATGTATAGATCAGTCTTTTGGACTCTGTGGGAGAGGGCGAGAGTTGGGTGATTTGAGAGAATGGCATTGAAACATGTATATTATCATATGAGAAACAGATCGCTAGTCCAGGTTCAATGCATGATACAGGGTGCTCGGGGCTTGTGCACTGGGATGACCCAGAGGAATGGTATGGGGAGGGAGGTGGGAGGGGGTTTCAGGATGGGGAACCCATGTACACTCTTGGTGGATTCATGTCAATATATGGAAAAATCACTACAATACTGTAAAGTAATTAGCCTCCAATCAAAATAAATAAAATTTCATTAAAAAAAGATCTTAAATGATTGAAGAAAAGAACTAGAGGACAACAATAGAATGGATAAGGCTAGAGATCTGTTCAAGAAAATTGGAGATACAAAGGGAACATTTCATGCAAGGATGGGCATGATTAAGGACAGAAATGCTAAAAGGGCATGATTAAGGACAGGAGCTAAAAGAAGCAGAAGATATTAAGAATAGTTGGCACGAGTACATAGAATAACCATACAAAAAAGATCTTAATGACCCACATAACTGTGATGGTGTGGTCACTCACCTAACACCAGACATCCTGGAGTGTGAAGTCAAGTGGGCCTTATGATGCATTACTATAACAAACCTAGAGGAGGTGATGGGACTCTAGCTGAGCTATTTAAAATCTTAAAAGATGATCCTGTTAAAATGGTGCACTCAGTATGTCAGTAAGTTTAGAAAACTTTGAAGTGGCCAAAGTGCTGGAAAAGATTAGTTTTCATTCCAATTTTGAAGAAGGGGAATTTCAAAGATTGTTCAATCTATATACAATTGCTCTCTTTTCACATGATAGTAAGGTTATGCTCAAAATCCTTCAAGCTATGCTTCAGGAGTATGTGAAATGAGAACTTCAGATATACAACTGAGTTTTGAAGGGGGAAAGGAGTCAGAGATCAAATAGCCAATATTCACTGGACCATGGAGAAAACTGAGGAATGGCAGAAGACATATACTTATGCTCCATTGACAACATGAAATACTTTTACTGTGGTGATTAAAACAAAATGTGGAAAACTTTTCAAGAGATGGGACTACCAGACCACCTTACTTGTCTTCTGAGGAACCTGTATGCAACTCAAGAAGAAGCAGTTAGAAGTGAACATGAAACAACTGATTGGTTCAAAATCAAGAGAGGAGTATAACAAGGCTATATATTGTCATCAGTCCAGTTTAGTTCAGTTGCTCAGTCATATCCAACTCTTTGTGACCCAATGGAATGCAGCACGCCAGGCCTCCCTGTCCATCACCAACTCCCAGAGTTTACTCAAACTCATGTCTATTGAGTCGGTGATGCCATCCAGCCATTTCATACTTTCTCATCCCCTTCTCATCATGCCTTCAATCTTTCCCAGCATCAGGGTCTTTTCCAAAGAGTCAGCTCTTTGCATCAGGTGGCTAAGGTATTGGAATTTCAGCTGCAACATCAGTCCCTCTAACGAACACTTAAGACTAGTTTCCCTTAGGAAGGACTGGTTGGATCTCCTTGAAGTCCAAGAGACTCTCAAGAGTCTTCTCCAACTCCACAGTTCAAAATCATCAATTATTCAGCACTCAGCTGTCTTTATAGTTCATATCCATGCACACCTACTGGAAAAACCATAGCCTTGACTAGACGGACCTTAGTCAGCAAAGTAATGTCTCTGCTTTTTAATATGCTGTCTAGGTTGGTCATAACTCTTCTTCCAAGGAGTAAGCGTCTTTTAATTGCATGGCTGCAATCACCATCTGCAGTTATTTTGGAGGCCCAAATATAAAGTCTGTCACTGTTTCCACTGTTTCTCCATCTATTTGCCCTGAAGTGATGGGACCAGATGCCATGATCTTAGTTTTCTGAATGTTGAGCTTTAAGCCAACATTTTCGCTCTCCTCTTTCACTTTCATCAAGAGGCTCTTTAGTTCTTCTTCACTTTCTGCCATAAGGGTGGTGTCATCTGCTCATCTGAGGTTATTGGTATTTCTCCTGGCAATCTTGATTCCAATCTTTGCTTCCTCCAGCCCAGCATTTCCCATGATGCACTCTGCACATAAGTTAAATAAGCAGGGTGACAATATACAGCCTTGATGTACTCGTTTACCAATTTGGTGCCAGTCTGTTATTCCATATCCATTTCTAACTGTTGCTTCCTGACCTGCATACAGATTTCTCAAGAGGCAGATTAGGTGGTCTGATATTCCCATCTCTTTCAGAATTTTCCACAGTTTATTGTGATCCACATAGTCAAAGGCTTTGACATAGTCAATAAAGCAGAAATAAATGTTTTTTTTTTTTTTTTTTTTCTGGAATTCTCTTGTTTTTTTGATGATTGAATGGATGCTGGCAATTTGATCTCTGGTTCCTCTGCCTTTTCTAAAACCAGGTTGAACATCAGGGAGTTCATGGTTCATGTATTGTTGAAGCCTGGCTTGGAGAATTTTGAGTATTACTATGCTAGCGTGTGATATGAGTGCAATTGTGCAGTAGTTTGAACATTCTTTGACATTGCTTTTCTTTGTGATTGGAATAAACCTGACCTTTTCTAGTCCTATGGCCACTGCTGAGTTTTCCATAATTGTTGACATATTGAGTGCAGCACTTTCACAGCATCATCTTTTAGGATTTGAAATAGATCAACTGGAATTCCATCACCTCCACTAGCTTCGTTTGTAGTGATGCTTTCTAAGGCCCACTTTAATTTTCACTACAGAATGTCTGGCTATAGGTGAGTGATCACACCATCATGGTTATCTGGGTCCTGAAGATCTTTCTTTGTACAGTTACTCTGTATGCTTGCCACCTCTTAATATCTTTTCCTTCTGTTAGGTCCATAAGGTTTCAGTCCTTTATTGTGCCCATCTTTGCATGAAAATTTCCCTTGGTGTCTCTAATTTTCTTGAAGAGATCTCTAGTCTTTCCCATTCTATTGTTTTCCTCTATTTCTTTTCACTGATCAGTGAGGAAGGCTTTCTTATCTTTCCTTGCTATTCTGTGGTACTCTGCATTCAATGGGTATATCATTTCTTTTCTCCTTTGGTCTTTGCTTCTCTTCTTTTCATAGCTATTTGCAAGGCTTCCTCAGATAGCCATTTGACGTTTCTGAATTTCTTTTTCTTGGGTATGGTCTTTCTCCCTGTTACTGTATAGTGTCATGAACCTCTGTCCGTAGTTCATCACACACTCTGTCTATCAGTTCTAGTCCCTTAAATCTATTTCTCACTTCCACTGTATAATCATTAGGGATTTGATTTAGGTCATACCTGAATGGTCTAGTTGTTTTCCCTACTTTCTTCAATTTAAGTCTGAATTTGGCAACAAGGAGTGCATGATCTGAGCCACAGTCAACCCTTGGTCTTGTTTTTGCTGACTGTATAGAGCTTCTCCATCTTTGGCTGCAAAGAATATCATCAATCTGACTTCAGTGTTGATCATTGGGTGATGTCCATTTGTACAGTCTTCTCTTGTGTTGTTGGAAGAGGGTGTTTGCTATGACCAGTGAATTCTCTTTGCAGAACTCTATTAGCCTTTGCCCTGCTTCATTCTGTACTTCATTCTATAATAGGCCAAATTTGCCTATTACTCTGGGTGTTTCTTGACTTCCTACTTTTGCATTCCAGTCCTCCGTAATGAAAGGGACACCTTTTGGGGGTATTAGTTATAAAAGGTATTGTAGGTGTTCATAGAACCGTTCATCTTTAACTTCTTCAGCATTATGGTCAAAGCATACACTTGGATTACCGTGGTATCGAATAGTTTGCCTTGGAGACAAACAGAGATCATTCTGTCATTTTTGAGACTGCTTCCAAGTACTGCATTTCAGACTCTTGTTGACTATGATGGCTACTCCATTTCTTCTAAGGAATTCTTGCCCACAGTAGTAGACATAATGGCTACTATGTGCAGTATAGTGTTTCCTTAAAAATTAAAACTAGAATTTCCATATGCTCCAGCAATCCGACTCCTGAGCATAACACCAAAAAAACTGAAAATTCTCATTTCAAAGATACATGCAACCCAATATAGTAGCACTATTCTAAATAGCCAAGACATTGAAGCAAGATAAATGTCCATCAACAGATGAATGGATGAAGAAGGTGTGATATATATATATAATAGAATATTCAGTTCAGTTTAGTCTCTCAGTCATGTCCTACTCTTTGTAACCCCATGGACTGCAGAACGCCAGGCCTTATTCATAAAAAACTCCCAGAGTTTACTCAAATTCATTTCCATTGAGTCGATGATGCCATCAATCCATCTCATCCTCTGTCATCCCCTTCTCCTCCTGCCTTCAATCTTTCCAAGCATCAGGGTCTTTTCCCATGAGTCAGCTCTTTTCATCAGGTGGCCTTAGTTACTGGAGTTTCAGCTTCAACATCAGTCCTTTCAATGAACATCAAGGATTGATCTCCTTAATGGACTGGTTGGACCTCCTTGCAGTCCAAGGGACTCTCAAGAGTCTTCTCCAACACCACAGTTCAAAAGCATCAATTATTTGGTGTTCAGCTTTCTTTATAGTCCAACTCTCACATCCATACATGACTACTGGAAAAAACACAGCCTTGACTAGAAAGACCTTTGTTGGCAAAGTAAAGTCTTTGCTTTTTAATATGCTATTTAGGTTGGTCATAATTTTCCTTGGAAGGAATAAGCATCTTTTAATTTCATGCCTGCAGTCACCATCTGTAGTGATTTTCGAGCTCCAGAAAATAAATTCTGCCATTTTTTCCCCATTATTTGTCTTTGAAAGGTTGCTGCTGAATGAAAAGACGCCGGGATTCTTGACCTCAGGAGGAGAAGAATTCAGTCTGGGGCCGGAGAAGAGGCTTGATTGCTCAGAGCTTTTGTATAACAAAGTTTTATTAAAGTATAAAGGAGATAGAGAAAGCTTCTCACATAGGCATCAGAAGAGGGCAGAGAGAGTACCCCCATGACACTCTTCAGCTGGATGTTATATAGTCACTGCTGCTGCTGCTAAGTCGCTTCAGTCGTGTCCGACTCTGCGCGACCCCATAGACGGCAGCCCACCAGGCTCCCCCATCCCTGGGATTCTCCAGGCAAGAACACTGGAGTGGGTTGCCATTTCCTTCTCCAATGCATGAGTGTGAAAAGTGAAAGTAAAGTCGCTCAGTCGTGCCCGACTCTGAGCGACCCCACGGACTGCGGCCCACCAGGCTCCTCCGTCCATGGGATTTTCCAGGCAAGAGTGCTGGAGTGGGGTGCCATTGCCTTCTCCATATATAGTCACTAGCAGTCTGTTAATGAAAGAAAGGAATGTCTTAAAACTTAGAATGGCACCAAGCCCCTCATCCATAAGATGCATTTTAGGATAATCTTGGCACCAGATGAGTCATCCTGGGCCATAAAATGATTGACTTGAATCTTGTAGAAGGGCAGATTACCATACAAATAATTTCGTTTACATAGATTAGGGGAACAATATCTGAATATAACATACTGGTTTGTCAAATAGGTTCTGAGCCATTAGGTGGAACTGACTTGAAGACAGAGTCTGGAGTAAATGCATAGTACATTGACATAGCTTAAGACAAACATTTCCATAAGAAATTGCATTGGTTAACTCAAGGTTTGAGAATACTTAACTTTAGGTGAAACCAGGTGTCATTATGACAGCACAGTATTTTAAGAGCAGTTAGTCAGTCAGTCAGTTCAGTCACTCAGTCATGTCCGACTCTTTGTGACCCCATGAATCACAGCATGCCAGGCCTCCCTGTCCATCACCAACTCCCGGAGTTCACTCAGACCCATGTCCATTGAGTAAGTGATGCCATCAACCTCCTTTTAAATTTGTATAGAGAAGGAAAAAAATAACACTAGTTTGTTTCCTCCTGCCTCTTAAGAGAGATTAAAATGTCTGACAGTTGCAGCCTATTTCCTCCATTTGGAGACCCCTGGCCTTCCTACCTGTTACCCTCTCTTTCCCCCCTTTTCTTTTAGGAGAATTATGTTGCCTAGGGAAAAGGGGCATCATTCTAATTCCATAACTGCTTCTGAGCTGACAAGGGGCACTATCCCTAAATTGGTGAGGCAACATATTCTTCTAACCCTCATACTGAGGATTTCTGATCCAGGGACCCCAAATAGTAGTTAGAAGATGCTGCAGCAGTAGCAGGAGTTTGAGCACCCATTTGTGATTTAAAAGCTTTCATGCGACTAGAAACAAATTCAGTTACACAGTTATAGATACAGGGCAAAACAGTCATTAAAACAAGTTAAAATCAAAATTAAAAGTGACGGTATGTCCATAGTTAAAGTACAAAATGTTGCACCAGTCCATTTTAGGGTTGTTAGATGTCATCAGATGAAGAAGAGGCATCACATATGGTTGTTGTCGAAGGTATCACAGACTTGGAGAAAGCCTTTTCCTTGAAGTGGAGATGTCCACCATAGGGAGACTTCCATTGATGAAGAGGGGAGTGCTCCACAGACCCAGCAGTTAGACCAATTGTGGAATGCAGCGTAGGAGTGAGCCCACGACAGGAAGGCACTGTCTTGAGAATCAAATGGCAGACTCAGGATTTTTGGAGTCAGCAGAAGTAGGCTCACATAGATTATCAGGCCCATTTGAAAAGTACAAAGTCAGAGCATAGAAAGTAAAGATATAAAATGACATCACTTAATTTTGATCAGGGTGCCACTCTTAACATGAGTGTGATGTACCCATGAATCAATTCCTAGCATTTTGACAGCCATGGAAGAAGAAAGAATAACCTGGTAAGGGCCTTCCTAGAGGGGCTCGAGGAATGGGCCCCCAGATCCCAATGTTTTTATGAGGACCTTGGTTCCTGGCTCAAATAGAGGCTTGGTTGACTCAGAGGCTGGGTCAGGAGCCATCTCAAGGAGTTCTGTTAATGCCTGTTGAAAAGCTGAGAGCTGAGTTACATAACCAGTTAATTCCAAGGGTTCAGGGTTTATAACAATGTCTGTACATAAGAAAGGCCTTCCATAAATACATTCAAAGGGGGACAGTTCGAGCCCTCATTAAAGCTATGGGTAGGACTTTAATCCAATTGTCCTGTGTCTCTTGAGTTAATTTGTGCAGATGTCTTTTGATAATATCTTTAGCTTTTTCAATCTTTCCTGAAGATTGGGATCTCCAGGAACAGTGTAAGTGATATTATATTCCTAGAGCTTTAGATACCTCCTGAGTTACAGCAGCTTTAAAGGCGGAGCCATTGTCACTCTGAAGGTTCCGTGGCAGCCCAAACCTGGGGATAATTTCATGGATTACTATCTTTATAATCCCCTTAGCCTGTCCACTACAACAGGGAAAAGCTTCAATCCATCCAGTAAAAGTATCTACCCAAATCTGTAAGCAAGAATATTCATTAGTTTTTGGCATATGAGTAAAATCATTTTCCCAGTACTCTCCAGAATACTTTCCATTTCGTTGTAATCCAGATTTTGCTAGCTTTTCAGTCTTTGGGTTATTTTTCTGACAAACCTCACACCTTTTGATACTGTTCTTTAAAGTTTTCATTACATTTTTACCTTCAAACAAACGAGAAGCCATGTGGTAAGTACTCTCTGCACCCAAATGAAAACTCTGGTGTAAACCCTTAAGAATTTTCCACTGAGCATTTTCAGGAATTATTAATCGTCCATCCTCAGACTGTAACCATCCTTTATCAGTAATCTTTCCTCCTCTTTTCTCATATTTTTCTTAATTCTTCCTCAGTATATTGTGTTTTTTCCTGTTCCACAGGACCTGTCCTGATCAAAGGCGTCTGCAGTGAAGGAGTTTCATAAAGTGCTGCTTTTCTGGCTTTACAGTCAGCCAGCTGATTACCTTAGGCTACTTTACTCCCATCCCTGCTGTGTCCTTTGCAATGCATAACAGCTACTTCTTTAGGACAATATATAGCAAATAAAAGTCTCTCAATCTCTCTGAAATGCTTAATAGGTTCTCCTGTTGCTGTTTTAAACTGTCTTTCTTTCCATATTGCAGCATGAGCATGTAAAGTGGAATAGGCATACTTAGAATCAGTGTAGATATTTACTCACTGCCCCTTGCTTAACTCTAGAGCTCAGGTCAGAGCCACAAGCTCCTCTAACTGAGCACTGGTTCCCTGGGGGAGAGATTTTGCTTCTAAAAACTGTTTAGCAGTCACTACAGCGTAACCTGCTTTGCGCTTTCCATCTCGAACAAAAGAAGTGCCATCTGTGAATATTTCCATGTCAGGATTGTCTAATGGGGTATCATTAGATCCTCCCGAGCTGCATAGTTTAACATTAGAAATTCGGAACAATCGTGATCAGGTGTTTCATTTTCCTTCTCAGGAAGGAAAGTGGCAGGATTTAATTTTCCACAAACTTTAAGCTTAGTTAACTGCTCCTTTTAACAACAATGACTGATATTTAAGAAGCCTACTCTCTGTCATCCTAATATTAACCATAGATTTTAAGATTCCACTCACATCATGAGAAATCAGTACAGTAAGTTTTCATCCATTAATTATATTTAAAGTTTCAGGTGCTAATAAAGCCACTGCCCCATTTACTTTTAGGCAGTGGGGCCACCCACGTGAAATTACATCCAATTTTCTGCTTAGATAAGCAATAGGTTGCTGGTGAGTCCCTCAGGGTTGTGTCAAAACTCCCAAGGCCATACCTTTTCTTTCAGTGACAAATTAAATTCTGACCCTGTGGGCAAGCTCAAAGCACAAGCTTGCAGGACAGCAGTCTGAAGAACCTTAAAAGCCTTTTGAGTATGTGGAGACCAAACCAGTTTGTCGGTTTGGGCCTGCTGAGCTTCAGCTATAAGTTTAAAGGCCGGGCAAGTTCTCCATAACCCCAGAATCCAAATGTGACAGTAGCCTATGATTCCCAAAAGTCCTCTCAATTGTCTTAAAGTCATAGGTAGGGGATGATTTAGTATAGGTTTAATTCTCTCAGGGCCTATGGCCCTAGTCCCTTCTGATATGATTAGGCCCAGATATCTAACTGTTGTTGACAAAGCTGAGTCTTTTCTCTTGATTCCTTGTAACCACACCCTGCCAGAAAGTTTAAGAAATCTTCTGAAGCTCGTGAACAAGCTTCCTCTGTCTCAGTACAGAGCAAAATATCATCTAAATACTGTAACACCACTGCTTCAGTTATTAAAGTTTTGTAGATCCTGTGACAAATTTTGTCCAAATAGGTGAGAACTGTCATGAAATCCCTCGGGCAAACTGTCCAGGTTAACTGAGAAACTGGTTGCGTAGAGTCTTCAAAGGCAAATAGAAATTGACTTTCCTCCACCAAAGGCACTGAATAGAAGACATCTTTCAAATCAATTACTGAGAAATATTTGGCTCCTTCAGGAATTTCAGACAATAGAGTAAAGGATTAAGCACCATGGGGTGTAAAAGAACTACAGCCTCATTTATTACTCATAAATCTTGAACTAGTTTCCATTTACCATTTGATTTCTTTATATCCAAAATAGTATTGTTGCATGTACTGTTACAAGGAACTAATAGTCTCTGCTCCTTTAAATTTTTGATGATGTGTTTTAACCCTTCCTTAACCTCAAGTTTCAGTGGATACTGCTTCTTATGTGGAAATAAATGTGGGTCTTTGAGCTTGACAACTACAGGAATAGCATTTTGTGCTCAACCCACAGATTTTCCAACAGCCCATACTCTAAGATTTACATTTTGTTCAACTAAAAGGAAAGAAAGGGAGGGCTCCATATTCATGAAAACAGAGGCACGGACCTTGCTCAATATATCCCTTCCCAAAAGGGGTGAGGGAGATTATGGCCCAATCAGAAACTCGAGTGAAAATAGAAGAGAGTCCCAGTCACAACTTACAGAAATAATACCTTTTGGCTCATCCAGACAGTCCATTATGGAAGCAGTTCAGGAAGAAAGTGGGCCAGGGGCTTCAATAAGCATGGAGTAAGTTGCCCCAGTGTCTAAAAGGAAATCGATGGATTGGCCCCCCCACAGTTATTAATACCCGGGGTTCCTCAGGTGTAATTAGGATGGGAGCTTGTTTGGGTACCTCTGGGTGTTTCAGTCCTGATTGTCTTGAGAGTCTGACCCCTGAGACCTACACCTCTGGGGGCAGTCTCTCTACTAGTGTGGTCCTTTGCAGACCAGACATTTTGCCGGGGGTGGCTTAGATGCCTGAGAGCAATCCCGCTTGAGATGCCCCATCTTTCCGCAGTAATAACAAGCCCATCCCTTTTCACCTGGGTCCCTCTGGGCATTCTTCTCCGTCTGTTTAAGAATGGTTTTCATAGCCATTGTGAAGGCTTCCACCTGTTCCTTTGTATTTCTTTGCCTTTCTTTCTTTTCCTCATATTCCCTACCATAATAGACTGTCTGAGCCAGTTGTAACAGATTATCTAAAGACTGATTTGGTCCATACACTGGTTTTAATAGCTTATGGTGGATATCTGGAGCCAACTGAATGAGAAATCTATCCTTCAAGATCACTTTTCCATTGTTTTCTTCAAAACCGGTCTAATTGTAAAACAGTATTATACTTAAGGGAGAAGGCAATGGCAACCCACTCCAGTACTCTTGCCTGGAAAATCCCATGGATGGAGGAGCCTGGTAGGCTGCAGTCCATGGGGTCACAAAGAGTCAGACACGACTGAGCAACTTCACTTTCTCTTTCATACATTGGAGAAGGAAATGGCAACCCACTCCAGTATTCTTGCCTGGAGAATCTCAGGGACGGGGGAGCCTGGTGGACTGCCGTCTGTGGGGTCACACAGAATCGGACACGACTGAAGCGACTTAGCAGCAGCATTAAAGAACCTAAGCCACCACATTTTGTTAAAAAAAAAAAAAAAGACTCCATTTTAGAGTTCTGAGGAAAGAGTCTTTGGAAATCCCCTGACCTCACCCTACCTGCGAGCCAATCAGATCCCAGATCAGGATCTCCTGACTTTACGTTCAGGACTTATGACCTGCCCAGGAAATTCGAATTAAGCCCGAGAAATGGGAACCAATCAGAACCCAACACTTAACCCTTCCACAGAAGGTAACATTTTTCACCTGAGAATACCCTATATAAACAATGAAACCCAGAGCTTGTGGCTCCTCTTTTTAGCTTCTGCGTCGGTAATGGTAGGAGCCCCAGCTCGAGCTTGGTAATAAAAACTCCCTTGCTTTTGCATTGGATGCTGGCTCTCTGGTGGTCACTGGGAGATTTCGTGACTTGGGCATAACAGAATTATACTTGAGACCCTCCAACTGGCCACCATTCTCCATCCTCCAATGGGTACTGTGGCCATGCATTAGCACATAGGAAGTCAAGGTGTGTCTCCTTTAAGCCCTAGGGATCAAATCTTTCCCAGTTTTTCAGGATATAGTTCAAAGGAGTGAGGCTGGAATTGTTAGCTCCCATCTGTAAGAGAAAATAAGTGACCAGTGCCATCTTTCTACAGGAGGCGACCCTCCCTACTTTAGATGGGGGTGTAGACAGACTTTACACCAAAGCTTTTCCTTCCTGGTCAGACTTAGTCTGTCCCTTAGTGACACAGGTGTCATACTCGTCCCTCCCAGTTCTACCACTGAGACAGGGTGGGGATGCACCAGGGGTAGACCTGATGGCAGCCCTGACTGACGTCCAGCTCTTCACCATTAAAACCTTGCTTGCCTCTGATGCCACCTGGGATGCAATCAGAGTAACCTTCCAGAATGCCTCCCAGGCTAAACTACTGGGAGGAACATTCATCACCTGAGTGCCTGTGCATGACCTTGAGTATATTCCTGACCACAATAAGACTGATACGACCATAAAACTGAGATGTTCCTTCCAAGCGTCATCACACCAGTATAAGAGCCTCCTCTGGTCCACTAAGAGCCAGCCTTAACAAAGGAAAAAAAAAAAAAAAACCCATTGCAGTCCCAATCTGAGTAATCTTTAACCTCAGAGATGCTCTTGGAGCTAGAGCTCCATCTAACTTCTGAACTTTTGATTCCTAGCGAAGCTAGGCGCTTCCTGACTATCAATCCAAGTTTGGGACCTAAGCCACAGTACACAGTAACAGCATAGATCACAAGTCCCTTGAAAGTCTCTGATCTGATAGATTAGGTTAGTACTTCTAATTCCCAAGGAGTTATAAAATGGTCAAAGAGACCAAAAGGTTTGACTGAGAAAGGAGAGTTTGGTCCACATGCTTTGCCCATTTCTGGTCAGTCCCCAAAGGAGATGCTGGGTGCCTTTTGGCATTGGCAGGTCGGTATAAACCCCCAACAAGTTTCTGCCATAACCCGTATGAAGTCACCACAGAACCACAGAGCAGAGACTGGCTCCTCACTTGCTTCACTCAGGGCATTTCATTCATTCACACAAGCACACCTTTGAGTTAGTAAAATACAGCACAAAGCGTGTTCGCTAGGAGAACAAAGAACTAGAGCTCCAAGCATCTTTACCTTGTCCTGAAGGATCCCGGATAATCCCCCAAGATGAAAAGTTATTGCTGAACGAAAAGACACAGGGATTGTTGGCCTCCAGAGTTGAAGAATTCAATCTGGGGCCAGAGACGAGGCTTGATTGCCCAGAGCTTTTGTGTAATAAAGTTTTATTAAAGTATAAAGGAGATAGAGAAACTTCTGACATAGGCATCAGAAGAGGGCAGAAAGAGTACCCCCATGCTAGTCTTCAGCTGGATATTATATAGTCACTGCTCCTGTTGTTGTTGCTGCTAAGTCACTTCAGTTGTGTCCAACCCAGTCTGTTAATAAAAGAAAGGAATGTCTTAAAACGCAAAATGGCACCAGGCCCCTCATCCATAAGATTCATTGTGGGATAATCTTGTCACCAGATGATTCATCCCGGGGCATAAAATGATTGACTTGAATCTTGTAAAGGGCAGATTACCATAAAAATAGCTTCATTTACATAGATTCAGTTCAGTTCAGTTCAGTTGCTCAGTCGTGTCCGAATCTTTGCAACCCCATGAATCGCAACACGCCAGGCCTCCCTGTCCATCACCAACTCCCAGAGTTCACTCAGACTCACGTCCATCGAGTCTGTGATGCCATCCAGGCATCTCATCCTCGGTCGTCCCCTTTTCCTCCTGCCCCTAATCCCTCCCAGCATCAAAGTCTTTTCCAATGAGTCAACTCTTCACATGAGGTGGCCAAAGTACTGGAGTTTCAGCTCTAGCATTATCCCTTCCAAAGAAATCCCAGGGCTAATCTCCTTCAGAATGGACTGGTTGGATCTCCTTGCAGTCCAAGGGACTCTCAAGAGTCTTCTCCAACACCACACTTCAAAAGCATCAATTCTTCAGCACGCAGCCTTCTTCACAGTCCAACTCTCACATCCATACAAGACTACTGGAAAAACCATAGCCTTGACTAGATGGACCTTAGTTGGCAAAGTAATGTCTCTGTTTTTCAATATGTGATCTAGGTTGGTCATAGCTTTTCTTCCAAGGAGTAAGCGTCTTTTAATTTCATGGCTGCAGTCACCATCTGCAGTGATTATGGAGCCCAGAAAAATAAAGCCTGACACTGTTTCCACTGTTTCTCTGTCTATTTCCCATGGAGTAATGGGACCAGATGCCATGATCTTCCTTTTTTGAATGTTGAGCTTTAAGCCAACTTTTTCACTCTCCTCTTTTACTTTCATCAAGAGGCTTTTTAGCTCCTCTTCACTTTTTGCCATAAGGGTGGTATCATCTGCATATCTGAGGTTATTGATATTTCTCCCAGCGATCTTGATTCCAGCTTGTGTTTCTTCCAGTCCAGTGTTTCTCATGATGTACTCTGCATATAAGTTAAGTTAGCAGGGTGACACTATACAGCCTTGCCGTACTCCTTTTCCTATTTGGAACCAGTCTGTTGTTTCATATTCAGTTGTTAGGTGGTCTGGTATCCCCATCTCTTGAAGAATTTTCCACAGTTTATTGTGATCCACACAGCCAAAGGCTTTGATATAGTCAATAAAGCAGTAATAGATGTTTTTCTGGAACTCTCTTACTTTTTCCATGATCCAGCGGATGTTGGCAATTTGACTTCTGGTTCCTCTGCCTTTTCTAAAACCAGCTTGAACATCAGGAAGTTCACGGTTCACTTACTGCTGAAGCCTGGCTTGGAGAATTTTGAGCATTACTTTACTAGCATGTGAGATGAGTGCAATTGTGCGGGAGTTGGAGCATTCTTTGGCATTGCCTTTCTTTGGAATTGGAATGAAAACTGATCTTTTCCAGTCCTGTGGCCACTGCTGAGTTTTCCACATTTGCTGGCATATTGAGTGCAGCACTTTCTCAGAATCATCTTTCAGGATTTGAAATAGCTCAAGTGGAATTCCATCACCTCCACTAGTTTTGTTCATAGTGATGCTTTCTAAGGCCCAGTTGGCTTCACATTCCAGGATGTCTGGCTCTAGACGAGTGATCACACCATCGTTATTATCCAGATTGTGAAGATCCTTTTTGTACAGTTCTGTGTATTCTTGCCATCTCCTTAATATCTTCTGCTTCTGTTAGGTCTATACCATTTCTGTCCTTTATCGAGCCCATTGTTGCATGAAATGTTCCCTTGGTATCTCTAATTTTCTTGAAGAGATCTCTAGTCTTTCCCATTCTGTTGTTTGCCTCTATTTCTTTGCACTGAACGCTGAAGAAGACATTCTTATCTCTTCTTGCTATTCTTTGGAACTCTGCATTCAGATGCGTATATCTTTCCTTTTCTCCTTTGCTTTTCACCTCTCTTCTTTTCACAGCTATTTGTAAGGCTTCCCCATACAGCCATTTTGCTTTTTTGCATTTCTTTTCCATGGCAATGGTCTTGATCCCTGTCTCCTGTACAATGTCACGAACCTCATTCCATAGTTCATCAGGCACTCTATCTATCAGATCTAGGCCCTTAAATCTATTCCTCACTTCCACTGTATAATCATAAGGGATTTGATTTAAGTCATACACGAATTGTCTAGCAGTGTTCCCTGTTTTCTTCAATTTCAGTCTGAATTTGGTGAGAAGGAGTTCATGATCTGAGCCACAGTCAGCTCCCAGTCTTGTTTTTGTTGACTGTATAGAGCTTCTCCATCTTTGGCTGCAAAGAATATAATCAATATGATTTCAGTGTTGACCATCTGGTGATGTCCATGTGTAGAGTCTTCTCTTGTGTTGTTGGAAGAGGGTGTTTGCTATGACCAGTGCATTTTCTTGGCAAAACTCTATTAGTCTTTGCCCTGCTTCATTCCGTTTTCCAAGGCCAAATTTGCCTGTTACTCCAGGTGTTTCATGACTTCCTACTTTTACAGAGATTAGGGGATCAATATCTGAGTATAATATACTGGTTTGTCAAGTAGGTTCTGAGCCATTAGGCGGAACTGACTTGAAGACAGAGTCTGGGGTAAATGCATACTACACTGACCTAACTTAAGACAAACATTTCTGTAAGAAAAATGCATTGGTTAGCTCAAGGTTTGAGAATACTTTCCTTCAGGTGAAACCAGGTATCATTATGGCAATGCACTATTTTATGAGAAAACTTCTTTTAAATATGTATAGAGAAGAAAAAAAAATCAGTATTTTGTTTCCTCCTGCCACTTAAGAGAGATAAAAATGTCTGACACTTGCAGCCTATTTCCTTCGTTTGGAGACCCCTGCCTTCCTGCCTGTTACCCTCTCGCCATGAAGTGATGGGACTGGATGCCATCATCTTAGTTTTCTGAATGTTGAGGTTTAAATAGAATATTACTCAGCCATAAAAAAGAATGAAATAATCCTACTTGCAGAAACATTATCATACTAAATGCAGTTTGTTAGACAGAGAAAGATAAATGTATCATTTATATGTAGAATCCAAAACAATTGTATCAATGAACATATTTTACAAGGCAGAAATAGACCCACAGACAAAGAAATGGAAGCTTATGGTAACCAGAGAGGAAGAAAGGGGGAGGGATTAATTAGGAATTAGGGATTAACAGATATTGTTGTGTATATATATATATATATATATATAAAATAGATAAACAACAAGGACTTACTGTGTAGCACAGGGAACTATATTCAGTATTTGGTAATGACTTTTAATAGAAAATAATGTGAAATATATGTGTATAACTGAATTACTTTGCTGTACACTTGAAACTATATTTCTATAAAAATAGAAGTTAAAACAAATATCCTAGAATAAAGTTCATGACAAAGAAATATTTTGGGATGGCAAATTCTGCTCCCTTACATTGCTATGACTAATTGAAGGGCACTTCTATTGGCATATTAGAGGTAGAGATGAGGGATGCTGCTAAAAACTCTTGAATACACAATACAGATTTGTGTACTGGCCTAAAGTATCAATAGTGACAAGGTTGGAAAAGTTTCTACAGACAAAATCAAGCTGAAGTCCATATGATACACTAGAAACAAATTTCATTAGGGCTTTTTCCTTCTGCAGATAAATGTAAAATAACTTTATCATGTACTGGCTTTCTTAAGTATCTATTTTTACTTATTCTCATATTTCATATAATAGTAGCATATTAGAAACAAAAATGTTTGCTTTTAAAGTTAGAGTAGAAGCAGAACCTAGAATATCCTTCTTTCAAGGACATATTCTGGAAACATACATTATTGCATTTCTCTGTGATCTTACCAGAGAGACTGCTGGAAAGACTCCTTATAGACTCATGCCTTGGAAGGATTAACAGTTTTTGTCCTTGGGAAAGGCAAATATTTTTATTTACTTTGAATGAACTTAATAGCTTACCTTTAACAAGCTACTGGAAATAATATATCTGTATTAATAAGAACAATACTTGTAAACTTACAAACTGCAGGGATTTGAGCACAAGAAGAGGAAATCTGTCACTAACACCTTTCACTCTCTATCTGCCATGAAATAATGGGGCTGGATACCATTATCTTATTATTATTATTATTTTAATATATAATTCTAAGCCAGTTTTTTTCACTCTCTTCCTTTATCACACTCATCAAGAGAATCTCAAGCATCATCAAGAGGCTCTTTAGTTCCTCTTCACTTTCTGCCATTAGACTGGTGATATTCACACATCTGAGGTTGTTGATGTTTCTTCCACCTATCTTGATTCCAACTTGTCACTCATCCAGCCTGACATTTCTCATGATGTGCTCAGCATATAGGTAAATAAACAGGGTGATAGCAGACAGCCCTGTTGTTCTCATTTCTCAATCTTGAACAAATCAGTTGTTCCATACAGGGATTTAACTGTTGCTTCTTGACCAGCATACAGGTTTCTCAGGCGACAGGTAAGATAATCTGATATCCCCATCTCTTTAGGTGCTTTTCGTGGTTTGTTGCGATCCACACAGTCAAAGGCTTGGGCACAGTCAATGAAATAGAGGTAGAAGTTTTTCTGAAATTCCCTAGCTTTCTCTATAATCCTGCAAATGTTGGCAATTTGATCTCTGTTTCCTTTTCCTTTTCTAAACCTAGCTTGGACATCTGGTAGCTCTTGGCTCTTATAATGCTAAAGCTGAGCATGCAAGATTTTAATCATGACCTTACTAACATGGGAGATGAATGCAGTTGTCCAATGGTTACCAGATTCTTTAATGCTACCTTTCTTGGGAACTGAGATGAGGACTGACTTTTTCTACTCTTGTGGCCAATGCTAGGTCTTCCAGATTTGCTGACACATTGAGTGCAACACTGTGATGGTATCATCCTTTAAGGTTTTGAATACTTCTATTGGAATTCCATCACATTCACTTGCTGTATTAACAGCTTTCTAAGGCCTACTTGACTTTGCTCTCCAGAATGTCTGTCTCTGGGTGGCTATGTATTTTGGATTTATAGGTTTATTCAATTATGTGAGTTTAAGAAATGATTCAGTTCAGTTCAGTTCAGTTCAGTCGCTCAGTCATGTCCAACTCTTTGCGACCCCATGAATCAGAGCTCCCGGAGTTCACTCAAACTCATGTCCATGAGTTGGTGATGCCATCCAGCCATCTCATCCTCTGTCGTCCGCTTCTCCTCCTGCCCACAATCCCTCCTAGCATCAGAGTTTTTTTCAATGAGTCAACTCTTTGTGGTGGCCAAAGTACTGGAGTTTCAGCTTTAGCATCATTCCTTCCAAAGAACACCCAAGGCTGATCTCCTTTACAATGGACTAGTTGGATCTCCTTGCAGTCCACAGGAATCTCGAGTCTTCTCCAATACTACAGTTCAAAACCATCAATTCTTTGGTGCTCAGCCTTCTTCACAGTCCAACTCTCACATCCATACATGACCACTGGGAAAACCATAGCCTTGACTAGACGGACCTTAGTCGGCAAAGTAACATCTCTGCTTTTGAATATGCTATCTAGGTTGGTCATAGCTTTCCTCCCAAGAAGTAAGCATCTTTTAATTTTATGGCTGCAGTCACGATCTGCAGTGATTTTGGAGTCCAAAAAAATAAAGCCTGACACTGTTTGCAATGTTTCCCCATCTATTTCCCATAAAGTGATGGGACCAGATGCCATGATCTTCGTTTTCTGAATGTTGAGTTTTAAGCCAACTTTTCCATTCTCATCTTTAACTTCCATCAAGAGGCTTTTTAGTTTTCCTTCACTTTTGCCATAAGAGTGGTGTCATCTGCATATCTGAGATTATTGTGATGCTGAAGAAGCTGAAGTTTAAAGTTTCTATGAAGACCGGTAATACCTTTTAAAACTAACACCCAAAAAATATGTTCTTTTCATTATAAGGGACTGGAATGCAAGAGTAGGAAGTCAAGAAACACCTGGAGTAACAAGCAAATTTAGCCTTGGGATACAGAATGAAGCAGGGCAAAGGCTAACAGAGTTTTGCCAAGAAAGTGCACTGGTCATAGCAAACACATTCTTCCAACAACACAAGAGAAGACTCTACAATGGACGTCACCAGATGGTCAACACCAAAATCAGATTGATTATATTCTTTGCAGCCAAAGATGGAGAAGCTCTATACAGTCAACAAAAACAAGACTGGGAGCTGACTGTGGCTCAGATCATGAACTCTTTATTGCCAAATTCAGACTCAAATTGAAGAAAGTAGGGAAAACCACTAGACAATTCAGGTATGACCTACAGTAAACCCCTTATGATTATACAGTGGAAGTGAGAAATAGATACAAGGGACTAGATCTGATAGAGTGTCTGATGAACTATGGAATGAAGTTCGTGACATTGTACAGGAGACAGGGATCAAGACCATCCCCATGGAAAAGAAATGCAAAAAAGCAAAATGGCTGTCTGAGGATGTCTTACAAATAGCTGTGAAAAGAAGAGAGGCGAAAAGCAAAGGAGAAAAGGAAAGATATAAGCATCTGAATGCAGAGTTCCAAATAATAGCAAGAATAGATAAGAAAGCTTTCCTTAGAGACTAATGTAAAGAAATAGAGGAAAAACAACAGAATGGGAAAGACTAGAGATCTCTTCAGGAAAATTAGAGATGCCAAGGGAACATTTCATGCAAAGATGGGCTTGATAAAGGACAGAAATGGTATGGACCCAACAGAAGCAAAAGATATTAAGAAGAGGTGGCAAGAATACACAGAAGAACTTTACAAAAAAGATATTCATGACCAAGATAATCATGAAGGTATGATCACTCACCTGGAGCCAGATATCCTGGAATGTGAAGTCAAGTGGGCCTTAGAAAATATCACTATGAACAAAGCTAGTGGAGGTGATGGAATTCCAGTAGAGCTATTTCAAATCCTGAAAGATGATGGTGAGAAAATGCTGCACTCAATATGCCAGCAAATTTGGAAAACTCATTAGTGGCCACAGGACTGGAAAAGGTCAGTTTTCATTCCAATCACAAAGAAAGGCAATGCCAAAGAGTGCTCAAACTACTGCACAATTGCACTCATCTCACATGCTAGTAAAGTAATGCTCAAAATTCTCCAAGCCAGGCTTCAGCAATACATGAACTGTGAACTTCCAGATGTTCAAGCTGGTTTTAGAAA
>SJYT01017291.1:395632-492846 GCA_006410635.1 Cephalophus harveyi | reverse complement strand
TGAGTTAGACAAGGCTGTGGTCCTAGTGTGATTAGATTGACTAGTTTTCTGTGAGTATGGTTTCAGTGCGTCTGCTCTCTGCTGCCCTCTTGCAACAGCTACCATCTTACTTGGGTTTCTCTTACCTTGGGCGTGAGGTATCTCTACACGGCTGATCCAGCAAAGTACACACTGCTCCTACCTTGGAGGAAGGGTATCTCCTCACCGCCACCCCTCCTGACCTTCAACGTGGGATAGCTCCTCTAGGCCCTCCTGCACCTGCGCAGCCACTGCTCCACTGCTCCTTGGACGTAGGGTTGCTTCTCCTGGCCACTGCCCCTGGCCTTGGGTGCGGGGTAGCTCCTCCAGGCCGTTCCTGAGCCATTGCAGCCTAGCACTCTCTGCCACTGCCCCTGACTTTGGACCTGGGGTAACTCCTCTTGGCTGCCACCCTTTGGGCATGGTGTCCCCCGGCTTCTGCCCCTGACCTCAGATGTGGGGTAACTCCTCTTGGCTGCTGCCCTTCGGGCATGGTGTCCTCCTGGCTTCTGCCCCTGACCTTGGACGTGGGGTAGCTCCTCTTGGCTGCTGCCCTTTGGGCATGGTGTTCCCTGGCTTCTGCCCCTGATCTCAGACGTTGGGTAACTCCTCTTGGCCGCTGCCCTTCAGGCATGGTGTCCTCCTGGCTTCTGCCCCTGACCTTGGACGTGGGGTAGCTCCTCTCGGCTGTGCTTAGTGTGCCGGTCACAGCCGCCTGCACTAAAGCCAGTATGATGTATTAACTCCTTAGGACAGTGTATCTCAGAGGAATCAGAATGATTTGAAGTTCTAACAAAAAAGATAAATTCCTGAGCATCACTCCAGATTTTTTAAATAAAATCATTAAGATGGTATCAATAGATGCAGAACAAACTTAGACAATATCCAACATCAACTCATAATAAATTTCTGATTAAACTCGGAAAAGAGGAAAACTTCCTCAATTTAATAAAGACTGTCCAGAACCACTTACAACACCTATATTAATGAGCAAGGTTGTAGAATACAAGGTTGATATACAAAAGTAAATTGCTTTTCTGTATACCTGCAGTGAACAAGTAGAATTTGAAATTAAAAACTAAATACCATATAGCTCCCCCAATATTAAATACTTAGAAATAAGTATTTAGAAATTGTTATATTTTACATATTATTATATTATAATACATTATATTATATGTATATAATTAAAAATAATACAATAAAATACGTGCAATATCTGTATGAAGAAAATTAAATAACTCTGATGAAAGAAATAAAAAAATAAATTTAGAAAGAATCAATGCTTATTGGTGGGAAAACAGTATTGTGAAGATGTCAGTTCTTCCTAACTTGATTTTTGGATTCAATGCAATTCTAATAAAAATCCCAGCAAGTTATTTCATGGATATTGACAAACTGACTCTAAAGCTTATAAAGAAAGGTAAAAGACCCAGAATAGTCAACACGATATTGAAGGAAAAGATCAAAGTTGGAGAACTGACATTACCTGGCTTCAAGAATTTCCTATAAGCTACAGTGATTGAGAAAGTTTGATATTGGTGAAAAAATTGACAAATAGATCAATTAAACATAATAGAGAGCCCAGAAATAGCCCCCGCTGTAAATTCAGTCAACTGATCTTTTACAAAAGAGCAAAGGTAATATAATGGAGAAAAGACAGTCTTTCAACAAAAGGTACTAGAACAACTGGACATCCACAGGCAAAAAAATAAATCTAGACATGTCCTTACATCCCTCACAAAATTAATTCAAAATGGATCATTGACCTAAATGTAAATGCAAAACTATAAATATCCTAGAGATAACATATGAAAATCTAGATGACCTTAAGTTTTAGATATAATATCAAAGGACAATTCATGAAGAACTGATAAATTGGATGTCATTGAAATTAAATTTTTTTCCTGCTCTGTGAAAGACACTATGAAGAGAATGAAAAGTAAGCCACAAACCAGGAGAAAATATCTGCAAAAGACATGTCTGATAAACAAATATTATCCAAAGTATCTCTGCTCAGTCACTGAGTCATGTCTGATGCTCTGTGACCCTCTCAACTGTAGCTGCCAGGCTCCTCTGTCCATGGAATTTTCCAGGCAAGAATACTGGAGTGGGCTTCCATTTCCTACTTCAAGGGGTCTTCCCAACCCAGGTTTCAAACCCACACCTCTGGATCTCCTTCATTGGCAGGTGGATTTTTTACCACTGTTCCACCTGGGAAGCCACTCATAACATACAAAGTATATTAAAATTGGACAATAAGATCCAACAATCTGATTTTTAAAAAGGCCAAGGACTTTAATAGATACCTTACCAAAGAAGGAACAAATGACAACTAAGCATGTGAAAAAAATATTCAACATCATGTGTCATCAGGGAAATACATATTAAAAAACAATGAAATACCATTTCACATCTGTTAAATGGTCAAAATCCAGAACCTAAAGCTGGACACCTGAATCTGAAGAGGACATAGATCAGCCAGAATTCTCACGCACTGCTGGTGGGAATGCAAAATAGTGCAGCAACTTTGAAAGACAGTTTGTTGGTTTCTTACAGAAAAATAAATATACTTGTACCATGTGATTCAGCAATTAAACTCCTTGGTATTTATCCAAAGGAGCTGAAAACATGTCCACACAAAATCCTGCACACAGGTGTTCAGAGCAGTTTTACAATTCCTGAAACTTTGAAGCAATGTAGAGGTCCTTCCAAAGTGAATGGATAAATAAATTGTGGTTCTTACAATAGAATATTATTCAGTGCTACAAATAAATGAACTATCAAGCCACAAAAACAAATGGAGGAACCCTAAAGGTATATTACTAAGTGAAATAAACAAGTCTGAAAAGGCTGCATAATGTAGGATTCCAGCTATATGACATTCTGCAAAAGGCAAAACTATGGAGACAGTAAAAAGATCAGTGGTTCCCAGTGGGAGGAGAGGGATGAATAGGTAGAACACAGAATATTTTTTAGGGCAGTGAAACTACTCTGTATAATCCTGTGATGATAAATGTGTATCACTATACACTTGCCCACCACTGCAGTGAGTATGTTGACTTGAGGGAGACTATGCACGTGTTGGAAGAAGGCAAAGGCACCCACTCCAGTACTCTTGCCTGGAAAATCCCATGGACAGAGGAGCGTGGTAGGCTGTAGTCCATGGGGTCCCTGTGAGTCGGACACGACTAAGCGACTTCCCTTTCACTTTTCCCTTTCATGCATTGGAGAAGGAAATGGCAACCCATTCCAGTCTTCTTGCCTGGAGAATCCCAGGGGCCGGGGAGCCTGGTGGGCTGCCGTCTCTGGGGTCACACAGAGTCGGACACGACTGAAGCGACAGCAGCAGCAGCAGCATGCATGTGTTGGGGTGGGGAGTCTATGGAAAATATCTGTACCTTCCACTCAATTTTCCTGTGAACCTAAAATTCTAAATTGTGTCTTTATAAAAACAATTGGGGAACAAAATCATTGGGTTAGCATCAAAGATAGACTGTATCAGGGTCAGCAAACATTTTCTATAAAGGGTAAAGTATGGTCTTTAGTGTACATACTTTTTTTTTTTTTTTTGACAATTCCTCAAAAATGTGAAAACAATTGCCAGCTGATGATCCTTAAAAATGAAGTGGCAGTTTGGATGAGGCCACAGCTTGCTGATTTCTGAATTGTGTAATTAGAAACATTGGTCTTTCAGAAAAAGTTCCGAATGCTAACTTTGCAAATAGATAAAATATTTTTGAGTACCTCCTGGTCTAACAAATAATAGATTAGAAATCTATATTCTGATTAAAATGGTGTTGTTGAGTGATGTATTATCGATCTTCCTCAATCTAACAATATTGAAAAAATATTTTAAACATATACTTGAAGTATATGGAGCTTCCCTGGTGGCTTAGTTGGTAAAGATTCCACCTGCAATGCGGGAGACCTGGGTTCGACCCCTGGGATGGGAGGATCCCCTGGAGAAGGCAAAGGCTACCCACTCTAGTATTCAGGTGTAGTATGTAGATGCTCCATCATTATGACAAAAAGCAAAAGGAGAGAGGAGTCTTACCCAAGAAGAGGAAAACAAAACTTCATGAAAGATGGCTGATAAACTCAGTAAGCAGGTGAACTGTCATTCAGTGAAATACATATATTAAGGCAATCTTCTAAAACAGATTTTAAAAACAAGTATCTTTGAAATCTTAAAAGGGATACAGGAATTCATGTGTGCTTGCATGCTAAGTCGCTTCAGTCATGTCTGACTGTGTGTAATCCCTGTCCATGGGATTCTCCAGGCAAGAATACTGGAGTGGGTGGCCATGACTTCTCCAGGAGATCTCCCCAGACTCGGGGATTGACCCTGTATCTCTTACATCTCATGTGTTGGCAGACAGGTTCTTTACCACTTGTGCCACCTGGGAGGCCTGATAGAGGAATAAGTAATATTTATAAAATAACAAAAGGTAATTATGGATTATAGACAGATGTGACTCAAGAATAGGGAAAACAAAACAGAACAAATTAGAGATTCTGGAATTGAAAATTACTGTCATGTTTTAATTAGTGGATGAACATAATCAAAGTGATAATCAGTTGAAGACCAGAGCAAAACTCTGAAAGTTTGAGAAAAAAGTGAAAATGAAATTAAAGACCTAAGTCATAAAATAGATTGAGAAATTCTAACATATACATATGTTCCAAAAATAAGAAATGTGGCAATGGGAAAGATGCTAGATTTTAAGAAATGAGACAGGGTCTTCTGAGTCAAAGAAAAACTTAGATCCTCGGGGAGTGACCTAAGTTGTAAATATTAGATATAAAAATTTAGTCAGTCCTATATACAGTGTAGCAACAGCACCACCCTGTATGACACTTTTGGGTGAAATAGAAAACACTTGCTTCTGTCCATACAGTCCATTAATTTCATGATTGGGTGAGGAGCCGATGGCCTAGGTTTTGCCTCTAGTTGCCCCCCTAGCCGTATTCCTTTGAACAGGGCAAGAACACCCTGTTCAAACACCCTGTTCTCCAACACCACGGTTTAAAAGCATCAATTCTTCAGTGCTCAGCTTTCTTTATAGTTCAACTCTCACATCCACACATGACTACTGGAAAAACCGTAGCCTAGACTGTCAGACAGACCTTTGTTGGCAAAGTAGTGTCTCTGCTTTTTAATATGTTGTCTAGATTGGTCATAGCTTTTCTTCCAAAGAGTAAGCGTCTTTTAACTTCATGGCTGCAGTCACCAACTGCAGTGATTCTGGAGCCCCCCAAAATAAATTCTGTCACTGCTTCCATTGTTTCCCCATCTATTTGCCATGAAGTGATAGAACCAGATGCCATGATATTAGTTTTCTGAATGTTGAGCTTTAAGCCAACCTTTTCACTCTCCCCTTTCACTTTCATCAAGAGGCTCTTTAGTTCTTCACTTTCTACCATAAGCGTGGTGTCATCTGCATATCTGAGGTTACTGATATTTCTCCCAGCAATCTTGTTTCCAGCTTGTGCTTCATCCAGCCTCGCATTTTGCATGATTTATTCTGCATACAAGTTAAATAAGCAGGGTGACAATATGCAGCCCTGACGTACTGCTTTTCTGATTTGGAACCATGTCCAGATCTAACTGTTGCTTCTTGACCTGCATACAGATTTCTCAGGAGCAGGTCAGGTAGTCTGGTATTCCCATTTCTTGAAGAATTTTCCACAGTTTGTTGTGATCCACACAGTCAAAGGCTTTGGCATAGTCAATAAAGCAGAAATAGATGTTTTTCTGGAACTCTCTTCCTTTTTCTATGATCCAATAGATATTGCCAATTTGACCTCTGGTTCCTCTGCCTTTTCTAAACCCAGCTTGAACATCTGGAATTTTACACTTCACTTACTGTTGAAGCCTGACTTGGAGGACTTTGAGCATTACTTTGCTAGCATGTGAGATGAGTGCAATTGTGTGGTAGGTTCTTTTTTTTCCCCATATGTGTATGATAATGTGTGCTTGCAGTCAGTAGAATAAAACTCTTTAAATGCTGAGGGAAAAGGATTCACATCCTGAGGCATGGTATAGCACTAAAATTGTCATTCAGAAGTAAGGATGAAATAGTTTTAGTGTTAGTTGCTCAGTTGTGTCTGACTCTTTGTGACCCCAGGGCCTTTAGCCTGCCAGGCTCCTCTGCCCATAAGATTTCCTTGGCAAGAATGGTGGAGTGAGTTGCCATTTCCTTCTCCAGGGGATCTTCCTGACCCACCAATTGAACCAGGGTATCCTACATATAAAGGCTGATTCTTTACCATCTGAGCCACCATGGAAGCCCATAAATAGCTTTGGACAACATCTAATCGAATTTATCTCTTACAGATTCTTGCTGAGAGAACTACAAAAGGATGGACTCCAGCAAAAGAATAAGTGAATCTAAGGAATGGAGTGGGATATAAGCAATAAGGGTAAGTAAAACATGTATATTTAGTTCTAATGTAACACAGTGAGTTTATTGAGAAAGAAAAATGTTAAACTTAGTTGAGTTTACTTCAGTTATATCCTTCTCTCTGCCTCTGTTTCAACTATTTTCAGTATAGTGACTTGCTCTTTATTGACCATTACGTGTCTGTTTCTCCTGCTAGCTAACTACCGCTACACTAAGAAAAGGAAAACAGTTGCTATTTAAATAATATAAGAGAATGAAAACCAGAAAATATTTGTCTTTATAAGCCTTGGGTAGGCTCACCTAGTGCTTAGATAAGTGCCTCTCATGTAAAAGATGATCAATATATTTATTGAGTGAATAATATATTCTCTTTTCCAGCCTGTGGTAAGATTAGTGATCAGAGGTTCATATCCTTGGTTTGATTTTCTCAGAAGACAGTGATAAAAATGAAGCTATAATTAAAACATGTTACAAAGTCTACATTTTCAAGAACTTTTGGCAAAGAATAATTTTGGAGGAGACAGTTTTCTGAGAGTTCTCTTTTAGGTCTTAAATAAATCTTAGGTTTAAAAAAATCTTGACTTTTATCTGAGCAACAATTTGGAAAGGAAATAGGTATTTTAAAGATAAATTCTTAAAGTATTCTTTCAGGATATGTCACTCAGTTATTTTTCCATAAAAAAAGACAGACAAGGTCCTCACCATCATTTCAGAAGCCCTTTCTGTCCAGGCTGTGTGCTGTCCTAGTATTTCTTTAGGGAAATCTCTGCAATGGCCTGGCAGCTCCGACCTGGTGGTGAGATCATCATCTTGGCAGAGTTATGGTCATTTCCTTACACTTTTGCTCCATACCCAGCTTGCCAATCAGTAGTTGGGCATATTTAAGGTACCAGCACTAGCAGTCAAGATCCCTTACTGAACTTTATGATTACGTTAGAAAGGGCTTTTGTCCATATACTCATGTTTGCCAGGGATGTGTGACACATTGTTAAAAGCCAGACTTTTCATGAGGCAGGTGGGTCTAGTCCCCAAATCTGTATTATTTGGTAGTTCTTGGTGAGTCAGCTATGGAAAAGTCCAGGTCTGTATATGTTGTGTTGTTTCATCATCTGGGGTTTTTGATTCTTAAAACTTGTGATGTGGCTACCGGCTAAGATTGAGCTGCTGATCTGGCATCAGGATAAAAGCCAGGCCTCATCCACGTTGAAGTCTTTTCTGTTTTTACACCTACCATCTTTCAGAGTACTAATAGTATCCATTGATTTTTAACAAAAATAAAACAGAAACCTGTTGTTGTTCAGTCACTATGCTGTGTCTGACTCTTTGCGACCCCATAGACTGGAATCCGCCAGGCCTCCCTGTCCCTCGCCATCTCCTAGAGTTTGCCCAAGTTCATATCCATTGAACATACACCTGTTAAATATCTAATCAGTTTTTCTCTCTTTTTGCTACCTATTTAAAATAAAATTTATAATATAGATCAAGAGTTAAAGAAATATAAAAACAATCATGCTTCAATTGATAGCATCTATTTGACATTAACATTTTCCTAGTTTATTATAGGAAAATAACTCTTATTTACTGTGATGAAAAGATTTCCAAAGACATATAGTAAAGAGTTTGATGCTTTGGGGCTTCAGAAAAACTTTAGAGAAAAATTTTATGGAAATGCTTTTGTTTACCTTTTCAAACTCATTTCTTTGAAATTATGAGAGAGAGGGGACCATGTCCATTTTCCTTTAAATGTATTTTTCAGTGTTTCAATTAAGCAGATAGTATACAATATTTTTCATATGTAATGAAATCAGTGGTTATTTTAACAGTAAGACAGAAGGCTCACTGAGCATTTGAAAACAGCCGTGATAGGTAGGGAAGTATATTTTTCAGAGTCTACTAAGGTGAAAGAAGTAATTTTAACAGGAGAATTTAATATAAAACATGGTCATCCAGGAATTGGACATCGGGCAAAAGGAACGCTAAGATTTCACAGACTGTCCCTAGAACTGAGAAAGTTAAGAGAACAGCTTAGAATTATCAAAAATTAGAATTTTGGCTGAGGGACACAGAGCTTGGGCTCAGACTTCTGGGAGGGTGGGACTGAGCTGTGTTAGAGCCTCGGGAAAGGCACCGAAGTGCTGCCCAAGTGTGGGAGCCTGACATTTATGGAGGGGGTACTAGCTGGCTGCATCTGGGGCCAGCGAGAAACCACAGTGAGGTGGGTCCTGCCAGTGCTGGGAAAGTGCTACTGGAATCAGCTATACCACTGGAATAACCAGCCAAAGGTGCCTCTTTGTTGGATGGTAATGAGAGTAAAAGGAATCAAAACAGGAACAGGAAATAACCTAGAAGGACAGTGTCCATCCTTTATCCTGTGTCCTTCCTTTATCCTATCTACTCTCTCTCAAGTGCCTAGAGAACCTAACACTGACCCCACTAGCCAAAGATAAATGGTTTGCACCACCTCCCTGCTCCTCCCAGAATTACAAAAAGTAAAGAATACAAGAGTGGACCTGAAGCTAAGAGGTGACAGTTTAATAATGAGCATAGGAGAAAACAAAATAAAATAAAACTGACCTGTCTTGCTTACCATCTATATGATTATTTCATGAAAAATAATACTTTTGACCTTTGTATTTTAGGTAAAAGTAATCTCTTTTTTTTTCCAGAAAATATTTTTCTTTGTCAATTAACTAAATGGAGTCTGAAAAGAAGTTAGTTGGATAAAGATGGTTGGCTCAACATATGCATGTGCTTTCCCAAATTTCTCAAAACAGCTGAAGAGGTATTTTTTAAAATCTTAATTATGTTATAAAATAATAATAATTCATGACAGAAAGAAAGAGGGGGAAAAAAGAATTCTGATGAAAAGGCACATCCCAAAAGAAAGCTGGAGAATGTCACTGCAGATGTGGGAGTGGTTCCCAGGGAGCTGGAACCTAAAAGTCAATGAATATGAGAAGCAGATCAGGCTTCTGAATATTGGGATGAATAATAGGGTAATTTCTTTTTGAGGAGGAAAACCAATCAGCCCCCCTTTTATCTGCAAAGGGGCTAGCGGGTACAATAGCAATTGCTGTCAATATAAAGGGATTGGTGTAGGCTGTGAGGCACAGAGGAAGTCCCTCATATGGTTAATGACCCCTGGAAGGGGCATTGGGTCAGAGAGTAGAAGAATAGCTGCAAAGTCATCTACAAAACATGCCCTGTTCTTTTCCTACAAACACCCGAGGTAACTATTCAAGAAAGGAACAGGTCAAACAGTGACTCTGAAATACAAAGATGAATAGACAGTAAAGAATTGCATGAGAAGGTCGGTCACTATGAAAGAGAGTCACCAAATTCACAAAGAAGATGACTACTTTACCCCTGAAAATTTAGTTATTTAAGTAGAAAAAAAAATAATAAAGGAACTACAATTGATATTGAAGAGATGATATCTATTTTTTTAAGGCTGTTATCAGGAGAAAAGCAAATGCCTTGGTAATTATAAATCATTGATAATTTAAAAATAATCTTAATTGTTTTATAAAACTGTAATTCAGGATAATGCATATGGGGGAAAAAGAAACCAGATGAATTTAATTCATACAGAACAACATGAATCAGCAACAGTATTTATACAAATGTAAGTATTTTGGTAGAATCTTAAGATCTCATTAGTTATCTTCAAGGCTGAATAGACACAGCTAAAGAATGAGTTTATGCTGAGGTGCATGTATCATTACATAAAGTAGAATTTTCTTCTATTCTGAAGAAATATGCCCAGGGCTGGAATTATAAGATCATATGGTAACTCTATTTTTAGGTTTTTTTTTCCCCCCTCAATTTAAGGAACCCTCGTGACTGTTCTCCATAGTGGCTGTACTAATTTACATTCCCACCAACAACATAGGAGGGTTCCCTTTTCTCCACACCCCTCTCCAGCATTTATCATTTGTAGACTTTTGGATGATAACCATTCTGTGCAGTGTTAGGTGATACCTCATGGTGGTTTTGATTTACACATCTCTGATAATGAGCAGTGTTGAGTGTCTTCTCATGTGCCTGTTCACCATCTGTATATATTCTCTGTAGACATGTCTATTCAGATGTTCCCATTTTTGACTGAGTTGTTTGTTTTTTTGCTATTGAGTTGTATGAGCTGTTTGTTTATTTTGGATATTGACCCCTTGTCAGTTGCATCTTTTGCAAATATTTTCTCCCATTCCATAGGTCATCTTTTCATTTTGTTGTTGGCTTCCTTTGATGTCTGAAAGCTTTTAAGTTTGATTAGGCCCCATTTGTTTATTTTTTATCTTGGAGACAGATCTAAGATTTCGCTGTGATATGTCCAAAAATGTTTTGCCTATGTTCTCTTCTTGGAATTTTATAATGTCATGTCTTATATTTAGATATTTAAATCACTTAGAGTTTATTTTCATGTATGGTGTGAGGGCATTTTCCAGTTTCATTGATTTACATGTAGTTGTCCACCTTTCCAAACACCACTTGTTGAAGAGAATGTCTTTTCTCCATTGTATAGGTTTGCCTCCTTTATCAGAGATTAACTGAATGTAGATATGTGGGTTTATTTCTGGGCTATCTGTTCTGTTCCATTGATTTATACGTCTGCTCTTGTGCCAATACTATTCTGTTTTAATTACTGTAGCTTTGTAGCGTTGTCTGAAGTCTGGAATGGTTATGCTTCCAGCTTTTTTCTTTTCCCTCAGGGGCGCTTTACCAATTCCAGGTCTTTTGTGGTTCCATATAAATTTTAGGATAATTTGTTCTAGTTCTATGATAAATGTCATGGGTATTTTGATAATGATTGCATTAAATCTGTAGATTGCTTTGGTAGTATGGCCATTTTAATCATATTAATTCTTCTAGTCCAAGAGCATGAGATATCATTCCATTTCTTTGAATCATCTTCAAAATTATTTATCAATGTTTAATTGCTCCCAGTATGTAAGTCAGAGAAGGCAATGGCACCCCACTCCAGTACTCTTGCCTGGAAAATCCCATGGATGGAGGAGCCTGGTAGGCTGCAGTCCATGGGGTCGCTAAGAGTCAGACATGACTGAGCGACTTCTCTTTCACATTTCACTTTCATGCATTGGAGAAGGAAATGGCAACCCACTCCAGTGCTCTTGCCTGGAGAATCCCAGGGATGGTGGGAGCCTGGTGGGCTGCTGTCTCTGGGGTCGCACAGAGTCAGACATGACCGAAGCGACTTAGCAGCAGCAGCAGTATGTAAGTCTTTCACCTCTTTCGTCAGGTTTTTTCTAGGTATTTTATTTTTTGATGTGATTTTATACCTTTTTTTTTTTTTTGCATTCTCTTTCTGATATTTCATTGAAATCTGTTGCATTTTATTACAGTAAGGAAATGCAGCAGATTTCTGTATGGTAAGTTTATATCCTGCTACCTTACTGAATTCATTTATCAGTTCTAGTAGTTTTGCTCAATGTTCATAGCAAGACCATTTACAGTAGGCAAGACATGAAAGCAACCTAAGCGCCCATCAGCAGCTAAATGAATAAAGATGTAGTATATACACACACACAGTGGATATTACTCACCCACAAAAAGAATGAAATAATGCATATATAGCAGCATGGATGGAACTAGAGATTATAATACTAATTATTTTAAGTCAGACCGAGAAAAACAAATATCATATGATATCACTTTTATGTGGAATCCAAAAAAAGTGATATAAATGAACTCATTTACAAAACAAATAGATTTACAAACTTAGAAAACAAATTTATGGCTATGAAAGGGGAAAAGGGAAGGAGGAATAAATTAGGAGTTTGGGATTAACATACACCCTACTATATAGAAAATAGATAAACAATGAGGACCTGCTGTGTAGCACAGGGAACTATATTCAATATCTTACAGTAACATATAATAGAATATAACCTGAAAAAGAACATGTATATCCTATATATGACATATATAAAGAATCACTTTATTATACACCTGAAACTAATATAACATTGTAAATCAATTATACTTCAATAAAAAAAGACATAACACAGCAACATGAATCAAAAATAATATCTATGCCAGTATAAATTCCTTGGTAGAAATTTAAAGATTGGTTTAAAGGCAGAATAGACATAGCTAAAGAACGAGTTAACAAGTCAAGGTTTTTCTCCATGGAGGAAAAACAGATTAAAAATGACAAAAAGTTGTTATGTGGAAAATGGGTCCAAAATGCGTAATATTTTTGTCTTCCAAACATTTCAAGCATATAAAAAAGAGAATGCAGGGACTTCCTTAGTGGTCCAGTGGTTAAGACTAGGTGCTTCCAATGCAGGGGGCATGGGTTTGTTCCCTGGTCAGGGAACTAAGATGCCACATGCCATGTGGCCAAAGAAAATAAAAATTTAAAAAATAAGAGAGGTGGAATGGAATAAATTATTTATAAAGCATTTTCTGTGTGTACTACTATACTAATTTAAAAGGGCCCACCAAGCTACAGTGGATTAAATAATAAAAGACACATAATTTGCCTATTGTGTTCACAGTCACATGCCTAGAAGACTAAACAAGTGCTTGGCACATAGTAGGTGCTCAAAAAAGATTTATCAGATGAATGAAGGAATCTAAATGTAAAATGGTAAATTTTGAGAACACCAAGATTAAAGAAAAAAAAAGATTCTAAGTGTCTACAAAGAAAAAAATGTAAGTTAGATTTGCATTATATGTGATGAGAAATACCAGGTTGGGCAAAATTTCAGATTCTGAGGGAAATTGGTTTTGAAAATAAAATCTTATAGTTAACCACATTAACATTTAAATGTGAGTATAAAATAAGACATTTACAAGTATGCAAAGACTCAGAAACATACTAATCTGTAGATCCTCTGTAAAGTATTTCAGCTTGTGCTTTGGCAAAACAAAAATGAATTGAGAGAGGACATAGACCGGGGAACAAATGAACCAGGAAAGCTCATAGCAAAGCTTGTGTAATTATACTTCATTGAAAAATAACAGCCTGGGACGAAAATTCCCAAAGATCTCAACAGAGGAGTTAGTTGGTCAGGAGCTGAGGGAGAGTTGAGTGGGGATTAATAGATAGGAGGAAGAAAAAATCTTTCCTGCTCTGTTCAGTAGGTAAATATAGTAATACATTAAATTTTTTGAAAAGTATGTTTTAACATAATGGAAACCATAGATTAAATGTTCTTAAAACTCAGAGTATAGAAGAATCTTTTAGAGTGTTTCATTTAAAAAAATGTTTGGTCAAATTATATGAGCATTTTTAATGTTGATTGTTGTAAAGTAGCTAAGTGGTATCTAAATCTTTGTGACCCCATGAACTACAGCAACACTGTCAAACTCTCTGTAGTAAAATTTGCCAATTTATATTGTGTCAACAGTACTTAAAATTACTTTTTCCTATACCTTCACAACACTTGATATAATCAAATGACTTTTTCCTCAATCTGATCATATTTTTAAACTTAGTCTTTATTCGAGCAGTGTATCACAGTTATCCCTTGAGACCCATAAAAGAGAGCTCTAATTTGTTCTTTAAAATAGCTGTATAATGTTTCATAGTGGTTATTACTTCTTAAGATCATGCCTGTTTTGCTCTTGTTGCTGTTGTTAAAAATTAATATTTTTCACCAAGTATTCTTGTGTAGGGAAAGATTGCAAGGTCAAATGTGAGAATCTAATTTTAGCAGATTCTATTAAATTTCTTTGACTTTAAACTTTTCCTGACCACTCAGTCCAAAACACTTTAAATTCACTCAAAATTCTTATTACTCTGAAAATTTCACTCACTTAATTGTTCATCTGATATTTTATTCTGTTTACCTTGAGAATATAAGCCCTTTTAGACAGGGACATTGTCTCACTTTCTGTATGCCCAGTGTTTATAGCAGTCAAGAAGTTACTGATGAATGAATGCAAGTGCGAGGGATAAACCCACAGTGTCTTGCTACTTCCTAACTTTTGTTCCTGCTATTCCCTCTACCGAAAATATTGTTACCTGTCAAACTGTACTAACTCTTCAAGACCTAGTTCCACTGCTTCTTTATTCATGAAGGAGCCTTTGGGTTCCTTCCCTCGGAAGTGACTTTGTCTTTGCTCCTGCCTCTGCAGTGCCTGTAGGACAGTCCACACGCACTCCATCTTGCTTCGATCATAACAGCGTCCTTTGTTATTTACACAGCTGTCTTCTCAGTGGATCAGAGACTCCTGAGAACAGAGGCCATGTCCATTTTTCTTTCTGTTCTCCAGCACTCTGATCATTGTACCTTGAACTTGACAGAATTCTTATTTTAATATGGCAGAAAGTGAAGAGCAACTCAAAAGCCTCTTGATGAAAGTGAAAGAGGAGAGTGAAAAAGTTGGCTTAAAGTTCAACATTCAAAAAACGAAGATCATGGCATCCAGTCCCATCACTTCATGGGAAATAGATGGGGAAACAGTGGAAACAGTTTCACACTTTATTTTTTGGGGCTCCAAAATCACTGCTGATGGTGACTGCAGCCATGAAGTTAGAAAACACTTACTCCTTGGAAGAAAAGTTATGTCCAACCTAGATAGCATTTTCAAAAGCAGAGACATTACTTTGCCGACTAAGGTCCATCTAGTCAAGGCTATGGTTTTCCCTGTGGTCATGTATGGATGTGAGAGTTGGACTGTGAAGAAGGCTGAGCGCTGAAGAATTGATGCTTTTGAACTGTGGTGTTGGAGAAGACTCTTGAGAGTCCCTTGAACTGCAAGGAGATCCAACCAGTCCATTCTGAAGGAGATCAACCCTGGGATTTCTCTGGAAGGAATGATGCTAAAGCTGAAATTCCAGTACTTTGGCCACCTCATGCGAAGAGTTGACTCATTGGAAAAGACTCTGATGCTGGGAGGGATTGGGGGCAGGAGGAGAAGGGGACGACCGAGGATGAGATGGCTGGATGGCATCACGGACTCGATGGATGTGAGTCTGGGTGAACTCTGAGAGATAATGGTGAACAGGGAGTCCTGGCATGCTGCGATTCATGGCGTCACAAAGAGTTGGACACGACTGAGCAACTGAACTGAACTGAACTGATTACCATAGGTATCTTAATACTCTGATAGACTTAGTAGAAGAATGTTCAAATTTGAAACCAAAAAATAAAGAGTTCTTTCATTCTAAGTTGTATGATACTCTTTTTATTTATTTTTTTTAATTGGAGGAGAACTGATTTACAATGTTGTGTTAGTTTTTCTACTGTACAACAATGTGTATCAGCAATCCATATACATATATCCCCTTCCTCTTGAGCCTGCCTCCCGCCCACTCCCCACCCTCATCCTAGCCCTCTACATCATCACAGAGCCCCAAGCTGAACTCCCTGTCTTATGCAGCAGGTTCCCACTAGCTATCTACTTTATGCATGGTAGTGTGTATATGTCAATGCTGTGCTCTCAGTTCTTCCCACCTTGTCCTTACCCCACTGTGTCCATAAGTCTCTTCTCTATGTCTGCATCTCTATTCCTGCCCTGCAAATACATTCATCAGTATCATTTTTCTCGATCCCCTATACATGGTTAATATAAAATATTTGTTTTCATTTTCTGACTTATTTTACTCTATATGATAGGCTCTAGGTTCATGTACATCACTACAAATGACCCAATTTTATTCCTTTTTATGGCTGGTTAATATTCCATTGTAATATGTACCACTACTTCTTTATCCATTCATCTGTCAGTGGACATCTAGATTATTTCCATACCCTGGCAATTGTAAATAGTGCTGCAATGAACGTTGGGGTACATGTGTCTTTTTGAATTATGATGTTCTCAGGGGATATGCCCAGTAGTGGGATTGCTGGCTCATATGGTAGTTTTAGTCCTAGTTTCTTAAGGAATCATCATACTGTTCTCCATAATGGCTGTATCAATTTACATTTCCATCAACAGTGCAAGAGAGTTCCCTTTTCTCCATATCTGCAGCATTTATTATTTGTAGATTTTTGATGATGGCCATTCTGACTGTTGTAAGGTGTACCTCATTGTAGTTTTGATTTGTATTTCTCTAATAATGAGCAATATTGGGCATCATTTCATGTGTTTGTTGGCCATTTGTATGATATCCATTTTGAATTAACCTCCACATACCTCTCTCCTTTTTGTAAATGAGGATTATAATTCCTAACTTGCAAGGTTACAGTGAAACCTTTTACATGTACAACAAAACATGTATGTGTGAGGTATGCAAGTGGCCATATATGAAGCATAGTTCTTGGAACATAGCAGACAGGTATTTGGTGATTCATTCATTTGCTCAGTAAACACCGAGTGCTTGCTCTGTGACAGACACTTATGACAGTGATTACGATTTTAAAAAGCCCCAAATCTTAGAATTTTCACTGATAGATGTTTGTAATTTGGGGAAGAATAAAAAACAAGGAAATACATTTTCATTTAAGTGATTAAGAAGTTTAAAGCTCAGGTATATGCTATGCTGGAACAAGAGAATCCCAGTCTTGAGATGTTTGTTTAATGAATCTGAGATCAAATCCTACTTCATTAAAAAGTTATTAAACATAGAGACTCCTCTCAATTTAAGTCCAGATAAATTGAAGAACTTATGAATTACTTTTGAATCTCTTAGGTGAAATAAGCAAAATCTATTTATATAAACTTTATTAGCATATGGAGTACAAGAAATAACTTTGAATATTGCATTTACCAAAACAGAACAGTAAAACTAACTTTAGTGACTGTATTTCAAATTTTTAAAATGTCAACTAAATTCATTTTAAAAGCAGCTTAAAATGTGTTGCCTTTAACTATCTATCTGAGTCTTCAAAATAAATTCATGGTGGTATAGTCTGCTTTTTATGTGGAATATTTCTTTTTACAAAACATAGACCAAATACCAGTATCAATTCAGTTCAGTTCAGTCACTCAGTCGTGTCCAACTCTTTGCAACCCCATGAATCGCAGCATGCCGGGCCTCCCTGTCCATCACCATCTCTCGGAGTTCACTCAGACTCACGTCCATCGAGTCCGTGATGCCATCTAGCCATCTCATCCTCAGTCGTCCCCTTCTCCTCCTGCCCCCAATCCCTCCCAGCATCAGAGTCTTTTCCAATGAGTCAACTCTTCGCATGAGGTGGCCAAAGTACTGGAGTTTCAGCTTTAGCAAATACCAGTATAATGTCTGAAATTTAAATTTTAGTAATTTACTTTGTCACTCCATTTCTGATATCTAAAATGACCTTTCTTCTCAGCTACTTACTTGAAAAGTGTATTTTCATGCGTTTCATACTGTCTCTTCTTCATTATTTAATTTGGGGCTCAGAAATTTTAAAATGTTGTCAATTATATACAAGAAAAAAGTAACTTTGGGGCTTATATAATTTAAGCTTTATATTGTGGCTTTCTTTTTTGACATATAAAATCTGTCATTTTAATTTTCTCTTTATACATATTATGACTTTTTTTACTTTCAAAAGTAAAAGACAACAGCAGCAAAGTCATTATAGCTTAATCATAATAAATATTTCATGATATACTGCCTAAGGCCCCTAATATTTAAAAAACATTAGAATAAATTCCTGAAGATAGCAATTAAAATAGCTCAAGGAGAAATTAATTTGATTTCCTTAATTATTTCAATTATTGCAATGATAATTTAACAGTTTCACTAAATAATTAAAAAGGTAAATCTTCAAAAATACATGATTGCCTAGAAGTTAAAAAGAAAAAAAGATTCACTGATCCCTTTTCAGTACTTCAGATAAAGCTATTTTCTATCACTCAGTGTTCATTTTCACAGTGATTCATGTAATAATGATTTCTTCTTAGAATTTTGATTTCTGGGAAATATGAATTATTAGCTTGTTTTCTTCTCCCATCTACTAAGGTTTCTCCCATTACTTTTTTGATTTCCTTTTTTGCCTTTATTGGTTAGGAACTTTCTGCTGAACTTAAGTGGTATTCAAACATAGCAAATATACTCTCAAGGGTATAGTTGCCACCTCTTTTTTCCTGAAAAGCTTTCTTTTTATCTTTATGATAATTACCTTGTGTACTCATGTGTTTCACATGCAAATCCATGAAACTCTTTCAAATATTATAAATATATAAAAGGCTTTTCCTTAAAAATTCTATTCTATTTGTGATTCTTTGATGTAGTAGTTGAAGAAATGGAAGCAACAATTAAATCTGTGTGCACATACACACACAACACACACACACGTTTTTTTTTGTTTGTTTTGTTTTGTTTTATTAAACAAAGCAAAGATAGCCTAAGTTTACTTAATGGACTGATGTTGAAGCTGAAACTCTAATACTTTGGCCACCTGATGTGAAGAGCTGACTCATTTGAAAAGACCCTGATGCTGGGAAAGATTGAGGGCAGAAGGAGAAGGGGAAAACAGAGGATGAGATGGTTGCATGGCATCACCGACTCAATGGACATGGGTTTGGGTGAGCTCCGGGAGTTCGTGATGGACAGAGAGGCCTGGTATGCTGTGGTTCATGGGGTCACAGCTGGATGTGACTGAGTGACTGAACTGAACTGAACTGGAAAAAAAATTATTATTGTGGTGCCACTGAGAAAAATGAAAGCAACTGGATCTTTGAAAACATTTGGAAGTCTGGGGAAGATGAGACAGAGAAATAAGTCCCCATTTTAAAGCCAGAGACAAAGGCAAAGCATAGAGGCTGATAGAGGATTGAGTCCAGAGAACGAACTTGAACCTGCACAGAGTACATCCTCACAGATGGAGAACACGTCACAAAATTTTTTCTTTTTGTTTGCATTGAATGCCAGGTATTTTAGATAGGTATATCAAATTGCTGTAACAGACTTAAAAGTGAAAAATGTCTCAAACACATTGGAAGTTAAAACAGTTTGACTAAAACTAACAGATTGTGATGTGAGAGTTGGACCATAAAGAAGGCTGAGTGCCAAAAAATTGATGCTTTCGAATTGTGATGCTGCAGAAGACTCGAGAGTCCCTTGGACAGTAAGGGGATCAAGCCAGTCAATCCTAAAGGAAATCAACCTTGAATATTCATTGGAAGGACTGATGCTGAAGCTAAAACTCCAGTATTTTGACCACCTGATGCGAAGACTGACTCATTGGAAAAAAACCTGGTGCTGGGAAAGATTGAAGGCGGGAGGAGAAGGGGACTTCAGAGGATGAGATGGTTGGATGGCATCACCAACTCAATGCACATGATTTTCAGCAAGCTCTGGGGGATGGTGAAGGACTGGGAAGCCTGGCATGCTGCAGTCCTTGGAGTCACAAAAAAGTCAGACAGGACCAAGTAACTGAAAAACAACAGCAAGAGACTGCATTTGTTTTGAGATGAATTGGAAAGTAATTTTGTCCTTTAAATGTATTTACAAGCAGAATTCTGAAAGGTAAATTTAAATACTCCATGGGGTCGCAAAGAGTTGGACACGACTGAGCGAGTGAACTGAACTGAAATTTAAATAACAGCAAGAGACTGCATTTGTTTTGAGATGAATTGGAAAGTAATTTTGTCCTTTAAATGTATTTACAAGCAGAATTCTGAAAGGTAAATTTAAATACTCCATGGGGTCGCAAAGAGTTGGACACGACTGAGCGAGTGAACTGAACTGAAATTTAAACACTAAAGTAGGAATCATTTCCCAGAATTATTGACAAAAGTAGACCCAAGGAGTAGTGGTGTCTTTATTTTAAAGTTGCCTGGGGAAACTGATTTATTCTTTGATTTTCAGTCTCTTATTACATGCATGATAGTAGATGACATTATGACCAATTCTGCTAAAATAGTGACTCCCAGAGTCACATCTATTAGTCATCTGCTTCTAGTGTTTTTCTAATTCAAGTGTAAACTAAGTTTGCCAGTTATGGTTTAAAAACTGTGACAGTCAAATAAAGAGAAATTTTAGGTTGATTTGGTTGGTTAAATTTTGTGTAAATAGGAAAAGTGAATCCTCCAGTTTCCTGGTCATCACTGGATGACTTAATCACTTATCCTCTTTTCTAATTTTTACCTTCCCACAAAACTCCTTGGATTTTTTGTTTGTTTGTTTAAATCTTTTACTTGGCATTAGACTGTTACAGGTACACAGATCTGTAAGATAACTGGATCTGAGATTACTAGCATCTGAATTGGCAAAAATGTGTTTAAATGAATGGAATTTAATTAAAAAACAATTCCAGTCCACTAATTTCATTCTTTTTTTTTTCTTTTAAAACATGTACTGATAGCCCAAAGATAAGTAACGTTAGAAAAATTATGAGAATCCCGGTAACTTTATATTCCACTGAGAATCTGTGATTTGGCCACGTATCTTATTGTTTTGGATTAGAGTAGAACATGGCACATTGGAATAAATTTTTAAGGGAAGAAGCACCATGGAATAGAGAATTGATGGTGTTGTCTGAATTGAAAGTAGAATCAGAACACATGTCATCAATTCTATTTAGTCTGCCAGGTATTACATTAAATTTAATACTAAATTAGTGTTATAAAAATTAAAGGTCCATCCTAAATCATTCAGTATTTCCTTCTCTTCCTTTATATATTATTAAAAATTTCATTAAAAGAAAAACTAAACAGTCACTGGTAGACATCAATAATCTTTGCAGGTTTGCATATTGCCTTCCAATCTGTCCCCATGTACTCCAGCCTTGTAATTTCCTGTTTATAGCAGGTCTTGTTACATATTCATGAGGATGCTTTGCTATAGTCTCAATAAGGAATACATCGCAATAAATCAGTCTTAACTAAAAGGTTTTTTTCACAGTTTCTTTGTTATCTTTAGATGATCTTGTTTGTTGAAACTTTTAAGAAAGAATTCCCTTTGGATTATATTCTCTAGCTTGAAAAATTCAAGTCTTTAATCCTGTGATGTCACATAATTTTATCTTAAAGGCCAATTCTAATAAATCAATAATGAAGACTCAGAACACTGTGTTGAGTAGGAATCTGAGTTTTCATAAGGTCTCTCAGCAGGTGATTGATTAGCAGTGATGTTCATGGAGGCAGTAGGGTGCTTTTGAAGGAAAGAATATTTATTACTGATTTTCAGAAATATTTATTATATTCTATTTAGTATTTTTACCAAATACAAAAATAATTTAGTTTCTTGCCTTTTAAAATAGATTGTTACTGTTTAAATTAATCTTTTTTTAAGGTGATAGGCAATTTTAAATCCTCTGTTTCTGGGTTAGGGTACCTCTTCATGTACCTCAACATACATATACCAGATGTCATGTCTGAGGACGAGTTTCTGCCTTAGCTCATGAGAAATAGTTTTTATAGATTTTTACAAATTGGGTCACAATCTTCTCTTATCATTATTTGCATGTTTTTTCCTCAGCTCATATTCTATATGATGGTGAAAAGGTTTGGAGTCAGCCTAGTTTGAATACTTTTTGGGAAACCACTTCCTTTTTTCTGAATTAATCAATGCAGAATTTATTTCTTCATTCTGATAGCTTAATGAATACAAGAATTCCCTTTTTTCTTATAGTTCAGAAATTTATCAATAAGTATATTTTTATCAGTCATACTTAGAATGCAAGGAGACTTCAATTTGCTCAGAAAATGTTGATTGTGCTTTTCTCTGATTGCTTGTGTTCTGATTCTTCTGTTCTTTCCCTTAAGAGAACNATACAAGAATTCCCTTTTTTCTTATAGTTCAGAAATTTATCAATAAGTATATTTTTATCAGTCATACTTAGAATGCAAGGAGACTTCAATTTGCTCAGAAAATGTTGATTGTGCTTTTCTCTGATTGCTTGTGTTCTGATTCTTCTGTTCTTTCCCTTAAGAGAACTACTTGTTTGCTGACTTTGTGATGTTTTCCATCCTCTACATCAGTCATCTCCTTTTGCATTTAATTTTGTCCCATTCTTCTGAGTTAGCCCTTGAGTTTTTAATACACTTACCTGATATACATCTTTTTAGAATTGATGCTTCCTGCTACAACACAAATTGTAACTTGTGTATAGCATTATTTTTTAGCAATTCTTACTTATCTCATTCATTTGATGTTTTGCCTCAACTGTTTATTTATAACAACCTCCTTTTATTTAATAGCAGTCATGCCTCTTAAACTTTATGGACTATGTCAAACAGTTCCTGGAAGTTTTCTTCTGATTTCTACTCAGAAGAAAACTGAGTGTCAGCAGTGCCATTTTTCAGAAGTGTTATTTATCTTACTTGACAATATTTTTCATAGGCCACGTGAAATTTGGAAAAAATAATTTTTTTCTTGCTCTCTCCTGAAATATCAGATCAGAACTTTCAGTAAACAGAAATAGAAGATTGACTTTGGTTTTTCATTTCATCCACAGGTGTGATGTAGAGTTTCTCTTCTCAGATAAACAAATTGGACTGTTGTTGTTTAGTTGCTAAGTCATGTCTGACTCTTTGTAACTCCATGAACTGTAGCACACCAGGCTTCTGTCTTTCACTATCTCCTGGAGGTTGGTCAAACTCATGTCCACTGAGTTGATGATGCTATTCAACTATCTCATCCTGGGTTGGTCCCTTTTCCTCCTGCCCTCAATCTTTCCCAGCATCAGGGTCTTTTCCAATGAGTCAGTCTTTGCATCAGGTGGCCAAAGTATTGGAGCTTCAGCATTGTCAAACTCATGTCCACTGAGTTGATGATGCTATTCAACTATCTCATCCTGGGTTGGTCCCTTTTCCTCCTGCCCTCAATCTTTCCCAGCATCAGGGTCTTTTCCAATGAGTCAGTCTTTGCATCAGGTGGCCAAAGTATTGGAGCTTCAGCATCAGTCCTTCCGATGAACATTCAGGATTGATTTCCTTTTGGATTGATTGGTTTGATCTCCTTGTTTTCCAAAGGACATTGAAGAGTCTCCACCAGCACCACAATTGAAAAGGATAATTTCTTTGATGCTCAGCCTTCTTTATAGTCCACCTCTTATATCCGTATGGAAAAGCCATTTCTTTGACTGTATGTTCCTTTGTAGGCAAAGTGATGTCTCTGCTTTTTAATGTGCTGTCTAGGTTTGTCATAACTTTTCTTCCAAGGAGAAAGTGTCTTTTAGTTTCATGGCTGCAGTTAATATCTGTGGGGATTTTGGAGTCTAAGAAAATAAAATCGGTCACTATTTTCACTTTTTCCCTTCTATTTGCCATAGAGTGATAGGACCAGATTCCATGATCTTAGTTTTTTGAATATAGAGTTTTAAGCCAGCTTTTCCACTCTCCTCTTTCACTCTTGTGAAGAGGCTCTTTAGTTCCTCTTTGCTTTCTGCCTTTAGGATGGTACTGAAGGCAATGGCACCCCACTTCAACACTCTTGTCTGGAAAATCCCATGGGAGGAGCCTGGTAGGCTGCAGTCCATGGGGTCGCTAAGAGTCAGACACGACTGAGCAGCTTCACTTTCACTTTTCACTTTTATGCATTGGAGAAGGAAATGACAACCCACTCCAGTATTCTTGCCTGGAGAATCCCAGGGATGGGGGAGCCTGGTGGGCTGCCATTTATGGGGTCGCACAGAGTCGGATACAACTGAAGTGACTTAGCAGATCTGCATGTCTGATATTATTGTTCTTCCAGCAATCTTGATTCCTGCTTGTGATTCATCCACCCAGCATTTTGCATGATGTTCTCTGAGGCAGGCAAAGTAGTGTCGACTTAAATTCCAAGTTTCTGTCAGATTTTCATAAAGTATACTCTGTTCTGCTCAGGTGCCTCTTTTCTTTATTTTTTCCCCAAGGCCTTGTTATCTCTATGATGTTGAACTACTGTAGCATATCAAATAATACAATTTCTAGAAGAATTAGAGTGTTTCTTTATTCATAGATTCTTCACCCAATAAAATATCATTTGGAGAAATACTGATCCAAAAGCACACCATGCTACTTCCATCACAGTTGTCAGGGATGTGCAGTCTTAGTTGTGTGTGTGTAAGAGGGAAGTGAGGAAGAGTAGCTAAGGAAACCTTCTACTTACCTGGAAAGGTGGGAGCTAGCAACTGGAGCAGGATGGCTACCAGCCTAGTGAGCAGTGGGCCTTTCTAGAACTAATGAGCAAAGATGCATCAGCCTCTTCCACTTTTTTTTTTTTTTTAATAATAATCTTTATATCATGAAGCAAGCTCAGAACATTTCATGAGCTAAAGGCTTGAAAGGATTTTCTAAGCCTAGATTTTCACTCAATAAATGAATCATTTATGTCCCACATGGGAAGCCATGAAAATACTGCTTCAAGTTACATAATTAATTTCCATATAAATATAAATATTTCTGAACACCTTATTTTCTCCTCTCCCATATGAGAGCAGAAGAGGACCCCAGGACATCATTTCAAAATCACCTTTCTTCGCCCTTTCCTCCCCCAAGGAAATTGGGCTCTGTCTTTCATCAACACATGATTAACCTAACTACCATTCCAAACAAAATAGCAGTTACTTCCTGAGCATGTTTATAAAATATGCAAATACAACTTGTCCTTTGCTTCATTATTGCATCCATTATTTAGTTTCATTATAAAACATTTGAGGTTAAGAAAGGATAATTAACACAATTAAGTTCCCATGGTTTAAAAATTGCCTAATTTTAGTAAATGTTTTAATGGAATTCTAGCACAAAAATGAAGAAGAAATTCATTAGCTTCATTATAACAGCACCAAATAGAACAAAATAATCACTCTGAAACTCAAAATATGCTATAAATGAATATTTATTATTTAATAGAAAGCCACTAAACTATACCTGTAGATTACCAATATATGAATATTTTTCTTTTTCTATGTTGCTGGATGAATAGTTTAAGGAAAGCGGGAGAATGAGACTTAGCTATTTATTTTTAAAGGACTTACATCTGTTTAATAGATTATAGCATGCTTAAAACATCACTGAATATGCATCTCAACAACTTTCCTTTTGGTCTACTTTGAGATTAAAATATTTAATCAACATTTATTGGAAACATGTTAAATATTAGACCCTGTATTAATGATTTTGCATTTCAAATGCTCATGTCAGAGAGGAAGAAATTTTCCTCTACATTTTTCTGGCTGGTCTAAAAATTAAATTGACATGAGATAGATTAACAAGAGAAAAATCAAGCAAAATTTTAATAACAAAGGTCAGGAACGACGGCAATAAGCAGATACCCCTCATCCAAGGGAAGGAGCAGCGGCTGTGCTTTGCTGGAGCAGCCGTGAGGAGATACCCCACGCCCAAGGTAAGAGAAACCCAAGTAAGATGGTAGGTGTTGCAAGAGGACATCAGAGGGCAGACACACTGAAACCATACTCACAGAAAACTAGTCAATCTAATCACACTAGAATCACAGCCTTGTCTAACTCAATGAAACTAAGCCATGCCTGTGGGGCAATCCAAGACAGGCAGGTCATAGTGGAGAGGTCTGACAGAACGTGGTCCACTGGAGAAGGGAATGACAAGCCACTTCAGTATTCTTGCCTTGAGAACCCCATGAATACTATGAAAAGGCAAAATGATAGGATACCAAAAGAGGAACTCCCCAGGTCATTAGGTGCCCAATATGCTACTGGAGATCAGTGGAGAAATAACTCCAGAAAGAATGAAGGGATGGAGCCAAAGCAAAAACAATACCCAGCTGTGGATGTGACTGATGATAGAAACAAGATCCGATGCTGTAAAGAGCAATATTGCATAGGAACCTGGAATGTCAGGTCCATGAATCAAGGCAAATTGGAAGTGGTCAAACAAGAGATGGCAAGGGTGAACGTCGACATTCTAGGAATCAGCGAACTAAAATGGACTGGAATGGGTTAATTTAACTCAGATGACCGTTATATCTACTACTGTGGGCAGGAATCCCTCAGAAGAAATGGAGTAGCCATCATGGTCAACAAAAGAGTCTGAAATGGAGTACTTGGATGCAATCTCAAAAATGACAGAATGATCTCTGTTCGTTTTCAAGGCAAACCATTCCATATCACAGTTATCCAGTCTATGCCACAACCAGTAACGCTCAAGAAGCTGAAGTTGAACAGTTTTATGAAGACCTACAAGACCTTTTAGAACTAACACCCAAAAAAGATGTCCTTTTCATTATAGGGGACTGGAATGCTAAAGTAGGAAGTCAAGAAACACCTGGAGTAACAGGCAAATTTGGCCTTGGAATTCTCTTGATGAAAGTGAAAGAGGAGAGTGAAAAAGTTGGCTTAAAGCTCAACATTCAGAAAACGAAGATCATGGCATCTGGTCCCATCACTTCATGGGAAATAGATGGGGAAACAGTGGAAACAGTGTCAGACTTTATTTGACTTTATTTTTTTTCTTGATGAGTCATTAGCCAGACTCATCAAGAAAAAAAGGGAGAAGAATCAAATCAACAAATTAGAAATGAAAATGGAGAAATCACAACAGACAACACAGAAATACAGAGGATCATAAGAGACTATTATCAGCACCTATATGCCAATAAAATGGACAGCTTGGAAGAAATGGGCAAATTCTTAGAAAAGTACAATGTGCCAAAACTGAACTAGGAAGAAATAGAAAACCTTAACAGACCCATATCAAGCATGGAAATCGAAACTGTAATCAGAAATCTTCCAGCAAACAAAGGCCAGGACCAGATGGCTTCACAGCTGAATTCTACCAAAAATCTAGAGAAGAGTTAACACCTATCCTACTCAAACTCTTCCAGAAAATTGCAGAGAAGGTAAACTTCTAAACTCATTCTATGAGGCCACCATTACCATAATACCAAAAGCAGACAAAGATGCCACAAAAAAAGAAAACTACAGGCCAATATCACTGATGACCATATATGCAAAAATCCTTAACAAAATTCTAGCAAACAGAATCCAACAACATTTTAAGAAGATCATACATCATAACCAAGTGGGCTTTATACCAGGGAAACAAGGATTCTTCAATATTTATAAATCAATCAATGTGATACACCACATTAACAAATTGAAAGATAAAAACCCTATGATTATCTCAATATATTCAGAGAAAGCCTTTGACAAATTCAACATCCATTTATGATGAAATCCCTCCAGAAAGCAGGCATAGAAGGAACATACCTCAGCATAATAAAAGCCATGTATGATAAACCCACAGAAAACATTGTCCTCAATGGTGAAAAATTGAAAGCATTTCTCCTAAAGTCAGAAACAAGACAAGGATGCCCACTCTCACCATTACTATTCAGCATAGTTTTGGAAGTTTTAGCCACAGCAATAAAAGAATAAAAAGAAATAAAAGGAATCCAGATTGGAAAAGAAGAAGTAAAACTCTCACTGTTTGCAGATGACATGATCCTCTACATAGAAAATCTTAAAGACTCCACCAGAAAATTACTAGAGCTAATCAATGAATATAGTAAAGTTGCAGGATATAAAATCAACATACAGAAATCCCTTACATTCATATACACTAACAATGAGAAAACAGACAGAGAAATTAAGGAAACGATTCCATTCACCATTGCAACGAAAAGAATAAAATATTTAGGAAAAAATCTACCTAAAAGAACAAAAGACATATATAGAAAACTATAAAACACTGATGAAAGAAATCAAAGATGACACAAATAGATGGAGAAATATACCATGTTCATGGATTGGAAGAATCAATATAGTGAAAATGAGTATACTACACAAAGCAATCTATAGATTCAATGCAATCCCTATCAAGCTACCAATGGTATTTTTCAGAGGATTAGAACAAATAATTTCACAATTTGTATGGAAATACCAAAAACCTTGAATAGCCAAAGCAATCTTGAGAAAGAAGAATGGAACTGGAGGAATCAACCTGCATGACTTCAGTCTATACTACAAAGCAACAGTCATCAAGACAGTATGGTACTGGCACAAAGACAGAAACATAGATCAGTGGAACCAAATAGAAAGCCTAGAAATAAATCCATGCACCTATGGACACCTTATCTTTGAAAAGGGAGGCAAGAATATACAGTGGAGAAAAGACAATCTCTTTAACAAGTGGTGCTGGGAAAACTGGTCAACCACTTGTAAAAGAATGAAACTAGAACACTGTCTAACACCATACACAAAAATAACTCAACATGGATTAAAGATCTAAATGTAAGACCAGAAAGTATAAAACTAGAGAAGATCATAGGCAAAACACTCTCTGACATAAATCACAGCAGGATCCTCTATGACCCACCTCCCAGAATATTGGAAATAAAAGCAAAAATAAACAAATGGGACCTATAAACTTAAAGCTTTTGCATAATGAAGGAAACTATAAGCAAGGTGAAAAGACAGAAAATAATAGCAAATGAAGCAACTGACAAATAATTAATCTCAAAAATATACAAGCAACTCATGCAGCTCAATTCCAGAAAAATAAGCAAACTAATCAAAAAATGGGTCAAAGAACCAAAGAGACATTTCTCCAAAGAAGACACAGATGGCTAGCAAACACATGAAAAGATGCTCAACATCACTCATTAACAGAGAAATGCAAATCAAGACCACAATGAGGTACTATCTCACATGGGTCAAAATGGCTGCTATCAAAAAGTCTACAAACAACAAATGCTGGAGAGGGTGTGGAGAAAAAGGAACCCTCTTACACCGTTGGTGGGAATGCAAACTAGTACAGCCACTATGGAGAACAGTGTGCAGATTCCTTAAAAAACTGGAAATAGAACTGCCATATGACCCAGCAATTCCACTGCTGGGCATACACACCAAGGAAACCAGAATTGAAAGAGACACATGTACCCCAATGTTCATTGCAGCACTGTTTATAATAGCCAGGACATGGAAGCAACCTAGATGTCCATCAGCAGATGAATGGATAAGAAAGTTGTGGTACATATAAACAATGGAATATTACTCAGCTATTAAAAATAATGCATTTGAATCAGTTCTAATGAGGTGGATGAAACTGGAGCCTATTAAACAGAGCAAAGTAAGTCAAAAAGAAAACCACCAATACAGTATATTAACACATATATATGGAATTTAGAAAGGTGGTAATGATGACCCTATACGTGAGACAGCAAAAGAGACACAGATGTAAAGAACAGACTTTTGGACTCTGTGGGAGAAGGCGAGTGGGATGATTTGAGAGAATAACATTGAAACATGTATATTACCATATGTGAAATAGATCTCCAGTCCAGGTTCGATGCATGAAACAAGGTGCTCAGGGCTGGTGCCCTGGGATGTCCTTGAGGGATGGTATGGGGAGGGAGGTGGGAGGGGGGTTCAGGATGAGGAACACATATACACCCATGGCTGATTCATGTGAATATATGGCAAAAACCACCACAATATTGTAAAGTAATTAGCCTCCAATTAAAATTTTAAAAATAAAATTAAAATAAATAAAAAGAGAAGTAGAATGCATTCAAAGTCTGTTTGAAGTATTCTGGTGTCACTTTATCCTTCTTTGGTGAGCATTTGTATATAGGTCAACATTCATAATTTAATGGATTTCATATATGTATGTGTGTGTATATATATATATATATTTTTCCCCCCCTTGAGGCATGAAAGTCCATTATTACTCTTAAATTGGCTATCATTTACCATTTGTACTCTGTTAGTCAACTAGAATAGTTATTTTTCTGTCTTTCCAAAAGCTACTGATATTTTCAGATAATTGCTAATTTTCCCTTCAATGTTTAAACCAAGAGTAGCCAAATCTGTGTTTCTAGTAGTCATGTATGGGTGTGAGAGTTGGATCACAAAGAAAGCAGAGTGCTGAAAAATTGATTCTTTCAAACTACAGTGCTGGAGAAGACTCTTGAGAGTCCCTTGCACTACAAGGAGATCAAACTAGTCTATCCAAAAGAAAATCAAGCCTGAGTATTCATTGGAAGGACTGATGCTGAAGCTGAAGCTGTAATACTTTGACCACCTGATAAAAGAGCCTACTCACTGGAAAAGACCCTGATGCTGGGGAAGACTGAGGGCAGGAGGAGAAGGGGGAGAAAGAGGATGAGATGGTTAGATGCCATCACCAACTCAATGGACATGAGTTTGAATAAACTCTGAGAGATAGGGACAGGGAAGCCTGGAGTTCTGCAGTCCATGGGGTCAGAAAGAGTCAGACACAACTTAGCAACTGAACAACAACAAGCCAAAGCTGTGTTGGGTGTGCTTATGGAGAGGTGAGGAAACAAATTTTGCTTCTTTTTTTTTGTCCTAAAATCCACTGGAGTATTTTTAACATTATTATTTTTTTCCTTTAGATCAAAGGCCCAGAGCTATATTAATCATTCTTGGTTCAAATCACATACTCAGTGTTGGGCCACATATATCTATGGCAAGAGTGGGATGATTTGAGAGAATAGCATTGAAACATGTATATTACCATATGTGAAATGAATTGCTAGTCCAGGTTTGATGCATGAGGCAGGGTGCTCAGGGCTGGTGCACTGGGATGACCCTGAGGGATGGGGTGGGGAGGGAGGTGGGACTGGGGTTAAGGATGGGGAACACATGTACACCCATGGCTGATTCATGTCAATGTATGGCAAAATCCACTACAGTTTACTATTCAGCATAGTTTTGGAAGTTTTAGCCACAGCAATAAAAGAATAAAAAGAAATAAAAGGAATCCAGATTGGAAAAGAAGAAGTAAAACTCTCACTGTTTGCAGATGACATGATCCTCTACATAGAAAATCTTAAAGACTCCACCAGAAAATTACTAGAGCTAATCAATGAATATAGTAAAGTTGCAGGATATAAAATCAACATACAGAAATCCCTTACATTCATATACACTAACAATGAGAAAACAGACAGAGAAATTAAGGAAACGATTCCATTCACCATTGCAACGAAAAGAATAAAATATTTAGGAAAAAATCTACCTAAAAGAACAAAAGACATATATAGAAAACTATAAAACACTGATGAAAGAAATCAAAGATGACACAAATAGATGGAGAAATATACCATGTTCATGGATTGGAAGAATCAATATAGTGAAAATGAGTATACTACACAAAGCAATCTATAGATTCAATGCAATCCCTATCAAGCTACCAATGGTATTTTTCAGAGGATTAGAACAAATAATTTCACAATTTGTATGGAAATACCAAAAACCTTGAATAGCCAAAGCAATCTTGAGAAAGAAGAATGGAACTGGAGGAATCAACCTGCATGACTTCAGTCTATACTACAAAGCAACAGTCATCAAGACAGTATGGTACTGGCACAAAGACAGAAACATAGATCAGTGGAACCAAATAGAAAGCCTAGAAATAAATCCATGCACCTATGGACACCTTATCTTTGAAAAGGGAGGCAAGAATATACAGTGGAGAAAAGACAATCTCTTTAACAAGTGGTGCTGGGAAAACTGGTCAACCACTTGTAAAAGAATGAAACTAGAACACTGTCTAACACCATACACAAAAATAACTCAACATGGATTAAAGATCTAAATGTAAGACCAGAAAGTATAAAACTAGAGAAGATCATAGGCAAAACACTCTCTGACATAAATCACAGCAGGATCCTCTATGACCCACCTCCCAGAATATTGGAAATAAAAGCAAAAATAAACAAATGGGACCTATAAACTTAAAGCTTTTGCATAATGAAGGAAACTATAAGCAAGGTGAAAAGACAGAAAATAATAGCAAATGAAGCAACTGACAAATAATTAATCTCAAAAATATACAAGCAACTCATGCAGCTCAATTCCAGAAAAATAAGCAAACTAATCAAAAAATGGGTCAAAGAACCAAAGAGACATTTCTCCAAAGAAGACACAGATGGCTAGCAAACACATGAAAAGATGCTCAACATCACTCATTAACAGAGAAATGCAAATCAAGACCACAATGAGGTACTATCTCACATGGGTCAAAATGGCTGCTATCAAAAAGTCTACAAACAACAAATGCTGGAGAGGGTGTGGAGAAAAAGGAACCCTCTTACACCGTTGGTGGGAATGCAAACTAGTACAGCCACTATGGAGAACAGTGTGCAGATTCCTTAAAAAACTGGAAATAGAACTGCCATATGACCCAGCAATTCCACTGCTGGGCATACACACCAAGGAAACCAGAATTGAAAGAGACACATGTACCCCAATGTTCATTGCAGCACTGTTTATAATAGCCAGGACATGGAAGCAACCTAGATGTCCATCAGCAGATGAATGGATAAGAAAGTTGTGGTACATATAAACAATGGAATATTACTCAGCTATTAAAAATAATGCATTTGAATCAGTTCTAATGAGGTGGATGAAACTGGAGCCTATTAAACAGAGCAAAGTAAGTCAAAAAGAAAACCACCAATACAGTATATTAACACATATATATGGAATTTAGAAAGGTGGTAATGATGACCCTATACGTGAGACAGCAAAAGAGACACAGATGTAAAGAACAGACTTTTGGACTCTGTGGGAGAAGGCGAGTGGGATGATTTGAGAGAATAACATTGAAACATGTATATTACCATATGTGAAATAGATCTCCAGTCCAGGTTCGATGCATGAAACAAGGTGCTCAGGGCTGGTGCCCTGGGATGTCCTTGAGGGATGGTATGGGGAGGGAGGTGGGAGGGGGGTTCAGGATGAGGAACACATATACACCCATGGCTGATTCATGTGAATATATGGCAAAAACCACCACAATATTGTAAAGTAATTAGCCTCCAATTAAAATTTTAAAAATAAAATTAAAATAAATAAAAAGAGAAGTAGAATGCATTCAAAGTCTGTTTGAAGTATTCTGGTGTCACTTTATCCTTCTTTGGTGAGCATTTGTATATAGGTCAACATTCATAATTTAATGGATTTCATATATGTATGTGTGTGTATATATATATATATATTTTTCCCCCCCTTGAGGCATGAAAGTCCATTATTACTCTTAAATTGGCTATCATTTACCATTTGTACTCTGTTAGTCAACTAGAATAGTTATTTTTCTGTCTTTCCAAAAGCTACTGATATTTTCAGATAATTGCTAATTTTCCCTTCAATGTTTAAACCAAGAGTAGCCAAATCTGTGTTTCTAGTAGTCATGTATGGGTGTGAGAGTTGGATCACAAAGAAAGCAGAGTGCTGAAAAATTGATTCTTTCAAACTACAGTGCTGGAGAAGACTCTTGAGAGTCCCTTGCACTACAAGGAGATCAAACTAGTCTATCCAAAAGAAAATCAAGCCTGAGTATTCATTGGAAGGACTGATGCTGAAGCTGAAGCTGTAATACTTTGACCACCTGATAAAAGAGCCTACTCACTGGAAAAGACCCTGATGCTGGGGAAGACTGAGGGCAGGAGGAGAAGGGGGAGAAAGAGGATGAGATGGTTAGATGCCATCACCAACTCAATGGACATGAGTTTGAATAAACTCTGAGAGATAGGGACAGGGAAGCCTGGAGTTCTGCAGTCCATGGGGTCAGAAAGAGTCAGACACAACTTAGCAACTGAACAACAACAAGCCAAAGCTGTGTTGGGTGTGCTTATGGAGAGGTGAGGAAACAAATTTTGCTTCTTTTTTTTTGTCCTAAAATCCACTGGAGTATTTTTAACATTATTATTTTTTTCCTTTAGATCAAAGGCCCAGAGCTATATTAATCATTCTTGGTTCAAATCACATACTCAGTGTTGGGCCACATATATCTATGGCAAGAGTGGGATGATTTGAGAGAATAGCATTGAAACATGTATATTACCATATGTGAAATGAATTGCTAGTCCAGGTTTGATGCATGAGGCAGGGTGCTCAGGGCTGGTGCACTGGGATGACCCTGAGGGATGGGGTGGGGAGGGAGGTGGGACTGGGGTTAAGGATGGGGAACACATGTACACCCATGGCTGATTCATGTCAATGTATGGCAAAATCCACTACAGTATTGTAAAGTAATTAGCCTCCAATTAAAGTAAATAAATTTAAAAATTAAAAAATTAAAAAAATCACAATGCTAAATATTCAAAAATAATAATAATGATAAGCAAATGTGAACACAAACCTAAAGCCAAAGCTAACACCTTGGAAATAATGACTGGCATCTAACCACATGCTTCCCTCATAGTTCAGTAGGTAGACTCCGGTTTGATTCCTAGGTTGGGAAGATCCCATGGAAAAGGGAAAGGCTACCCACTCCAGTATTTTGGCCTGGAGAATCTCATGGACTGTATAGTCCATGGGGTTGCAAAAATCAGACATGACTGAGTGATTTTCCCTTCATCTAACCATATAATCTTGGTTCTGTTGTCTTTCTTAATCTAGGCTAAATATTATCCTTCCTTTTTACGCGTGAAATCTGTGTCTGTTGCTTCCATATATACTACACATATTCATTTACACACATATATGCACACACTTATTGTTTAAACCTATAAAAAATAATATCATACAATGTGTAGTCTTTTGGAATTAATTTTTTAATATTAACTTGCCAAGATTCATCTATATTTTATATGCCACTACAGTTTGTTATTTTTAACTTTTGTGAAATATAGCATATCACAGTCGTGAGCTCTCCCATGGAAGATCACTATTTACAATAGGTTCTTCCAGTAGTGAACAGCGCTGCTCAACCATCCTTGAACAGAAATTCTATTGGTGCATGTGCATGTGTTTCTCTTCAGCATATATTCATGAAAGTGAAATGTCTGAATCTCAGAAGTTTTGTGGTTCATCTCTAGGATATAATATCAGACTCATTTTCAGTGTGCTTGCAGCATTTCCCATTTACATTTTAAATTTTTATTGGTACCTTGGATATATGCAAACATTGATGCATCTTTTGACAAATATTGAACCAGTGAATATTCATTTAGCAACACCAGGTAGCTAGTGGGTGGGACTTCACCCTAGAGGCAAACCAATAGACCACCGTCACAAACCCTCTTCTCAAAAATTTCTTTCTGTCTCTCTTGTGTGCACACACACAAAGAAATAGCCCTGGTGTTGCTCTCTGAAGCTCGTAGAATGTCTGTAAACTGAGGAAGTTGGGCTAGATTAGCACCTTTCAAACTATGTCTTATGACAACCTTGTTTTGTATGTCTATGAATGCGTGGATGTTGGAGATATTTTGGTAGATGAAGGTGAAGTAGAGGAAAGGAAGATGAGACAAGGCTAGAAATCTAGGAGATCTACCAATGCTATGAACAAAGAAGTTTCACTTTCATCTCTACCTTTTTTGTATTCCATGTGAAAAAGTTTTCCTGTTGAGAAGTCAAATCAAAAGTTAGAAATTTGCTGAAACAGGTGATCTCTTAAGTCCCTTTCTGCCCTAATGTCCTGTGATTATGCACTGTATCATTTAGGGCAATTCATGCTAGCTAATACAACTGGTAAAGCCCAAAATCTCAGTGGCTTAGCCAGCAGATTTATTTTTAACTCACACAAAGCTTGCTACAATTTGGCAGAGGCTCTCCTGCATCAGGTAACTCAGAGATATGGCTGTCTCAGTCTTGTGAGGCTGTGTACTCACCTGTGGCCTCTTAGGTTGTAGCAGCATAAGGAAGAGGAGAACGGGGTGATCACATCCAGCTTTAACTGACTCAGCTCAGAAGTGACACTTGAGTTCACAGTGCATTGGCTAACCCAAGTCACCACAAGGATGGCTGGAACATGTCCGGGAACACATGGAACATTTGGTCCACAGTTGACTCTAGCTCATGTACCAAGTACAAGAAGCATAATTCAGATGTAAGATGGCAGGTTATCAGAATCAAGGTGACAGCAGAGACATTACTTTGCCGACTAAGGTCCGTCTAGTCAAGGCTATGGTTTTTCCTGTGGTCATGTATGGATGTGAGAGTTGGACTGTGAAGAAAGCTGAGCACCGAAGAATTGATGCTTTTGAACTGTGGTGCTGGAGAAGACTCTTGAGAGTCCCTTGGACTGCAAAGAGATCCAACCAGTCCATTCTGAAGGAGATCAGCCCTGGGATCTCTTTGGAAGGAATGATGCTAAAGCTGAAACTCCAGTACTTTGGCCACTTCATGCGAAGAGTTGACTCATTGGAAAAGACTCTGATGCTGCGAGGAATTGGGAGCAGGAGGAGAAGGGGACGACCGAGGATGAGATGGCTGGATGGCATCACAGACTTGATGGACATGAGTCTGAGTGAACTCTGGGAGATGGTGATGGACAGGGAGGCCTGGCGTGCTGCGATTCATGGGGTCACAAAGAGTCAGATACGACTGAGTGACTGAACTGAACTGAACTGAACAGTTAAATAGTGGAGATTTTCTCAGAAAGGTACCTTGTGATCCTCAAGTTAATCTTTTCAAAAGATTTCCAGTGTAATCTTTTGTGTTTTGGAAAATATCCAGTGTTCCTGTTTGGATCCATAATTTTCTTGCTTTTAGGGTTGAAAGATAAAATATAAAAATTGGGTTACTGATCTTTATTGTACTAAAATTTAATTTAAAAAAAAGTCTGGGTTCCATCACATGCAGTATGTGCAGTAGTAGGTCAGAATGAGCAATCTATTTCCTTCTATGCAGATCTTTTCCTCATAAAATATGTGCCTTTTTTTTTTTTTCCTTATGTTGCTCTGAGATGAAGGAGAACACAGAGTACAAACGGTCTTTCTGACTATCTTCAAGTGACTTAATTTTATTTTTGAGCTTGTCAGTATCTCCTTTAACAGCTCATTCTGCATCTCATCTCCCAGTGGTACAGCATGCTCGATATGATTCACTTTCTAAAGCAATAGATTTAACTTGGACATTGCTAATGATCAGGAGAAGTCCAGATATTGAGTCAGGAGCAATTAAATCATTTTGGGAAGGGACCACTGCTGAGTTAGTGTGTTCTTTGGAAGTTGATTCTGGTGACTCAAAGCAACAATAAAAGCATGGTGGAAAGAAGCCCATGCCTGATGTGGGGGTGTAGCTGGCAGGAAGGTTGGGAAGATAGTTCACTCAGGGAAGCAAAGATAAAGTTATAAACAGAGTGATGTAGGAAACGCCTGGCATTAGGGGACATGCTTAAGCTGCCTGATAAAAAGACACTGAAAACTATGAGAAGAAAGAGGGGAAAGTTAACTAGTATGAAGAAGAGAGGCCAGAGAGGAAAGGCTTATTGAAATATTTAGAGAAATATCTTTAGAAGCTTAAACAATTAGTTCTGCAATGAAAATGACCATTTTATTTCCTGACTTTGTTTTAAAATGTTTTAAAATCTAACTGGGGCAAAGCAGGTTTGGGAACAAAGAAAAGGGGCTAGAACCTTGTTTTTTTTCCCCCCTATTGGTTGAAATGACAATCAACAAAGGAGCAAATAAAGCTTCTTGTTTGGATTCAACAATTTGGATCATTTGATTGTTCTACTGCTTCCAGAGGTTACTCAGATCCAAGTAGGAGAGGTGGTTCTTTGCACTGTAAGCTAATAAAGCAACTCCCCAGTGGTTTTCTGGTAGGACTTTGCTCTTCCCAACCAAGCATTTTACCAGTTTTCTTGAAGAAGCTTTCTGAAATTGTCACTTAATGTCCCAGGTGTTAAAGCCTTTGAATCATCAATTGTAAACACCAAACCAGCAATGGCTATAGGAGATTTCAAAAGATAACTAGAAATCTAAACTTTTTGGAGCCTTAGACTGAGATAATTTTATAGCTGAATTCTGACTGAACATTTTTCAAATGTAATTCCCGTAATTACTTAAATAATTAAAGTAAAAATGGAAGCTTCCTAATTCATTTTAAGAAAGCAGAAAAACTCTAAACCAAACCTTACAGAGATCTCTAAGAACTAAAGATGATTTCACTTATGAAAAATGTTGTGAAGATAACATTTATGTTGTTATGTGATGATATGTCAATTTATCTAATCCAGGCATATATTAAAAGAATAATAATCTGTGAGTAAGTAAAATTAACTTTTAGGTATGCAAGATAGTTCAACACAAGTAAATTAAATACAAAATATGTTATATCAATACTTTTAAAATTAAAATTAATTATATTGTAATATACCACAATAAATATTATATATGTATGTTATGTATATATTGTGTGTTAGTCGCTCAGTCATGTCAGACTCTTTGCAACCCTATCAACTGTAGCATATCAGACTTCCCTGTCCTTCTATCTCCTGGAGCTTGCTCAAACTTGTGTCCATTGAGTTTATGATGCCATCCAACCATCTCATCCTATGTTGCCCTCTTCTCCTCCTGCCCTTAATCTTTCCCAGCATCTGGGTCATTTCTAAAGGGTTGGTCTTTGTATCAATTGGCCCATGCATTAGAGTTTCAGCTTCAGCATCAGTCCTTCTAATGAATATTTAGGTTTGGTTTCCTTTAGGATTGACTGGTTTGATCTCCTTGCAGTGCAAGGGACTCTCAACAGTATTCTCCAACATCACAGTACAAAAGCATCAATTCTTCCCCATTCAGCCTTCTTAATGGTCCAACTCTCACATTTCTTCATGACTACTGGAAAAACCATAGCTTTGACTATTTGGACTTTGTAGGCAAAGTGATGTTTCTGTTTTTTAATACTCTGTCTAGGTTTGTCATAGTTTTTCTTCCAAAGAGCAAATGTCTTTTAATTTCATTGCTGCAGTCACTGTCCATAGTGATTTTGGAGCCCAAGAAAATAGAATCTGTCACTGTTTCCACTTTTTGCCCATCTGTTTGTCATGAAGTAATGTGACCGGATACCATGATCTTGATTTTTAACGTTGAGTTTGAAGCCAGCTTTTTCACTCTCTTTTTTCAACCTCATCAAGAGGCTCTTTAGTTTCTCTTCACTTTCTGCCATTACAGTGGTATCATCTGCATATCTGAAGTTGTTGATGTTTCTCCCAGAATTCTTGATTCCAGCTTGTAATTCATCCAGCCTGGCATTTCATATGATGTGCTCTTTATGTAAGTTAAATAACCAGCGTGACAATATACAGCCTTGATGTACTCCTTCCCCAACTTTTGGCCAGTTCATTGTTCCATAACTGGTTCTAACTGTTGCTTCTTGACATACATACAGGTTTCTCAGGAGACAGATAAGGTGGTTTGGTATTCTCATCTCCTGAAGAATTTTCTACAGTTTGTTGTGATCCACAAGGTCAAAGGGTTTAGTGTAGTCAATGAAGCAGAAATATATGTTTTTCTGGAATTCCCTTGCTTTTTCTATGATCCAGTGGATTTTGGCAATTTGACCTCTGGTTCTTCTGCCTTTTCTAAACCCAGCTTGTACATCTGAAAGTTCTCAGTTCATGTACTGCTTAGCTTAGCTTGAAGGATTTTGAGCATAACCCTGCTATGATGTGAAATGAGCACAATTGTACATTAGCTTGAGCATTCTTTGGCATAGGCCTTCTTTGACCTTTTCTAGTCATGTGTTCACTGCTGTTTTCCAAATTTACTGACATATTGAGTGCAGCATTTCAACAGGATCATCTTTTAGGATTTGAAATGGCCCAGGTGGAATTCTATTACCTCCACTACCTTTGTTTATAGTGATGCTTCCTAAGGGCCACTTGACATCACACTCCTGGATGTCTGGCTCTAGATGAATGACCACACCATGGTGGTTATCTAGGTCATTAAGACCTTTCCTGTAGAATTTATCTGTGTATTCTTGCCATCTCTTCTTAATCTCTTCTGCTTCTGTTGCTGCTGCTGCTGCTAAGTCACTTCAGTCGTGTCCGACTCTGTGTGACCCCATAGACGGTAGCCCACCAGGCTCCCCCGTCCCTGGGATTCTCCAGGCAAGAACACTGGAGTGGGTTGCCATGTCCTTCTCCAATGCATGAAAGTGAGAAGTGAAAGTGAAGTCGCTCAGTCGTGTCCGACTCAGCGACCCCATGGACTGCAGCCCACCAGGCTCCTCCGTCCATGGGATTTTCCAGGCAAGAGTACTGGAGTGGGGTGCCATTGCTTCTGTTAGGTCCTTTCCTTTTCTGTTCTTTTTGTGCCTATCTTTGCATAAAATTCTCCCTTGGTGTCTCCCATTTTCTTGAAGAGATCTCAAGTCATTCCCATTCTGTTGTTTTCCTCTATTTCTTTGCATTGTTCACTTAAGAAGACTTTCTTATCTCTCCTTGCTATTCTCTGGAACTCTGCATCCACCTGGGTATATCCTCCCTTTCTCCTTTGCCTTTCACTTCTTTTCTTTCCTCAGTTATATGTAAAGCCTCTTCTGGCAACCACTTTGCCTTCTTGCATTTCTTTGGGATGATTTTTGTCACCACCTCCTGTAAATGTTACAAACCTCCATCCATAGTTCTTCAGATACTTTGCCTACCAGATCTAATCCCTTGAATCTATTTGTCACCTCCACTGTATAATCATAAGGGATTTGATTTAGGTCATACCTGAATGGCCTAGTAGTTTTCCCTACTTTCTTCAATTTGAGTCTGAAGTTTACAATAAGGAGCTGATGATCTGAGCCACAGTCAGCTCCAGGTTTGGTTTTTACTGACCGTATAGAGCTTTCTGCATCTATGGCTGCAAATAATATTATCAGTCTGATTTCAGTACTGACCATCTGGTGATGTCCATGTCTAGAGCTTGTTGGAAGAGGGTTTTTGCTATGACCAGTGTGTTCTCCTGACAAAACTCTGCTAGCCTGTGCCCTGCTTCATTTTGTACTCTAAGGCCAAACTTCCCTGTCTGATATTTCTTGATTTCCTACTTTTGCATTCCAATCCCCTTTGATGAAAAGGACATTTTTTTTGTTGTTGTTGTTGTTGTTGTTGTTGTTGTTGTTAGTTCTAGAAGATCTTGTAGATCTTCATAGAACTGTTTGACTCCAGCTTCTTTGGGATTAGTGGTTGGGGCATAGACTTGAATTACTGTGATACTGAATGGTTTGCCTTGGAAACAAACAGAGATCATTCTGCTGTTTCAAGTACTACATTTCAGACTCTTTTGTTGACTCTGAAGGCTACTCTGTTTCTTCTAAGGAATTCTTGCCCACAGTCATAGATACAATGGTTTTCTGAATTAAATTCACCCATTCCTGTTGATTCCTAAAATACAACTGTGCATTCTTGCCATCTCCTGCTTCACCACATCCAATTTACCTTGATTCATGGACCTAATATTCCAGATTCCCTTGTGATATTGTTCTTTACAGCCTCAGACTTTATTTTCACCACCATACACACCTGGAATGAAGCATTGTTTGTGCTTTGGCCTAGCATCTTCATTCTCTCTGGAGCTATTTCTCTGCTTTTCCCCAGTAGCATACTGGACACCTACTGACCTGGGGGGCTCATCTTCTGGTATTATATCTTTTTGTCTTTTCATACTGCTCATGGGGTTCTCAAGGCAAGAATACTGGAATGGTTTGATATTCCCTTCTCCAATACAAATTTCTTAGTACATTGTATATTTCATCAGAGAAGGCAATGGCACCCCACTCCAGTACTCTTGCCTGGAAAATCCCATGGATGGAGGAGCCTGGTGGGCTGCCATCTGGTGGGTGGGGTCACACAGAGTTGGACATGACTGAAGCAACTTAGCAGCAGCAGTATATTTCATACTGAAAAACAAACAGACAAACACCTAAATCTATTTTTTTTTTAATTGTAGCTTGGACAAAAGGTATTGTAAATTCTTACATTTAAGTGGAAAGGAAACAAAAACCTACAGTGACATATAGTGTCAACCACATACCAACAATTCAATGTCTACTTAGGTTATGTATGTGTGTTGGCCACTCAGTTATGTCCGACTGTTTGTGACCTCATGGACTATAGCATGCTAGATTCCTCTGTCCATATAATTCTCTAAGCAAGTATGGTGGAGTAGGTTGCTGTGCCCTTCTCCAGGGAATCTTCCTGACATAGGATCAAACCTAGGTCTCCTGCATTATAGGTAGACTCTTTACCCTCTGAATCACCAAGGACGAAAGGAAGTTTCACTTTGATCAGGAGATGTGGCTACTGCTGCTAAGTCACTTCAGCTGTGTCCAACTCTGTGCAACCCCATAGACAGCAGCCCACCAGGCTCCACCATCCCTGGGATTCTCTAGGTATGAACACTGGAGTGGGTTGCCATTTCCTTCTCCAATGAATGAAAGTGAAAAGTAAAAGTGAAGTCGCTCAGTCATGTTTGACTCTTTGTGACCCCATGGACTGCAGCCTACCAGGCTCCTCCATCCATGGGATTTTCCAGGCAAGAGTACTGGAGTGGGTTGCCATTGCCTTCTCCATTGGGCAGGAGATGAGCAGGCTTCTATCCAGAGTCCTTTAAAAGCACTCTTAAATGCCTGTCTTCAACCACTGCAAAGTATAAGTACAGGATCCCAAAAGGAAAGACTCACCAAAAATAGATATAGGATGAATATAGTTAATGTTGAATTTCAGTGACAGCTGGCAAACCTAGCCTCAGTTTTTGGTCCACTAATATACAAGCATATATGAGGATGTTCCTGAAGAGTGTGGTTATGCAAGTCAAGAATGAAAAGGCAGCCTCTAAAGACATTTCATTCATATCGACTTAGCCCTGTTCCTAAATTCCAGAACTTCCTGAAATTCTGAATGGGAAGTTAAAGAGACTGCACTAGTTTTCTTTTGCAGCAAGCAGTGAACAGAATCCAGACAGAACCATCAGTAGAAAAATTGGACCTGATAGCTAGATATATTGTTTGCTTGTTTCTTTAAACACACACACACACACAGATAGAAAAGTAAGTGTGTGGATTTTTCCAGACACTAGCCCAGACATATTTCTTTGCTGAAGTTCGGGACAATAGCAACAGTTTCTTGGTTTTATATTTATGTCTTTGATTAACTGTGCTATCTACAGCTTTGCTCAATGAGTCTAGTAGCACAGGTTATGGGCCCCTAAAGTCATAAATTCAAATTCATTTTCTTAGTGAGATTGCTTATCACTTAAAATGGTGCTTTCATTTTGGAACTCCTAAAACTGCTCGACTGTTCTATAACTCAATGATAAGCATGCAGGTGAAAGCCTTAAATAAAATAAAACCAAAAAATGTTAATGGCTGTCAAATTACTCAGCATAAAACCCAAGAATTGATGGGTTTACAATGCATTAGCTGTATCAAAAGAATTGTCTTAAAGTGTTCAGCCAGTTGCAAACAAATTCATCAAGCAAAGCAGGTACTGATAAAATATTTAAATCCTTGACATAATAAAGGCTGATTAAGGTGTCAAAGTTAATGAAAATAATTATCCCAATGGAAAATCTGGATCATTTTCTTCCTTAATCCAAAACTCTGAACCTGCAGTCAGAGGGTGCACTCAGTATGCAGCTGGGGGAAGTGGAGAGGAATTTGGATGTCTGGTCAGACTTAAAGTGGCCCAAATGTTAGCAGGATTATTGATGGGTGTGATATCTCTCTGGACTCATAATAAAACACCTTGTATTTGTTTAGCATTTCATACTTCACCAAGTGCTTTCACCTATATTATTTCACTTAATCTTTTCAAGGCTGTTGTTACTAACATGAAGTTCAGAGAGGAAAGATGAATTGCCTAAGTTTACATGGAAACCATACCAAAAGTTGATTTTCTAATTTCTTTCACAGCATGTTTTCATCCACAGTGTAGCTGTCTTTTTGGTTAAGGCAGCTCTGATGAGCTGCTTGCCTGTTTGCTCTGGTGCAATTTATATGACAGTAAAATAACAATATAAGCAATTTTCCTGAGAAATTTCAATATTCTTTCTGAAGAAAATGAAAGAGAAAAACACACAAAGCTGCATGAGGTGACCTAGTTCAAGCCATTCGTTTTACAGATGGGGAGAGCAGGGTCCATGATGGTTTAACAACTCTGCCAAGCCCATTGAGTGAGTTGGAGATGAGTTGAAAGCCGGGAATGAGCCAGCAAGCCTTACACACAAAGCCAAGAGTGCTTTCTTGAGCTGCCCACACCTTGTTCTTTCCTTCCCTTGCTCATGCCACCTCCACTAACACTTATGGAGAATTCACTCTGAAGGAAAGTAGTTACTGTAGCCTCACAGCCCTTGAGGATATCAAGATATACAAATAGATTTCCTAAAATAGAAATAACTTCCTGCCGCATCAGGATAGTCTTCAGGCTTCAGGGTAGTGTCATGATTTTGATTTCTGGTTTCCTCTAATCTGTTGGTTGAATTGTCCCTAATTTGAATTCCTGCCTTTATAAGTGCGAATAGCGTCTCTGTAAAGTTGTTCCAGTAAATTCTCAAATAGTTTGAGGTAAAAAAGTTGTGTCTAATACTAAAAAGGCCAAGAAACACTGTCTTTTAAAATTTTGCACTCATAAAAAGCACCTACTAAATGTAATTTGGGGTAATTATATATCCTGTTTGATAAAAATTATTGTGATCGCTTCAGGCAGCAAGAGTGGTCTAAACTGTAATGTAGAGATAAATTGTGTTCTTGAGATTTTTAGAAGAGAAACAATGTCAGGGTCATTTTTCATGTCTATGAAATTCTACCTATTGTAATGATATATTTTGGCCTCTGAACTGAATTGTTTATAGAGGAGAATAAATCACTGAAAATCCAGAAAGGCTATACAGTGATCAATAATTGTGCCAAGTTAAGTCAACATTATCATCATATAAAACTAAAAATTCTAACACTTTGTGTCATATGACTGACTTATATTATTTTAAGGCTGATTAAACAGGAAAGCATTTGTGATTGTCGTGCACCCAAAGATATTTCCAAAGCCAGTTGGTTTTAAATTTCAAATGAAGAACCCAATGTTACTTCATTTATAAGCTTCAATGAATAATGCTTTTATCATCTAATATAATTTAATAGGAATTTCTAAAATATACATTGATGAATTACTGGAATGCTTTTAATTGATATGGAAGAAAATAATACTTTTGTTAGAATATACTTGTGCTGGTTCCAAATAGGAAAAGGAGTACGTCAAGGCTGTATATTGTCACCCTGTTTACTTAACTTATATGCAGAGTACATCATGAGAAACGCTGGACTGGAAGAAACACAAGCTGGAATCAAGATTGCCGGGAGAAATATCAATAACCTCAGATATGCAGATGACCCCACCCTTATGGCAGAGAGTGAAGAGGAGCTAAAAAAACCTCTTGATGATCTTTGGCCACCTCATGCGAAGAGTTGACTCATTGGAAAAGACTCTGATGCTGGGAGGGATTGGGGGCAGGAGGAGAAGGGGACGACCGAGGATGAGATGGCTGGATGGCATCACTGACTCGATGGATGTGAGTCTGAGTGAACTCCGAGAGATGGTGATGAACAGGGAGGCCTGGTGTGCTGCGATTCATGGGGTCGCAAAGAGTCGGACACGACTGAGCGACTGAACTGAACTGAACTGAATCTGCCTCATCATTTCAAGAATGAAAATCAAACAAAACTTAGGTTGCCTGGAAAAGTTAAGATTACATCATTGTCTAGAGAGTAGGATCAGTGATACCAAAGGAGTGAGGAAGAGCTGGTGCCCCCTGCCTTGCCTGCCAGGGACCGTGCCCTCAACCTACCTGATCCTCTTGCGCTTCACTTGAGTGATGAATCTCCATCACTGTTGACCCATAAAAATTCCAGGTAAACTAAAAGATCCCAACAAGGCACTATAAAGTTTAATTATTTAGATTTAAGCTGGCTCTTATTGTGTGTTTAGTTGCTTGGAGTCTTTTTGACTGCATGGACTGTAGTCCACCAAGAATACTGGAGTGGGTTGCCATTTTCCACTCCAGGGGATCTTCCTAACCTAGGGATCAAAGCCACATCTCCTGTATCTCCTGCATTGCAGTTGGATTCTTTACTTGCCACGTCATTGGGGAAGCCTGGCTTTTATTGACAAGTATCAAGAAGCTAGCAAAATGCTGAAAATAGGGCCCAAATTTTCTTCTTGAGTAACTTCTGAACACTTTTAAATAAAAGGACCAGAATTGAAAGCAGATTTCAGATTCTCTTTCAAGTGATGGATTGAGTAATTCAATCAACAGCAAAAAGTCATTAACTCATCTGATCTTTTTCAGTATACTGAACTTGCTAAGAACGTGCTCACACAGGCCTTAACACAGTGGGATCTGGCAGACTATCTTGAGTTCTTTGAGGAGTGTAGAGGTAATTTTTCTCCAGTGTCCTCAAGCAGGAATGTCTGGAGCAATGCCTCCAGGTGTGGTGCAGGTATATAGAAAGGATAGTGACTTGATGGGCGTGGGACTACGTGTAGAACATCTCAGGTCATTTGTGATCTGTGCCCGCCCCAGATTTTGTAAGGGACTGATCACTTAAGCTTGATCAAAACACAGTGTGTTGGTTTGGAAATAAAAGAAAAAAGAAAAAGAGTGCCGGTGTAGTTTTTGTCACAGAGATCCTCTAATCTAAGGATGAAGTGCCATAATAATACAGCAAACTACTCAGTGAATATCCACTATGCCCAGAAGTGCAGAACCATGGTTATGACCATGCAAACAGAAAATGTACAAAATGACCTTAATGGTCAATGAGAAAACTTTGGACTGTCCTGTGAACTTTAAAAAATTTTTGTCAAACATTAAAAAATATTTTATGGTTGGATATAAAGACAGAGAAAAAACTTAAAAATAGCTAAACTAATTTCTGTTTTCAGTTCAGTTCAGTCACTCAGTCATGTCTGACTCTTTGTGACCCCATGAATCGCAGCACACCAGGCCTCCTTGTCCATCACTGACTCCTGGAGTTTACTCAAACTAATGTCCATTGAGTCAGTGATGCCATCCAGCCATCTCATCCTCTGTCATCCCCTTCTCCTCCTGCCCACAATCCCTCCCAGCATCAGGGTCTTTTCCAATGAGTCAACTCTTCGCATGAGGTGGCCAAAGTACTGGAGCTTCAGCTTTAGCATCATTCCTTCCAAAGAAATCCCAGGGTTGATCTCCTTCAGAATGGACTGGTTCAATCTCCTTGCAGTCCAAGGGACTCTCAAGAGTCTTCTACAACACCACAGGTCAAAAGCATCAATTCTTCGGTGCTCAGCCCTCTTCACAGTCCAACTCTCACATCCATACATGACCACTGGTACATACATACCTTGACTAGACGGACCTTTGTTGGCAAAGTAATGTCTCTGCTTTTTGAATAGGTTGGACATAACTTTCCTTCCAAGGAGTAAGCGTCTTTTAATTTCATGGCTGCAATCACCATCTGCAGTGATTTTGGTACCCCCCCACCAAAATAAAGTCAGCCACTGTTTCCACTGTTTCCCCATCTATTTCCCATGAAGTGATGGGACCAGATGCCATGATCTTAGTTTTCTGAATGTTGAGTTTTAGGTCAACTTTTTCACTCTCCTCTTTCACTTTCATCAAGAAGCTCTTTGGTTCTTCTTCACTTTCTGCCATAAGGGTGGTGTCATCTGCATATCTGAGGTTATTGATATTTCTCCCGGCAATCTTGATTCCAGCCTGTGCTTCTTCCAGCCCAGCATTTCTCATGATGTACTCTGCATAGAAGTTAAATAAGCAGGGTGACAATATACAACCTTGATGTACTCCTTTTCCTATTTGGAGCCAGTCTGCTGTTCCATGTCCAGTTCTAACTGTTTCTTCCTGACCTGCATACAGATTTCTCAAGAGGCAGGTCAGGTGGTCTTGTATTCCCATCTCTTTCAGAATTTCCAGAGTTTATTGTGATCCACACAATCAAAGGCTTTGGCATAGCCTGTTTTAGTACACTATAATTTAAAATATTAGAAACATTGAGAATTAAAGTCTTTTACTTTCTTTAAAAAAAAGCTTATTAGCAATAACTTGAACAGTGCTTTGTACCTTGTTCTCATCAAATACCTTACCATATGGAGAAGAAAGTTTTTCTGTGCCTTGATGAATTGTCACACTCCTTTCTAACCGTGGATTACCTTTCAATATTTTATTTTTTCCAAGTGTCATGAGGTAGTTCCAAAACCTCCTTTAATGTGATTTTTTTTTTTTTTGCTCACAACAGTTCTTTTAAAACATCTCCATTTTTCAGTCATAAATTCATCTTCACTAAATTTCTCTGGCTGCATATCACAGTCTCTTGAATGTTGGCACCCCACCATTCTCATGATTAGCTATCTTCTATAACTCCATTTACTTTCTATTCCAAATTTGCTCTAGAAACCTTTTGTTTTTTTGTTGCAATTTCATTTTTGTTGATTGTTTCCCTCCATTAAAGACAATTTTTGTAATATTTCATGTGGGTTTATCACTAGGGGATAAGTAGGCAGTACAATAATCTATATGCTTTGCTGTCTGTGTGTGAACTGAATGACAGATAGACAGTAACCAATCAAGGATAAGCTTTGGAACAAGAAATCTGTTTGTAGAGTGAAGAGCTAGCATCAAAGCTTGTGTCTCATGTACTTTCTCCTGGTTTATATATGGTGGTAACTGAAATTCCAACACTGCCTTTTCATGGAGGCTGGCGTTATTTGACTGAATCATGGTAACTGAAATGCATGCATGTCTGAACCATGCAAAGCAAAGACTGCTTGCATTCCACCGTAATGTTCATAAAATATATTGGGATTGAGGAGTACCTGTTATAGCAAAGAATAACCCAGGGGTCAGGGAACACTTTGGGGCACACCTGCTTGACCAGTCCATATCCGTGTTGCAGAAGAAATTGGGATAAATCAACTGGAGACTGTCCCAGGACAATCAAGGAAGAGAGAAAGAGGACATGAGGAAAGTTACAGACCTTAAGCATTGCTTGAGAGGGTAGTGTTTATAAGCACAGGTGAGATGATCCTTGGGAACATCCTAAATTAAGTGTGTAGAGGTCTCTTGTGAAGGGGGATATAAAAGAAAGATCTTGAAATGGCACCTGGGGGCAGGGTGGGGGAAAACTAGTTTCCAGCATTGAGACCCAATTGTCCACATCTATTAGTGTGTATTTCTTGCGTAAGAGCCAGAGAGAAAGTCTAGTCTTAAAAAAATACACTTGAGATATCTTGGAGAGTATTTTTGGAGAGCCTCTAAGGGTCTTCTGACTCATAAATGGGATGTTTTTCTTTTTTTTTTTTTTAACTTTATTTTGCTTTACAATACTGTATTGGTTTTGCCATACATTGACATGAATCAGCCATGGGTGTACATGAGTTCCCAGTTCTGAACTCCCCTCCCACCTCCCACCCCATATCATCTCTCTGGATCATCCCTGTGCACCAGCCCCAAGTATCCTGTATCCTGTATCAAACATAGACTGATGATTTCTTTCTTACCTGATAGTATACATGTTTCAATGCCATAAATGGGATGTTTTTCAACGAGAGAAATTTTTAGTTTCTTGTTGAGGTGTCAAGAGGCTGTCTTGGTCCATAAAGAAAGAGACAATTCTAGAAAAAATAGCAAGAATGTGTAGGGAACTTTCTGAACAGTATCATGAGAGACTGCCTCTCAGCTGCATCTGGAGAGCCATATTTCTGTTACCTTCCCAGAGGGATACAGATTAAGCAGTAACAAGTACCTTTAAGCTTCACCAAGTAGTTCATGTATTAATCATCTGTGATATTCACAAACATTGCCAGTTTTATGTAAGCTTTTACAGGCCCTATATGCAGCAGTTACTGCAGTGTCTGTATCTGTGGACACTCCTGTTATACCAGTTCTACCTTATGAATTGGACCAAAAGAGTGCATGTTGTTGTTATTTAGTTACTTTAGTCATGTCCTACTCTTTTGTGACCGATGGACTGTAGCCCACCAGGCTCCTCTGTCCATGCGATTTTTCCAGGCAAGAATACTGGATTGGATTACCATTTCCTTCCCCAGGGGAAATTCCCAACCCAGGCATCAAACCAGGGTCTCCCTGCATTGGCAGGCAGATTCTTAACGACTGGGCTACCTGGGAAGCCCACAGAGATAGAATCAGTTCAGTTCAGTTCAGTTCAATAGCTCAGTCGTGTCCGACTCCTTGAAACCCCATGAATGGCAGCACGCCAGGCCTCCCTGTCCATCACCAACTCCTGAAGTTCACTCAGACTCACGTCCATAGAGTCCATGATGCCATCCAGCCATCTCATCCTCTGTCATCCCCTTTTACTCCTGCCCCCAATCCCTCCCAGCATCAGAGTCTTTTCCAATGAGTTAACTCTTCACATGAGGTGGCCAAAGTACTGGAGTTTCAGCTTTAGCATCATTCCTTCCAAAGAACACCCAGGCCTGATCTTCTTCAGAATGGACTGGTTGGATTTCCTTGCAGTCCAAGGGACTCTCAAGAGTCTTCTCCAACACCACAGTTCAAAAGCATCAATTCTTCAGCGCTTAGCCTTCTTCACAGTGCAATTCTCACATCCATACATGACCACTGGAAAAACCGTAGCCTTGACTAGATGGACCTTAGTCACTAAAGTAATGTCTCTGCTTTTGAATATACTATCTAGGTTGGACATAACTTTCCTTCCAAGGAGTAAGCGTCTTTTAATTTCATGGCTTCAGTCACCATCTGCAGTGATTTTGGAGCCCAAAACATAAAGTCTGACACTGTTTCCACTGTTTCCCCATTTTTTCCCCATGAAGTGATGGGACCGGATACCATGATCTTCATTTTCTGAATGTTGAACTTTAGGCCAACTTTTTCACTCTCCTCTTTCACTTTCATCAAGAGGCTTTTTAGTTTCTCTTCACTTTCTGCCATAAGGGTGGTGTCATCTGCATATCTGAGGTTATTGATATTTCTCCCGGCAATCTTGATTCCAGCTTGTGTTTCTTCCAGTACAGCATTTCTCATGATGTACTCTGCATAGAAGTTAAATAAGCAGGGTGACAATATACAGCCTTGACATACTCCTTTTCCTATTTGGAACCAGTCTGTTGGTCCATGTCCAGTTCTAACTATTGCTTCCTGACCTGCATACAGATTTCTCAAGAGGCAGGTCAGGTGGTCTGGTATTCCCATCTCTCTCAGAATTTTCCACAGTTTATTGTGATCCACACAGTCAAAGGCCTTGCCATAGTCAAGAAAGCAGAAATAGATGTTTTTCTGGAACTCTCTTGTTTTTTCCATGATCCAGCAGATGTTGGCAATTTGATCAATGGTTCCTCTGCCTTTTCTAAAACCACCTTGAACATCAGAAAGTTCATGGTTCACGTATTGCTGAAGCCTGGCTTGTTTTTTGGTCACAGCGGGCGGCATGTGGGATCTTAGTTCCCTGACCAGGGATCGAACCTGTGTCCCCTGCTTTGGAAGACTAGAGTCTTAACCACTGGATCACCAGGGAAGCCCCCGAGAGAGTGAATAGAGGTTCCTTACTATCTACAGGTGAGGGAAGGAAGCTGGCAATTTTCTTTGTTCATGCTACATACTTTACCACTTCACCTCCTAAAAGAGAACTTTACAACTCTGGTGAGTTTAAGTGGCTCCAAACTGCATCCCCTAAGCCTTCAGTGGCAGTGTATTCCTTTATAAATCTTTATCAAATTGCCAGAGGTCAGATCAGAGGTCAAATTGCCAACATTCGCTGGATCATCGAAAAAGCAAGAGAGTTCCAGAAAAACATCTATTTCTGCTTTATTGACTATGCCAAAACCTTTGACTGTGTGGATCACAATAAACTGTGGAAAATTCTGAAAGAGATGGGAATACCAGACCACCTGACCTGCCTCTTAAGAAATCTATATGCAGGTCAGGAAGCAACAGTTAGAACTGGACATGGAACAACAGACTGTTTCCAAATAGGAAAAGGAGTACGTCAAGGCTGTATATTGTCACCCTGCTTATCTAACTTCTATGCAGAATATATCATGAGAAACGCTGGACTGGAAGAAGCACAAGCTAGAATCAAGATTGCCGGGAGAAATATCAATAACCTCAGATATGCAGATGACACCACCCTTATGGCAGAAAGTGAAGAAGAAACAAAGAGCTTCTTGATGAAAGTGAAAGAGCAGAGTGAAAAAGTTGGCTTAAAGCTCAACATTCAGAAAACGAAGATCATGGCATCCGGTCCCATCATTTCATGGGAAATAGATGGGGAAACAGTGGAAACAGTGTCAGACTTTATGTTTTGGGGCTCCAAAATCACTGCAGATGATGATTGCAGCCATGAAATTAAAAAGACGCTTACTCCTTGGAAGAAAAGTTGTGACCAACCTAGATAGCATATTGAAAAGCAGAGACATTACTTTGCCAACAAAGGTCCATCTAGTCAAGGCTATGGTTTTTCCAGTAGTCATGTATGGATGTGAGAGTTGGACTGTGAAGAAGGCTGTGTGCCGAAGAACTGATGCTTTTGAACTGTAGTGTTGGAGAAGACTCTTGAGAGTCCTTTGGACTACAGGGAGATCCAACCACTCCATCCTAAAGGAGATCAGTCCTGGGTGTTCATTGGATGCTAAAGCTGAAGCTCCAGTACTTTGGCCACCTCATGTGAAGAGTTGACTCATTGGAAAATACTCTAATGCTGGGAGGGAATGAGGGCAGGAGGAGAAGGGGATGACAGAGGATGAGATGGTTGGATGCCATCACTGGCTTGATGGACGTGAGTCTGAGTGAATTCCAGGAGTCGGTGATGGACAAGGAGGCCTGGCGTGCTGTGATTCATGGGGTCACAAAGAGTCAGACACAACTAAGTCACTGAACTGAACTGAAGATGGGTTCTTCCCCTCAACCAAGAACAGACGTTGGCTAGGTTGAGCTGCTGCTGTGAGGCTTCAGTTGGCCAACAGTAATGTGCTGGGGTCCATCACTTCCTTCTGAGGTAGCAGATGCTGGGAAAGTCAGGGAGAGAGGAGGGGATGAACTCAGATGCATTTCCTGAAATCCTATGTAATGTTCAAGATGTCAGGATTCAAAAGAGAACAAGATGCTGGTGCCAGGAGCTGATGTGACTTCGTTCAGTGCCTTTGTGCAAGCCATTCCCAGGAAGGTTTGGGATGGAGAATTTCACTGGGTCATTACCTAGTGACAGTAAGTCAACTCAAGAGTGGAAAATTCCCACACAAACACGCACTCAGGCAGGTTTTCTATGGCAACATATTTTAATATTACCACCTCACCCTCCTCTCCATCTAACTCCCAGTTCAAGCTTTGTTTCTGAAGAGGAGGAAAAACTTCCATCTACCCTGTTAGGTTCTGTAATTAAGCCAAAGAATTAAACTGATATAAGACAAATTAACAGAAAAAAAGAACATACAATTTTATTTCATGTTTTCACTTGTACATGGAGGTTTTAGAGGCAAATGAAGACCCAAAGAAACTGTTAGGACCATAAATTTATATACCTTTTTTATATGAAGAAAGATAAATTATGGGGATATAACAAGACAGAAGAACGTGGGCTAGGGGCAGTAAACTGTGGGACAGTGATTAGGAAATATACAACAGAAACCAACAGAAAAGAAGTTTCCCTGGTGGCCCAGTGGTAAAGAATCTGCTGCCAAGCAGATGTAGGCTCAATCCCTCGGTCTAGAAGATCCCCTGGAGAAGGAAATGGCAACCCACTCTAGTATCCTTGCCTGGAAAATCCTTGGATAGAGGAGCCAGACAAGTTACAGTCCATGGAGTTGCAAAACAGTCAGATATGACTTGGCAACTAAAAAACAGCAGATAAGGCTTATTTTAGAAGGTTTGTAAAGGTCCGTTTTGCCACTGACTTCCAGGCTCTGGTGATAAGAATGTGCTTTTCTTCCTCAAACAAGGAGGGCACCTTTCTCATGGGAAATTTAGTGACCTGCTTTCAGGTGGGAAGAGGGAAGTCAGAGAGTTCTTCCTGCATCTGCTCTTTCTCATGAGCTTTCAGTTCAGAACAATCAGTTTGCCAAGGGGATATATTCTGAAGTAGCATGTTCTGAATTTCTTCAGTTCCAAATGCCACTGTGGCGCAGTCATGGTTCATCTCTCCAGTGTGAACACAGCAGAGGTGCTGCCAAAGAGTCATTCAACCCCCCATAAACAGATCAGGTCCAGAACCTCAAACAGTGACCTTTTTCTCAGTCAGATTTGATGCTAGAACAGCTGTAAGCTTGGACACATAGTGCTAATCTGCATACTACAGAAAGTATGACAAGTGTGTTGAAATTCGGGTGAGTCAAGAGACTGCAATCCATTGGGGACATGTGCCCACCAAGACATTGCAATGATACCCACTCCATAGGTCGTTAAAATGGTAAAATGATGTCTTTTGTGAATCTTTCTGAAAATATCTGGCTTCTAGCCCCACTGTAGACCTGCAAAATCAGAAGCTCATGACAAAGGCCCCACAGACTCTATTTTTAACAGAAGATGAGTGAGACTTTGGTATATTTGTCTCAGCGTGTGTTGCTTGGCCAGCACTTAGGGACTCCTTCTAGAATTTTGTTAGGCATTTGGTACCCCACCTGGCATGTAAATGGTAGCTACTGATACTACCGTTGTTGTTCTTATCATTATTCAGTTAAGTAAAGAAAAGTAATATTCTAACCCTGAGTTATTCAAAAAATAATGGGCTCTTTGAAAGTACTGCTGTCACTGTCATGAAAACTGAGATATGAATGGTTCTATAGCTTGCTGGTTGAGAGCACAGACTCTGGAGCCAAAGTGTATGGGTTTGAATGCTAATTTTTCTACTCACTCTTTCCTTAACCTTGGGCAAGTGACAGTGATAGAGTGTCCTCATTACTTCAGTCAGAGTTAATAGGTAGTACCTATATGCATAATATAGTTGGAACAATGACCATCTATCACATTTAAAATTTTTTAAAATCTATCACTGAAATTAGAGTAATCTAGTCAAGGGTATGGTTTTTCTAGTGGTCATGTATGGATGTGAGAGTTGGACTGTGAAGAAAGCTGAGAGCCGAAGAATTGATGCTTTTGAACTGTGGTGTTGGAGAAGACTCTTGAGAGTCCCTTGAACTGCAAGGAGATCCAACCACTCTATCCTAAAGGAGATCAGTCCTGGGTGTTCATTGGATGCTAAAGCTGAAACTCCAATACTTTGGCCACCCCATGTGAAGAGTTGACTCATTGGAAAATACTCTGATGCTGGGAGGGATTGAGGGCAGGAGGAGAAGGGGACGACAGAGGATGAGATGGCTGGATGGCATCACTGACTCGATGGACATGAGTTTGAGTAAACTCCGGGAGTTGGTGAGGACAGGGAGACCTGGTGTGCTGTGATTCATGGGGTCACAAAGAGTTGGACACGACTGAGTGACTGAACTGAACTGAACAAGGCTGTATATTGTCACACTTCTTATTTAACTTATATGCAGAGTACATCATGCGAAATGCCAGGCTGAATGAAGCACAGGCTGGAATCAAGATTGCCGGGAGAAATATCAATAACCTCAGATACGCAGATGACACCACCCTTATGGCAGAAAGTGAAGAAGAACTAAAGAGCCTCTTGATGAAAGTGAAAGAGGAGAGTGAAAAAGTTGGCTTGAAACTCAACATTCAGAAAACTAAGATCATGGCATCTGGTCCCATCACTTCATAACAAATAGATGGGGAAGCAATGGAAACAGTGAGATACTTTATTTTTGGGGGCTCCAAAATCACTGCAGATGGTGATTGCAGCCATGACATTAAAAAATGCTTGCTCCTTGGAAGAAAAGTTATGACCAACCTAGACAGTATATTAAAAAGCAAAGACATTACTTTGCCATCAAAGGTCCCTCTAGTCAAAGCTATGGTTTTTCCAGTAGTCATGTATGGATGTGAGAGTTGGACTATAAAGAAAGCTGAGCACCAAAGAAATTGTGCTTTTGAACTGTGGTGTTGGAGAAGACTCTTGAGAGTTGCTTGTACTGCAAGGAGTCCAACCAGTCCATCCTAAAGGAAATCAATCCTGAATATTCATTGGAAGGACTGATGCTGAAGCTGAAACTCCAATTCTTTGGCCACCTGATGCGAAGACTGACTCCTTGGAAAAGACCCTGATGCTGGGAAAGATTGAAGGCAGGAAGAGAAGGGGGCGACAGAGAATGAAATGGTTGGATGGTACATGAGTTTGAGCAAGCTCTGGGAGTTGGTGATGAACAGGGAATCCTGGCATGCTGCAGTCCACGGGGTTGCAAAGAGTCAGACACAACAGCGACTGAACTGAACTGATGTAATCAATGGTATGTCATAATATCCATGGCATTATTCTTTCTTAGTGGCACACAAGATAATGATTCTTTTAAAAATAAATGTTTTTTGTTTTTCAGTAAATAAGTCATGTCCAATTCTTTGTAACCCCATGGAATATAGCACACTGGGCTCCTCTCTCCTCCACTGTATCCTAGATTTTGCTCAAATTCATGTCCATTGAGACAGTGATACTATCTAACAATTTCATCCTCTGTCTCCCCCCTTCTTCTTTTGACTTCAGTCTTTTGCAGCATCAGGGTCTTTTCCAATGAGTTGGCTATTCAAATCAAGTGGCCAAAGTACTGGAGCTTTAGTTTCTACATCAGTCATTCAATGAATATTAAAGGTTGATTTCCTTTAGGATTTACAGGTTTGATCTCTTTGCAGTCCAAGGGACTCTCAAGAGTCTTCTCCAGCACCACAAATCAAAACCATCAGTTCTTTAGCACTCAGCCTTCTTTATGGTCCAACTCTCATCCATACATGTTTACTTGAGAAAACACAGCTTTGACTATACAGACCTCTGTCAGGAAAATGATGTCTTAGTTTTACAATACATTGTCTAGGTTTGTCACAGCTTTCCTTCCAAGAAGCAAGCATCTTTTTATTTCATGGCTGCAGTGAAAGTCCACACTGATTTTTCAGCTCAGGAAAATAAAATCCATCACTGCTTCTACTTTTTCCCCATCTGTTTGCCATGAAGTGATGGGACTACATGCCATGATCTTAGCTTTATTTTTTTTTTAATGTTGAGTTTCAAGCCAACTTTCACTCTCCTCTTTCAACCTCATCAAGAGGCTTTTTAGTTCCTCTACAATTTTTGCCATTAGTTCTTGCCTGGAGAACTCAATAGACAATTAACAGTAGCTTAGATGTAATCAATTACGGTAAATTTCTTAATCCATGAAAACTGCTAGCAACATTGTCTGGCACATAACCAGTACTCAAAAGGGTATCTATTAACAATTAAGTGGGATTTTTCAGGAGAGGAGTTGTTTTTAGTAGGTATCTGGATTTGGTAGTATTTGAAAGAAAGTGAAAGTGAAGTCGCTCAGTCGTGTCCGACTCTTTGCGTCCCCGTGGACTGTAGCCCACCAGGCTCCTCCGTCCATGGGATTCTCCAGGCAAGAGTACTGGAGTGGGTTGCCATTTCCTTCTCCAGGGGATCTTCCCCATCCAGGTATCGAACCCAGGTCTCACACATTGCAGGCAGATGCTTTAACCTCTGGCCCTGGCTTACTTCTCTCAGCATAATTATTTTCAGAATTCAATATTAATTGTCTTTATGTTTTTGCACTTAAGATTCTGGACTTCCTCTTTCCATTTGCTTTCCATCTTGTTTTAGAGCAAGACTCCAGGTGTTTCATCAGTTGGATTACTGCTGTAGAAGTTTTGCCATGCTTTCTTCATTATTTGGGTTGGGTTGTAGTTGTTTTACTTGACGCTGTTAGTCTTAGACCTTATTGTATAATAACATTCTTTGTTTTGCCCAGATTGTTACATGGATGGAAGAGGGAAATGAATATTACAGGTTCAAAATAATTCAGATACGCATGTCAGCTTGTGAGTGGAGTTATCTTCATAATGATATTTAAAAATTCACATCCTCAGCAGAATCCTGACCAAGGGTAGTTCACCATGAAATGGGACTCCACAGTACTTCTAATTTATCTCACTTAGAACTGGCAAGGCTAATACAAGGGTTAGTTATTTTTGGAATATTACACTAAATATAAATGGCTACTTGACCAACTTCCAAAAGAATACATAAGGTGGATGATGATAAAAGGTAAGACACTTATGTATCAAAGAGCTCAGAGTCTATCCCAAAGGAAGCACAGGGAATAGATTTTTCTCGGCACTTTTGCGAAAAACTGTCCTGCTTATGCAATCCATTAGGCTTTATTTCCTGGCAGCTAAAACAAAAAATAAGTGTACACAATTTTGTAGCCTCTTTTACCAAATGGAGAATGGTATGGAATTTATTTACAGAAAAAAATAATCATTCTTGAAATTAAAGTCAAGCAAGTATTTATCAGCTTGATTTCTGATCATGGAGAGATATACTGTACACTACCAAAAGAAAACATTTCCAATAATTTTGCTGGCCCCATGATAATGAATATATTATTAACAAATACACTGAAGTTGTTCCTATTAACCTATAAGTTACAGAGGGTACTTTGAAAAGACTCACAGCGTGTTCTGCCCATTTAAATGAATAATTCAAACTGGAATACATTTGGGATTAAAAAGAATGTCTTCAATGATTACACCATGAAAATAGATGAAAACCAGGACTGTTCTGGCAAAAGCAGAAATATTTGGTCACCTCATTAGAGGATTTCTATACGATCCCTTTCAGATCTAAATTGGGAGGAAATTTTTAAGAGTAAAAGACAATAGACACAAAGTTATGTAAAATAAAGCATGTATAAAAGTGAATTGTTGTTGTGTTGTTGTTTTGTAAAATAAAGCATAAAAAAAAAAAAAACTCACATCTTCTATACTGAGTTGTGTCCAACTAATTGTGACCCCATGTGCTGTAGAATGCCAGGCTCTTTAGTCCTCCATTATCTCCTGGAGTTTACTCAAATTCATGTCCGTTGAGTCGGTGATGCCACCTAACCATCTCATCTTTTGTGTCCTCATTCTCCTTTTGCCTTTAATCTTTCCTAGCACCAGGGTCTTTTCCAGTGAGTCAGCTCTTCACATCAGGTGACCAGAGTATTGGAGCTTTAGCTTCAGCAACAGTACTTCCAATGAATATTAAAGGTTGATTTCCTCTAGGGTTGACTGATTTGATCTCCTTGTTGCCCAAGGGAGTCTCAAGCCTCTTCTCTCACATCATAGTTCAAAAGCATCAGTTCTTCAGTGTTCTGCCTTCTTCCTGGTCCAACTCTCACATCCATACATGACTACTGGAAAAACCATAGCTTTGACTATATGGATTTTTGTCATCAAAGTGCTGTCTCTGTTTTTTAATATGTTCTCTAGGTTTGTCATAGCTTTTCTTCCAAGGAGTAAGCTTCTTTTAATTTCATGGCTGCAGTTACTGTCTACAGTGATTTTGAAAGTAAAAGTGACAGTTGCTCAGTCATGTCCAACTCTCTGCAGCCCCATGGATTGTAGCTCTCCAGGCTCCTCTGTCCATGGACTTCTCCAGGCAAGAATACTGGGGTGGGTAGCTGTTCTCTTCTTCAGAGGATCTTCCCAACCCAGGGATTGAACCCAGGCCTCCTCCATTGCAGGCAGATTCTTTACTATTTGAGCCACCAGGGAAGCCCAAGAATACTGGAATGGGTAGCCTATCCCTTCTCCAAGGGAACTTGCCCACCCAGGAAACAAACCAGGGTCTCCTGCATTGCAGGCAGATTCTTTACCAGCTGAGCTATCAGGGAAGCCCATGATTTTTTAGCCCAAGGAAATAAAGTCTGTCACTGTTTCTACTTTTACCCATCTATTTGCCATGAAGTGATGGGGAGTGAGGGATATCATGAGCTCACTTTTGTTAATGTTGAGTTTCAAGCCAAATTTTTCCCTCCCCTCTTTCACACTCATCAACAGGATTTTAGTTCCTCTTTGCTTTCTGACATTAGAGTGGTATCACCTGCATATGTGAGATTGTTGATATTTCTCCCAACAGTCTTGATTCCAGCTTGTGATTCATCCAGCCTGGCATTTTGCATGATGTACTCTGCATAGAAGTTAAATGAGCAGATTGATAATATACAGCCTTGTACTCCTTTCCTAATTTTGAACCAGCCAATTGTTCCATGTCCAGTTCTAACTGTTGCTTCTTGACCCACATACAAGTTTCTCAGGAGATAGGTAAGGTGGTCTAGTATTCCCATCTCTAAAAATTTTCCAGTTTGTTGTGACCCACATAGTCAAAGGCTTTAGTGTAGTCAATGAAGCAGAAGTAGATGTTTTGGGGAACTCCCTTGCTTTCTCCATGATCCAATAACTGTTCACAATTTGATCTGTGGCTCCTCTGCCTGTTCTAAACCCAGCTCGTACATCTGAAAGTTCTTGATTTACATATTGCTGAAGCCTACCTTGAAGGATTTTGAGCATAACCTTACTAGCATGTGAAATAAGCACAATTGCATGGTAGTTGGAACATTTTTTTTGCATTTCCCTTCTTTAGTATTGGAATGAAAACTGACTTTTTCCAGTCCTGTGGCCACTGCTGACTTTTCCAAATTTGATGGCATATTGAGTGGAGCGCTTTCACAGCATCATCTTTCAGGATTTGAAATAGCTCAGCTGGAATTGTGTCACCTCCACCAGCTTTGTTTGTAGCGATGCTTCCTAAGGCCCACTTGACTTCACACTGCCAGATTTCTGACTCTAGGTGAGTGGCCACACTCTCATGGTTATCTGAGTCATTAAGACCTTTCTTGTAGAGTTCTTTTGTGTCTTCTTGCCACCTTTTCTTAATCTCTTCTCAGTTAGGTCCATACCACTTCTGTCCTTCTTCATGCCCATCCTTACATGAAATGTACCCTTGGTATCTCTAATTTTCTTGAAGAGCCTCTAGTATTTGCTATTCTATTGTTTTCCTCTCTTTCTTTGCATTGTTCACTTAAAAAGTCTTTCTTATCTCTCCTTGCTATTCTCTGGAACTCTGCATTCAGTTGGGTATATCTTTCCCTTTCTCCCTTGCCTTTCACTTCTTTTCTTTCCACAGCTATTTGTAAAGCCTCCTCATACAACCACTTTGCCTTCTTGCATTTCTTTTTCTTTGGGATGGTTTTGGTCATCACCTCCTATAAATGTTACAGACCTCCATCCATAGTCCTTTACACACTCTACCAGATCCAATCCATTTTATCTAGCTGTCACCTGCACTGTATAATTGTGAGGGATTTGATTTAGGTCATACCTGAATGGCCTCATAGTCTTTCCCTACTTTCTTCAATTTGAGCCTGAATTTTGCAGTAAGGAGGTCATGATCTGAACCATAGTCAGACCCAGGTCTTGTTTTTGCTGACTAAATAGAGCTTCTCTCTCTTTGGCTGCAAAGAACATAATTGATCAGATTTTGGTATTGACTATTTGGTGATGTCCATGTGTAGAGTCATCTCTTGTGTTGCTGGCAAAGGGTGTTTGCTGTGACCAGCATATTCTCTTGACAAAACTGTTAACCTTCTCCCTGCTTCTTTTTATACTCGAATGCTAAACTTGCCTGTTATTTTGGGTATCTTTTGACTTCCTACTTTTGCATTCCAATCCCCAATGATGAAAAGGACATCATTTTGGCATATTCTAGAAGAAAGTATAGACAATCAAATTAGCTGGGCATTTTGTGAGTCCTGCTGATAATTGCTAGTTTATGAAACCTAGTTTGTTTGTTTGTGTTAAGTCTGAAGCTTTAAATGCTATGGATGACATTTGTGGAGGGCACAGACAGGATATCCTTCAAATTCTTAGTAGATTCCTTAAAGGAACTTTTCACCAACAATATTGTAATAGATTCAGATTTATAACTATCATTTGAGCTATTAAAATAAGCATAAATTGGAGTTAGACTGAATGAATAACAAGTTAAACAGGTAAGGACTTTTAAAACATTTTCTAGCTTCCAAAAAAGTGAACGGGGGGGCGGATTTTTTTCTCAGCAAGAGGTATGCAAAGCTGTTTCTCTGCAAAAATGTAGTGGATCGGACTTCAGAAAGGAGAATTGCAGGTAAGAAAATGCTGAATTTCATACCCCACTTGATGTGACCCAAGAGTGGCTTAGTATTTGATGACTTAGGATACATGAAGGTTTTCCTTATGTGAGCTCTTCTGATAACGTGTATAGACCTGCCTGGATTCCCTGGTTCCTTGTACTTTTCATCATGCTATATACACAGGATTAAAGATGTACATTTCTAGTAAGATCCTGATAAGAGTCTAGGAGAATTGGAAGCAATCTTTTAATGACAATGTGAATCTATATCTTCATTTTCATTTGTCTTGTAAAGAGGTTGGAAATACCAAGACTAGTGTGAGTATTTCAGATGAACCTTTAGTCAAGGGGATAGTATATTTATATTATGAACAAGGCCCACTATTGTTTTAATAAATGCCCCTCCCCAAAGGCAGCATGGTTCTCTGTCTTCTTAGCATGTTTGGATTTAGGATTGGAGAACTGGCCAGAGCCACTTCATCACAACTTCATCACGAACCCAGTCTTGCTGGGTTTCTAAGCCCCCACACATAGGGTCTCTGGAGGACGAAGTATCTCCTTTTAAGGAGCAAAGAGAGAGCTTGCTTAGTATTGTGCTCATTTTCAAAGGTTCTCTGAAGCCAGAGGTTTAGAAATGAAAGCCTGCTGTGTCTGCTTTGATGTGTCCAGAACAAAATTAGAGACATTTCCGGTACTTGGATGGAAATATCAGCTGATCATATGAAAACGCAAAGTGCACAGGGCATACCTCAGCAAGTCTGACAAAAATGGCATCCAGGAGATGCTGGTGACTGGATCCTGTAAACGATACAACGGAGTCTATGGCCCCTGAAGGAATGCAGGCAGAAATCTGAAATGAGCAAGCGGGATTTAGAGGAAGCTAGGCCATGGTTTATTTTGGGTCACACTTAGAGCCATGTGGGTGTGACTGAGTTGCTCCTACTGCCTGCGTCTAGCCTAGTACTAATTGAAAGGTCCTGAATACTTCTCTCCAGCTGTCCAGAGACTATTCCTTCCCCACCCACAGGATTGAGTATAATTCTTTGACCACACACACACACACACACACAAAAGCAGGTTAACTCTGGCTTTAAGGGTTTAAAGACATATCCTGGCACCAGATGGTGCCGAAAATGCTATTGTGACTTGATCAGCAGGCCTCATTAGCACCAATATTTAAAAATAGAGTGATTTCAAACAAAAATATATAGACTTTTAAATTATCTGAATAATTAAAAGCTCCTGTAATACCAGTTCCACATTGCATCCTGGTAATGGTCAACTAGACTCCCTGTAGAAGTATGGCAAGTGATCTCTGGAGGACTTGGTTCAACACTGAACTCTACTGCCAGGTGCCTTTACAACTTGCCTGCTTTTCCCATTTTTATTGCTGTTGAGCCTTTTGAAATATTTGTTTTTTAACATTGTAACCCTGATTGAGACTGATGGGAAGTCACCATGGCTTAATGGTGGGCTCAAAGGCTTAAGAATCTTTCTGTGATATTTATTGGGATTCCCTGACGGCTCATGGCATCTGGTCCCATCACTTCATGGGAAATAGATGGGGAAACAGTGGAAACAGTGAGTTAAGTTGCTCAGTCGTGTCCGACTCTTTGTGACCCCATGGACTGTAGCCCACCAGGCTCCTCCCTCCATGGTATTCTCCAGGCAAGAGTACTGGAGTGGGTTGCCATACAGTGTCAGACTTTATTTTTTGGGGCTCCAAAATCACTGCTGATGGTGACTGCAGCCATGAAATTAGAAGATGCTTACTCCTTGGAAGAAAAGTTATGTCCAACCTAGATAGCATATTCAAAAGCAGAGACATTACTTTGCCGACTAAGGTCTGTCTAGTCAAGGCTATGGTTTTTCCTGTGGTCATGTATGGATGTGAGAGTTGGACTGTGAAGAAGGCTGAGTGCCGAAGAATTGATGCCTTTGAACTGTGGTGTTGGAGAAGACTCTTGAATGTCCCTTGGACTGCAAGGAGATCCAACCAGTCCATTCTGAGGGAGGTCAACCCTGGGATTTCTTTGGAAGGAATGATGCTGAAGCTGAAACTCCAGTACTTTGGCCACCTCATGAGAAGAGTTGACTCATTGGAAAAGACTCTGATGCTGGGAGGGATTGGGGGCAGGAGGAGAAGGGGACGACCGAGGATGAGATGGCTGGATGGCATCACGGACTCAACGGATGTGAGTCTGAGTGAACTCCGAGAGATAGTGATGAACAGGGAGGCCTGGTGTGCTGCGATTCATGGGGTCACAAAGAGTTGGACACGACTGAGCGACTGAACTGAACTGAACTGATGGCTCAGCTGGTAAAGATTTCTGCCTGCAATGCAGGAGACCTGAGTTTGATCCCTGGGTCAGGAAGATCCCCTGGAGAAGGGAATGGCAACCCACTCCAGTATTCTTGTCTGAAGAATTCCATAGACAGAGGAGCCTGGTGGGCCACAGTTTCTGGGGTCACAAAGAGTTGGACACAACTGTGTGCCTAACACTTTCACTTTACACATGACATTTATTAGATGTATAATTTTAAACAAATTACTTCTCTGAAAAAGAAACTTTGTAAATTTATATATTTGAAAATGGAAATATCAGTGCCTACCTTGCAAAGTTGTTTGGGGATTCAAGAAAAATATATAGTAAAAGACAATTTTAAGATAACTGAATAGATATTGTGTAATACTTGACAGAAAGCAAGAGTAAGTAAAAACCAATTGTTATTATTTTTGTTTCTTTCTACACTGCTATTTATATATTTGCTTTTTTTTTTAATTTTTATTTTTACTTTATTTTACTTTACAATACCATATTGGTTTTGCCATACATTGACATGAATCCACCACGGGTGTATATGAGCTCCTAATTCTGAATCCCCCTCCCACCTCCCACCCCATATCATCTCTCTGGATCATCCCTGTGCACCAGCCCCAAGCATCCTGTATCCTGTATCGAACATAGGCTGGCTCTTCGTTTCTTACATGATAGTATACATGTTTCAATGCCATTCTCCCAAATCATCCCACCCTCTCCCTCTCCCACAGAGTCCAAAAGTCCATTCTATACATCTGTGTCTCTTTTGCTGTCTTGCATACAGGGTCATCATTACCATTTTTCTAAATTCCATATATATGTGTCAGTATACTGTATTGGTGTTTTTCTTTCTGGCTTACTTCACTCTGTATAATCAGCTCCAGTTTCATCCATCTCATTAGAACTGATTCATATGTATTCTTTCTAATGGCTGAGTAATACTCCGTTGTGTATATGTACCACAGCTTTCTTATCCATTCATCTGCTGATGGACATCTAGGTTGCTTCCATGTCCTGGCTATTATAAACAGTGCTGCAATGAACATTGGGGTACATGTGGCTCTTTCAATTCTGGTTTCCTCAGTGTGTATGCCCAGCAGTGGGATTGCTGGGTCATAAGGCAGTTCTATTTGCAGTTTTTTAAGGAATCTCCACACTGTTCTCCATAGTGGCTGTACTAGTTTGCATTCCCACCAACAGTGTAAGAGGGTTCCCTTTTCTCCACACCCTCTCCAGCATTTATTGCTTGTAGACTTTTGGATCGCAGCCATTCTGACTGGTGTGAAATGGTACCTCATTGTGGTCTTGATTTGCATTTCTCTGATAATGAGTGATGTTGAGCATCTTTTCATGTGTTTGTTAGCCATCCGTATGTCTTCTTTGGAGAAATGTCTGTTTAGTTCTTTGGCCCATTTTTTGATTGGGTCGTTTATTTTTCTGGAATTGAGCTGCATGAGTTGCTTGTATATTTTTGAGATTAGTTGTTTGTCAGTTGCTTCATTTGCTATTGTTTTCTCCCATTCAGAAGGCTGTCTTTTTACCTTGCTTATAGTTTCCTTTGTTGTGCAGAAGCTTTTAATTTTAATTAGATCCCATTTGTTTATTTTTGCTTTTATTTCCAGTATTCTGGGAGGTGGATCATAGAGGATCCTGCTGTGATTTATGTCGGAAAGTGTTTTGCCTATGTTCTCCTCTAGGAGTTTTATAGTTTCTGGTCTTACGTTTAGATCTTTAATCCATTTTGAGTTTATTTTTGTGTGTGGTGTTAGAAAGTGATCTAGTTTCATTCTTCTACAAGTGGTTGACCAGTTTTCCCAGCACCACTTGTTAAAGAGATTGTCTTTACTCCATTGTATATTCTTGCCTCCTTTGTCGAAGATAAGGTGTCCATAGGTGTGTGGATTTATCTCTGGGCTTTCTATTTTGTTCCATTGATCTATATTTCTGTCTTTGTGCCAGTACCATACTGTCTTGATGACTGTGGCTTTGTAGTAGAGCCTGAAGTCAGGCAAGTTGATTCCTCCAGTTCCGTTCTTCTTTCTCGAGATTGCTTTGGCTATTCGAGGTTTTTTGTATTTCCATACAAATCTTGAAATTATTTGTTCTAGTTCTGTGAAAAATACCGCTGGTAGCTTGATAGGGATTGCATTGAATCTGTAGATTGCTTTGGGTAGTATACTCATTTTCACTATATTGATTCTTCTGATCCAAGAACACAGTATATTTCTCCATCTATTAGTGTCCTCTTTGATTTCTTTCATCAGTGTTTTACAATTTTCCATATATAGGTCTTTAGTTTCTTTAGGTAGATATATTCCTAAGTATTTTATTCTTTTCGTTGCAATGGTGAATGGAATTGTTTCCTTAATTTCTTTTTCTACTTCCTCATTATTAGTGTATAGGAATGCAAGGGATTTCTGTGTGTTGATTTTATATCCTGCAACTTTACTTTATTCTTTGATATTTAATAAAATTAATTCCTCAATACATCTTTAATAGCATTCAAAGAACTCTTAATTAAAAATAAAATAGCTTTGCAGTGTATTTGGTAATATGTGCCTTATGCCTGTTGCTGTTGTGTTTTGCAGCTTACAGAAACTACATAGTGCTTATTTTAGTTTTTTTCCTCACAAAATATAGATACTTTGACTTCTTCTTTACTTGGAATTTCTTTTCATACATTTAACAGGAGAAATATAATATATAATATATTAAAATAATAGTATAGGTTATTTGTGGTTTTATACACTTTTTTGCTGTCACATGCATCTCTTTTATAAGCAAAGTCTTTCCCCTGGCTTGTTAAAAACTGTATTCATGCCCCAAATCTCTGCTTCTCTTTGGTGGGTAGCACTTTGTGAATAGTCTTTCTGTGCACTGCCAGTGGTCAGTGTAAGATCCTTGTAATTTTTGCTCTACAGTATAGGTTCCCTCTACTAGATGTTTTTCCTAGTGCCCTAAATGGGGAGTGTCTGGAATTAATAATTAGAAGGGAGACAAGGCTGCCTTACAGAATGTGTATCCACTGGGAGGAGCAGGGCACATGGTGAAGCTCATAGTGAGACTGGAACTAGCTTCCTACCCACTGAGATTTTATCTGGATTGCACATGTGAAACTAACAGAAATAAATACTGACAATGCAGGTTTTTTTCAGTTGTGTGAAAGGTTGTTAGAAATGATACTTTAAGAAGGAAGAAGAGATCTCTATTTTCACTCTCGTCTCTTTCATTACAGCTATTTCCTCTCTATCCTGTTTGCACCATGGGCTTTAACAGGTTATGAATCTTTTATAATTATTTTTCAGAAAGAGTTTCATGATTTTATTAGATTGTTGGATGCTTATTAAATCTTTATTGAGTCCTTATTATGCAATTAATCCATGAGTCTTGGCATTCCACTTTAAGGACCTTTATTTATAAACAAAGGCATAGATCTGCACTTCATCAGCTTTGTCTTTGAGGAAGGCTTAGCAGGAGAAACCTGACAACACACAGAGTTTTTGCTTAATTATAAAGTTTACAGACCTTTTTATTCAGAGATTCACTGACTGAAAAAAAAAAATCCGTTGAAAATATTTGTGAAAAAAATGAAACCCTGAGAATATATTGCAGTATTTTGCTTTAGACTCTTCAGAAGAAACTCCATTTTACTGAAAAGCAATACTAAAAGATAGCAAATATTAAAATATACCCAGTATTTCTTTCCATTTTTTTGTGAAATAAACAAATGTATTATAAAAGACCTTTAAATGTTTCTACATGAAGGAAAAAAAGATCTTCCAAAGTGCAATGTCTGAATCCTGTGTATGGGCAGATTAGAAACATTTATTTTACTGATCTTGAGATTGTGGTGAGCAGATATCAGCATCTCTGAAATGACAAACAGTCTTCATTTCTTTAAAACTGATATTTAGCCAGATATATCTAAAATATACCCTAGTAGAGGTCATCTAATTTTTACAGAAGGGGCTTTCTCAACATCTCTTTGAGAGAGCAGGGTTGTTGAGCTAAAGCAGCCCCCACTCTGTAGGATGGGGCTCACAAAGAAGTTATCACAGTAAATGTTTCAGAAAAAAATAAGCAATCATAATAAGTATTAGGTCCTATGAGCTTATAGTATGTGTGTGTGTGTGTCTGTGTGTGTGTGTGTTTTCCTGTATTTTAATATAGTGCTTAGATTAAGCCTTTTCTTTTTCATATCTGTGCTTCAAAACAATTATTTTATGGCCTTATTTTCCAGTGTCCATCTTTATATCCCTTAATCTCCTAAAACTGTGTCCTTAAAAAAAATGCCTATTTTCATGAAATATATTCATTTACTTGGAGAAAGAAAGTGATTGGCAGTGTTTTTAGTCAAGTCTTCGAAATCCCCAACATGTGATGTAGCTCAGACGGTAACGAATCTGCCTGCAACACAATTGACCCTGGTTCGATCCTTAGGTTGGGAAGATTCTCTGGAGAAGAGAATGGCAATCCATTCCAGTATCTTGCTTAGGACAAGATTCTGCCTAGGTCTTCCTATGGACAGAGGACCCTGGCAGGCTACAATCCATGGAGTCACAAAGAGTTGGACACAACTAGCTACTAATGCTTGAAAATCCAGTAGAGGATTTTCAAAACTCCAAAGATAATTTTGGTGAATGTTCTGATTTTGCTACCCAGACACTATCTATAGGCTTGACTTTACCAAAAAATAAATATTCAGTAATCTGATGAATGTATGAAGTTGGATTTACTCATTCTGGTAAATCAATAAGAATTCATTGATGTGTCCCTCATGTAAATGGTTTGTTTCCATAGCATTGCTTGGTGAGTTAGAGAGCTCTAAAGTAGGAAAACCATTTGCTTCACGTCTGCCTTATCCTTTTTATTTGGTTGGGAGTAAAGGTGGTGGTAGAGTTGAAGGGGAGGAGATGGGAAGTGCTGGCTGGAGAGATGCCACACACAGTGTGGTGTTTAAAGACCTCTGTTCTCTACAGACAGGTTGTAAAAAGGAGGTAGGAACAGGGGGACTGCTGAAGTTTCCCGACAGTGACTGGAAGGTCTGATACGTGGCTTTCTAGCATATGTCATAGACCTGCACTATTCTAGGGCTTCCCTAGTGGCTCAGATGGTGAAGAGTCTGCTTTTAGTCCTAGAGAACCCAGTTTGATCCCTGGGTTGGGAAGATCCCCTGGAGAAGGGAATGGCTACCCACTCCAGTATTCTGGCCTGGGGACTCCTATGGGCAGAAGAACCTTGTAGGCTACGATCCATGATGTCCCAAAGAGTTGGACATGACTGAGAGACTAACACTTCACATTTCTCTTATGCTATTTTCAAGATCACTTCCATGAGTATCTGCATTCATTAAAAAACCAAAACTAAATGGCCCAAATTGAGAAATATCTTTAGCAAATTCCAAACCCTGCTTTTTTCCCCCGCTCTAATTAGGTCTCACATTAGCACATCCATTGTTTCCTTAGTTTAATTCCCCAGTTGAAAGAGGAGCCTTTGATATTCAAATGGCTTATAAAATACAAAAAAGTACTTGAATTCACTAATCACCAATAGCAAGATCAAAGTAAATTCTGTTTTAAAATTTAAAAATCTAAATAGTTCCTTTTTCTCTCTAAAGAATACCTAGTCCTAGATTGAACCATGGCTGACCCTTGTGGGCTTACTGCTGTTTAATGAATTCATTGGTTAATTCAAACATAGCAGCTCTGGGAGTAGATGGAAAGGAGAAAGTAAAGATAAGAAATTGGATGCAGCAGAGAGAGCTCCTGAATGATGGGGTGACTTTAATGAGAAGAATTTATTACAGTGAAAGTGAAGTCTTGCCCTTAGCTTCAATAAATCTGTGACAGAAGTACAGGATTGTCTCTGTGTTAATGAAGAGTTCACTAGGTATTCACAGGGTCCTGTGCTTCCGGAAAGGCTAATGTGATTGTGGCGTCTAAGAGGAGAGTTTGTCTAGGCTGAGGGAGGGACCAGTCTGCCTAACTCAGACACTTCTGAATCGTGCCTGGGTTAGGAACCCTGACCAAGAAAGGCTGACCAGGGCTGGTAGGGGATCCCATTGTATCCATAAACAAGAACTGAATGTTTGTCTTGGGAATAAGCTGATTCAGGTATATGGAAGGCTTCCCCATCTCTTAACATTGGCTCTACTTCCAGAAGGTCTTAGGGCTTCCCTGGTGGCTCAGACGGTAAAGCATCTGCTGGCAAGGCGGGACACCCAGCTTCGATTCCCTGGGTTGGGAAGATCTGCTGGAGAAGGAAATGGCAACCCACTCCAGTATGCTTGCCTGGAATATTCCATGGACAGAGGAGCCTGGTAGGCTACAGTCCATGGGGTCGCAAGAGTTGGATATGACTGACCGACTTCACTTCACTTTAGTTCCAGAAGGTCTCAGCATTTCTTCACTTCTCTTTGCTTTACTATTACTCTTTACTTTCGCAAAATGCAGTCTCTTTACAATAGCCCAAATGCCTTTTTAAAATAATTAGATTTTTAAAATTGAGGTCAGTTTACAATGTTGTGTTAGGTTCAAGGGTACAGCAAAGTGATGAAGTTTAGAAAGATAGGTAGATCTTTTCCAGATTCTTTTCCATTATAGGCTATTATAAGACTTGAGTAGGCCCTTGTTGTTTACCTGTTTGATATGTAGTGGTGTGTATATGTTAATCCCAAACTCCTAGCTTTTTAAAGTATCCTTTGAAACAGGTGGTGCAGGTCATGCCACTGTCCTGATTCCAGTCCTCCAGGTGTGTTCCATGGCACTTAGGTTAGAATCCAAGCACCATCCCATGCCTCCAGCATGCTCTGTGACCCGGCTTCTGCCCATTCTTCTATACCCACCTCTTCCACTCTTTCTGTGGCTTATGATCTTCTAACCACATCACTCCAAAATCACTGCAGATGGTGACTGAAGCCATGAAATTAAAAGATGTTTACTCCTTGGAAGAAAAGTTATGATCAAACTAGATAGCATATTCAATAGCAGAGACATTACTTTGCCGACTAAAGTCCGTCTAGTCAAGGCTATGGTTTTTCCTGTGGTCATGTATGGATGTGAGAGTTGGACTGTGAAGAAGGCTGAGCGCCGAAGAATTGATGCTTTTGAACTGTGGTGTTGGAGAAGACTCTTGAGAGTCCCTTGGACTGCAAGGAGATCCAAACAGTCCATTCTGAAGGAGATCAACCCTGGGATTTCTTTGGAAGGAATGATGCTAAAGCTGAAACTCCAGTACTCTGGCCACCTCATGCAAAGAGTTGACTCATTGGAAAAGACTCTGATGCCGGGAGAGATTGGGGGCAGGAGGAGAAGGCAATGACAGAGGATGAGATGGCTGGATGGCATCACTGACTCGATGGACGTGAGTCTGAGTGAACTCCAGGAGTTGGTGATGAACATGGAAGCCTGGTGTGCTGTAATTCATGGGGTCGCAAAGAGTCGGACACGACTGAGCGACTGAACTGAACCACATCACACTTCCATTCCCTGAACACCCTGGAGCACGTTCCTACCTTAGAGCCCTTGAAGTAGCTGCCCCTTCTGTGTGGAGCCAGCTGGTCCCAATTTTCTCAAGATTGGAGCCTTAAAAAAAAAAAATCAAATGTCAGTTTAAATGTCACTTCCTCAAAGAGCTACTCCTGAATCACTCAGTTTAAGCACCCCTGTTATCTTTATCAATTCCGCATGTAACATTTTGTGTGACTGACCGCACTTAATTTCCTTACTTATATTTTGTCACACTCTCTCTCCTCTAGATTAGAATATAATATCATGAAAATAGATATCCTATCTAGTTGATTGACTCCTTGAACCCTGGCATCTAAAAATATGTGAAAAAATTTAAAATACAAGGAAGTTCTAGGAATGGAACAAGTCTACTTAGTTCATAGTCAGTAAAGATCATGCAAAGGCTAGATGGCTGCTTGATGGAAATGATGTACAGGGTTTCCATTTAATTGTTCAGTTAATATGTATTGATCATCTGGTGTATATGAGTCACTATGAAAGGCACACGGCTGTACAAAGAGGAGAATATCAGTGACTCCCTGTCCCTGCCCTCAGGGGTTTACATTCCAGAGAGGAGGAAGATACAGGATGGAGACCTTATGGGTGCAAAGCAGTGTAGTGTTAGAGCCATACACAGGGGGCCACACCAATTACAATTGGACTGAAAGAAAGAGGGTAGAGGGAAACTCCAGAAAGAGAAAGAGGCATTTTCCCAGTATATTAGGTGTTAAGAAAGAGTTCTAAGTAAGACAGCAATGTACAGAGAGCCTGGTGTGTTCTGAAAGTGTAAAGAGCCTTGTTATTGGTGTTCAGTCGCTAAGTCTTGTCAACTCTTTGCAACCCCGTGGACTGCAGCACACCAGGCTCCTCTGTCCTTCACTCTCTCCTGGAGTTTGTTCAGATTCACATGCATTGAGTCAGTGATGTCATCTAATCCTCTTCCACCCCCTTTGCCTTTTGCTTTCAGTCTTTCCCAGCATCAGGGTCTTTTCCATTGAGCTTGTCTTCACATTGGGTGGCCAAAGTATTGGAGCTTTGGCATCAGTCCTTCCAATGAATAGTCTGGGTTGATTTCTTTTAGGGTTGACTGGTTTGATTTCCCTGCTATTCAGGGGACGCTCATGAGTATTCTCCAGCACCAGAATTTGAAAGCATCAATTCTTTGGTGCTCAGCCTTCTTTCTGGTCCAACTCTCATATCTGTACATGACTAGTGGAAAAACCATAGCTTTGACCATATGGACTTCTGTCAGCAAAATGATGTCTCTGCTTTTTAGTATGCTGACTAAGTCTGTCATAGTTTCTTTCCAAGGAACCAGCATCTTTTAATTTCATGATGCAGTCACCATAAAGAGCCTAATGTGGCCTTTAATGAAGGATATGCAGAGGTGGAGGAAATGAGAAACACACCGTGAGAGACAAGAGGGTAAGAGGCAAGTAGGAGCCAGATCAAGAAAGGACTTGTAAGGCTTCTGCAAAGAAATGGATTTTGTCTTGTGGGCAGGGAGGAGCCGTTGTACAGTGAATGTACAATGAATCAGATTTTCATTCTGGAAAGGTGACTGCAGCAGTAAGGGAAGAGTTGCAGAAGCCTGTGATCAGCAGCAGTTTGGAGTTCTTTTAACAGTCAGATCAGAGATGGCGGAGGCTTAAATGGAAGCATTTGGAAGCCGTGGATGTACATAGCAAACATTTAGCAGGTAGTAAATTCGGGCTTAGGTTGACCTCCAACTCTGTGATTCAGAAGTCATTAAATCTTTTTGAAGAAAATAAAATCCAGATATCATCCTTGTTTCCTCTTTTACCCTCCAAGCCCTCATCCAATTCTTCAGCAAGTCTTTTCAGTTCTACTTCAGAAGTCACCCTAAATCTCTCCCTTTATGCTCTCTCCATGCCCACCACCTTCCTCCAACATGCCTTCTGTTTAACCTCCATGGCTCCCAGTTGTCATCACCTTTCCATTCTAGTCCCCCAATAATCCACTGTCTCCACAGCAGCAGAGAGACCCTTCTGTAAAGTACATCAGACCGTATCACTCCCCTACTAACAACCCCAACTCACATTTAGTGTTAAATCTTAAAGCCCTTCCCTGGTCTAAAATGCAGAGCATTGCTTCCCACTCTACCCTAATCTTGAAATTACCCTACAAGTCAGCCTCCTACGCTTTTCCCATTTCCTTTGTCTGCATTCTTCTTTCTCCAGATCTTTCCATGGTTTTGCCTCCTCTTGTCAATCAGGTCAGCTCAAATCTTGCTACTCCTGAGTATCTATAATTCTGGTGTGTATAAATTTATGTGTGAAGATATTGTCATCTCTAATTGTCGTGTAAGAACTTCAAAAGCAAGAATCTTGAGTATCTTATCCAGCACTCAACACAGGGCCTGCAACACAGTAGAATGTGGATAAATATTTCTGAGACTGAGTGAATAAATGAAAGAGAAGAACTCTCTCCTGATGCCTTTAGCTCCTTTTCCTGAGAGGTAAATCGCTCTTAAGAGAATCCCTTTCTCTTCTCTGTCTGGTTTGTCTTCCTCTCTTCTTAAAGCCAAATGTTCCAGGAGATGCAGGTGGCTTTTGTTTACAAATGGAAAACTGGCAGTCCTCCCACCTTTCTGTGTTTAGAGTGTTTTCATGGAGAACGTCAAGCCACAAATATGCTCTAAGCCTCACCTGGTGAGACTGGGGAGAAGAAGGAGTGGGGAAAGAGGGAGACTGTTTTCTCTCAAGACCATGTGGCTTAAGTCTACAACCATGGAAGCACCCTGCAGTGTTGATTTTCTCAGCTTGGTCTTGCTAACTGTGATTTATTTTTAAATAATTCAGTATAGACATGTGGTCAATGTAGTATGTATAAATTAATAGTACAATCTCAGTGTTTTGTTAACAACGGAAGTGCCCCATTCAACGAGCCAACTCTCCAAAGACCTCTAGAAAAGTGATTCCAACATCATGAGTTAAACATATATATCTGATGATTCATGGGTTTGTTGTTCAGTCACAGTCATATCTGACTCTTTGCAGTCCTATGGACTGCAGCACACCAGGCTTCCCTGTCCTTCACCTCTCCCAAAGCTTGCTCAAACTCATGTCCATTGTGTCGGTGATGCCATCCAACCATCTCATCCTGTTTCTCAGCTTGGTCTTGCTAACTGTGATTTATTTTTAAATAATTCAGTATAGACATGTGGTCAATGTAGTATGTATAAATTAATAGCACAATCTCAGTGTTTTGTTAACAACGGAAGTGCCCCATTCAACGAGCCAACTCTCCAAAGACCTCTAAAAAAGTGATTCCAACATCATGATTTAAACATATATATCTGAGGATTCATGGTTTTTTTGTTGTTCAGTCACAGTCATATCTGACTCTTTGCGACCCTATGGACTGCAGCACACCAGGCTTCCCTGTCCTTCACCATCTCCCAAAGCTTGCTCAAACTTATAGTACAATCTCAGTGTTTTGTTAACAACGGAAGTGCCCCATTCAACGAGCCAACTCTCCAAAGACCTCTAGAAAAGTGATTCCAACATCATGAGTTAAACATATATATCTGATGATTCATGGGTTTGTTGTTCAGTCACAGTCATATCTGACTCTTTGCAGTCCTATGGACTGCAGCACACCAGGCTTCCCTGTCCTTCACCTCTCCCAAAGCTTGCTCAAACTCATGTCCATTGTGTCGGTGATGCCATCCAACCATCTCATCCTGTGTCATCCCTTTCTCCTCCTGCCTTCAATCTTTCCCAGCATCAGGGTCTTTTCTAATGAGTTTGTTCTTTGCATCAGGTGGCCAAAGTATTGGAACTTCAGGATCAGTCCTTCCAGTGAATATTCAGAATTGATTCCCTTTAGGATTGACTGATTTGATTTCCTTGCATTCCAAGGGATTCTCAACTCTTCACACCACAGTTCAAAAGTGTCACTTCAGCACTCAGCCTTCTTTATATCCATACATGACTACTGGAAAAACCATAGCTTTGACTATATGGACATTTGTCGGCAAAGTAATGTCTCTGCTGTTTAATACACTGTCTAGATTTGTCATAGCTTTTCTTCCAAGAAAAGCCATCTTTTAATTTCATGGCTGCAGTCACCACGGATTCACTACAGTGATAATAGAAATCCCTTTTTCTCGTAAAATGAATACTGTTCAAAATTTCCAGTTGGCTCAGATAACCCAGGTGTCCCTGCCCTTTCATGATGAGAGCAAAGACCTGAGACACCTGCCCTACATGACTGTGGCTTCCAGCGACCCCAGCATAGCATGCCTGGTGCAGACCTCAGTGCATCCAGTCCTGCCATTCACCGTCCCTTAGTGCCCGTCCTGGGTGTGTGATTCAGGGAGAAGGGCTGACTTCACAGTCAGAATATCGCGTGCTGTCCTGAGGGAAGCTTCCTCACATAAAGTGTTCAGAACTAATGAGAGCACCCAAAAGGCAGAGCCCAAACATCTCTGAACTTATGGGAGCTGGATGCGTAATGTGTTGGACCTGTTTCCCAAGAAATGTTTGTACTCTCTGGAAATCATTTCTAATGCCTTTTACTGCTACTCATGATGTGTTCGGGGGAGCAGGCAGATAACTCCACTTGTCAGAAACTGTCTACATTTACTAAAGAATCTGTTCCTTGTGAATGGTGGGTTGACTTAGGTTACTTTGTAGATGTGCCCAGGTCTCTCACATCACCCAGAGGCCGGTGGTCCACAGGCCTGTCTGAGCAGGTGACTGCCACTCAGGAGAGGGCCTGGGAGAACCAGGCACACGGTGCCTACTGCCTTGCGTGGTCCCTAGTGAAGTACACATCTGCAAACCTAGCCTGGGAAAACTCGAGGAGGCTAGTTCAAAACCAGCACAGCACTGTGTACTACTCTGTTAGACATTTTAAATCCTCATAGTGACATGGTTTTTACTACAAGAAATCTAAGTATGAGGCTGTAGCAATATACACACCAAACTTAAGGAGCTTCATGTTTCAATCGGTAATTTCCTAGTGTCTGCAACTTGCTAATGCTGATCTCTGCTTTCCAGTTTGACTTCGTTACTATGCCCTTCCAGTTTTCCTGAACCTTCCTTTTCTCATTGCACTTTTTTTGTTGTTGTTGTTATTAAATATGTATAGTAAAGCCACCTCCTTCTATTAATGGCTCAGCTAGTCTCCTTCATAGTTGATCCTGAAAAAGTACAAACTTTTAATATCCCCAGACTGTAGAAAGGGAGAATTAAATCTAAAGACCAGACACTTAACAAATTCATGTTTTGGTTCATTAAAACAAATTGCAGTTAAAATACAAAAATGTCACATGATTGCTCAAGTTTATATAAGCTTTACCAACATTTTTTAAGAATCAGTTTAGCAGAATGCATAAGAACATGGGTTGCTGAACCAGACTGTCTAGGAGTGAATTCTGACTCTGAAACCAGCTAGCTGAATGATCTTGGTTAAAAGTATAAATGGAAAGGAGAGATTGTGTTTAAATTTCTTTTTACTTGGAGTCAGAAAAATTGGGTCCAGGCCTGGCGACTTAGCTGTCTTTCTAATCCACCTCACCTCTAGCTTCTTGTTCTTTTTGATCTTGTCTGGCACTTGATATGCGTGTTGGTAGAAAGATGAAAAAAAACAAAAAGCTTTGACTGAGGATCACCAGCTTGTAGGTAGGTTGCTGTGTGTAGGGGATGGGGTGTGTGTAGGCAGGCATATTGTCTCAAGAAACGAGAGAATCAATGTCCAGAANGCACTTGATATGCGTGTTGGTAGAAAGATGAAAAAAAACAAAAAGCTTTGACTGAGGATCACCAGCTTGTAGGTAGGTTGCTGTGTGTAGGGGATGGGGTGTGTGTAGGCAGGCATATTGTCTCAAGAAACGAGAGAATCAATGTCCAGAAAAAGTACATGAAGCCAGGCCAGTGGTCTTACTAAAAAGAGACCAACTCCTGCACCCCATGGGATTGGGAATGAGAAAGCTGTTATTTATTTTCTTGCTGATTTAAAAATAGGTGGCACAGTGATTGAGAATCCGCCTGGCAATGCAGGAGACATGGGCTTGATCCCTGGGTCAGGAAGATTCCCTTGAGTTGGACATGGCAACCCACTCCAGTATTCTTTGCCTGGAAAATTTCATGGACAGAGGAGCCTGGATGGCTGCTTTCCCCTGGGTTGCAAAGAGTTGGGCATGGCTGAGCACACACGTACGCACACATAACACATGGCGGACAAAGTTATTTCTATATAAGAAAGAACTCTCATTCACACTACGATGAGTACATGGATTGAGTTTCCAACTTCAGCTGAGTTCTTGTCTTGAATCCTTTCCTGCTCAGCTCCTCCTCAGTGGCCAGTGCTGTCTAAAGCCAGGCTTCTTCCTGTCCCAACAACACAACTCTAATTATTTCTCATTCTTGTAATCCAGTTAAAACATGGACAACAGTCCATTCTATACATCTGTGTCTTTTTTGCTGTCTCGCATACAGGGTCATCATTGCCATCTTTCTAAATTCCATATATATGTGTCAGTATACTGTATTGGTGTTTTTCTTTCTGGCTTACTTCACTCTGTATAATAGGTTCCAGTTTCATCCATCTCATTAGAACTGATTCAAATGAATTCTTTTTAATGGCTGAGTAATACTCCATTGTGTATATGTACCACAGCTTTTTTATCCATTCATCTGCTGATGGACATCTAGGTTGTTTCCATGTCCTGGCTATTATAAATAGTGCTGCAATGAACATTGGGGTACATGTGGCTCTTTCAATTCTGGTTTCCTCATTGAAACACGTATGCTATCATGTAAGAACGAAGCACCAGCCTGTGTTCGATACAGGATACAGGATGCTTGGGGCTGGTGCATGGGGATGATCCAGAGAGAGGATATGGGGTGGGATGTGGGAGGAGGATTCAGGATTGGGAGCTCGTATACACCCGTGGTGGATTCATGTCAATGTATGGCAAAACCAATATGGTATTGTAAAGTAAAATAAAGTAAAAATTAAAAAAAAAAAATGGACAACAGATCTGAACAGACGTTTTTTCAAAGAAGACATGGCCAACGGGTGCAAAAAAGATATTCAACATCATTATTCATCAGGGAAATGTACATCAGAACCACAGGATATTACCTCAGACCTGTTTGAGTGACTGGTCACTCAAAAAGACAAGAAATAGAGAATGTTGGAGAGGTTAAGACATTCAACATCATTATTCATCAGGGAAATGCACATCAGAACCACAGGATATTACCTCAGACCTGTTTGAGTGACTGGTCACTCAAAAAGACAAGAAATAGAGAATGCTGGAGAGGATGTGTACACAAGGAACACTTGTGTACTGCTGGTGGCAATGTAAATTGGTGCAACCTCTATAGAAAGCAGTACAGAGATTCCTCAAAAAATTAAAATACAACTACCATAGATCCAGCAATTCCACTTCTGGGTATTTATCCAAAGAAAATGAAAACACTAATTTATAGAGATCTCAGCACCTGGATGTTCATTGTAGTGTTAAAACAATAGCCAACACATGGAAAGAATCCAAGTGTCTACTGATGGATGAATGGATAAAGAAATTGTGTGTGTGTGTATATATACATATATATATGTATATATATATATGCAATGCCTGGAGAAGGAAATGGCAATCCACTCCAGTATTCTTGCCTGGAGAATCCCATGGACAGAGGAACCTGGCGGGCCACAGTCCATGGGGCCGTAAAGAGTCGGACACGACTGAGCGACTTCACACACATATATGCAATGGAATATTATTCAACTATAAATAATAATGAAATATTGCCATTTGTGACATGGCTGGACCTCGAAGGCATTATTCTAAGTGAAATAGACAAAGATAGACACTCTGTGATCTCTCTTATAAGTAGAATCTAAACAACAACAACAAAACAAGCTCATAGATGCAGAGAACATATTGATGGTTATAGGAGATGGGCATGGGTAGGGGAAATGGGTGAACTATTTTTATTATTTTTAGCTTAAATAAATTAAATTTTTACAATTTTTGCTTATAAAATACAGAATATTCCATTTTTGAAATCCTCTCTTTTCTGCTAATTGATTCTATTTGCTAAAATACTAAATGATCAAATAATAAAATGGTCAGTTTGATCAGCACCTTACAGACTGTGCATTTACCCCTTTGTCTCGCAGAGGAGTTGAAAACTCTGGGGATATTCTTCTCAGGAAAGGGCTTGTCCACACTGTGCATGAGGTGTCTGACCTCCAGGCGGGGGTCTCAGCCACCTCCTCACGTTCGTTCTGAGCAGGACCCAAAGGCAAGCAGGACTCTCTGAGCATCTACTCTTTCAGGGGTGTGGTGAGAATATTCCCCATCCCACAGTGGTGTCATGCAGTTTAACAAGAAAAGTGAGACCAGGTCTGAAGACGAGCTATAGACAAAAAAAAAAAAAAGTCCTTCCAATTAGGTATTTCATGCTCCCAGCTAAACAGGCCTTAATGACTGACTCTACCTTTAGAGTTGGAAGCAGTCCATCTTTCCCCCAAGAGCTTGAAGTTTCCCATCTTTTCATCATTTCTTTGTCTCTGTGTGTTTTCTTCTTACTTGAGACATACTTAATTTCTTATTCTGTGACCTTTTCTCTATATAAATTGGAATATGTGCTTTTTATTAGCATCTTTCATGATCCATAATCCCTATTCTTCCCTTTTCATAGCACTTAGTTTATACACATATAAAAAATGTGATAAATGGATAAATCAACTGATTTCTTTATATAAAGCTAAATTTCATAAAATACAAATTTAAACATTGTGATGCTTTTGTCAGAAACTGTGAACTATTGAATAGCAGCAACACCTTTTTGTTGCTGTTTTAATGAGGAAGTTTATGTGAACTTTTGGACAAGAAAACACCCCTCCAATTAGGTGATTATTTTAAGCTCCCTCCTCAATATGCCTTAATGATCAACTCTACCTTGACACTTAGAAAGAATTCATCTTTTCCCCCAAGAAAAGATGATAATGTTGAAAGAAAGCAGAGCAAAAACTTCTTCCTTATCAACAGCACAAGGGAAGCCCATTTATTGTTGTCAATTTATCTGTGTCCATCATGGTCCCAGTCCTCTTGGAAAATCTGGGAAAAAATTCCCCAGATGATTATTTTGGAATATTTACAATTTTAAGAGTGAGTTAGCCCCATAAGCAAAGAGTAAAGAGGCCTGTAGGTCTGGAATTGAGAGCTAAGCTACGTGTTGCTGGTAGCATTACTTGTACATGGGTCCTCCTGCACAAATAGCACCCCTTAACAGCAGCATTCCACCCAGAGGACCCCATATGCCTCTCTGCTCCTTAGGTTGTATGACTTTGCCCTGTAGACCCAAGAACTGGCCTGCAGAGGATGAAAGGGGCAAGTACCCTAAGGGATGTAAGTGTGTCCGATGGATTCCAGCTATTGCTTGGAAACCTAACTCAACACTTCAGTACTTTAATGAGAATGTATCTCCTCACTGTATTCACCATTTGATTTTTCACTGTATGGAGAGAAGGTGAGAGTAACCAACTTCTAAAAAAATTTTTTTAATTTATTTATTTTTTACTTTACAATATTATATTGGTTTTGCCATACATCAACATGAATCTGCCACGGGTGTACACATGTAAAAAAAAAAAAAAAAGCTTTGACTGAGGATCACCAGCTTGTAGGTAGGTTGCTGTGTGTAGGGGATGGGGTGTGTGTAGGCAGGCATGTTGTCTCAAGAAACCAGAGAATCAATGTCCAGAGAAAGTACATGAAGCCAGGCCAGTGGTCTTACTAAAAAGAGACCAACTCCTGCACCCCATGGGATTGGGAATGAGAAAGCTGTTAATTATTTTCTTGCTGATTTAAAAATAGGTGGCACAGTGATAGAGAATCCGCCTGGCAATGCAGCAGACACGGGTTTGATCCCTGGGTCAGGAAGATCCCTGGGTTTGATCCCTTGAGTAGGACATGGCAACCCACTCCAGTATTCTTTCCCTGGAAAATTTCATGGACAGAGGAACCTGGTTGGCTGCTTTCCCCTGGGTTGCAAAGAGTCGGGCACGGCTGAGCACACACGTATGCACACACAACACATGGCGGACAAAGTTATTTCTACATAAGCAAGAACTCTCATTCACACTATGATGAGTACATGGATTGAGTTCCCAACTTCAGCTGAGTTCTTGTCTTGAACCCTTTCCTGCTCAGCTCTTCTTCAGTGGCCAGTGCCGTCTAAAGCCAGGCTTCTTCCTGTCCCAACAACACAACTGCAATTATTTTTCATTCTTGTAATCCAGTTAAAACATGGACAACAGATCTGAACAGACATTTTTTCAAAGAAGACATGGCCAACGGGTGCAAAAAAGACATTCAACATCATTATTCATCAGGGAAATGCACATCAGAACCACAGGATATTACCTCAGACCTGTTTGAGTGACTGGTCACTCAAAAAGACAAGAAATAGAGAATGCTGGAGAGGATGTGTACACAAGGAACACTTGTGTACTGCTGGTGGCAATGTAAATTGGTGCAACCTCTATAGAAAGCAGTACAGAGATTCCTCAAAAAATTAAAATACAACTACCATAGATCCAGCAATTCCACTTCTGGGTATTTATCCAAAGAAAATGAAAACACTAATTTATAGAGATCTCAGCACCTGGATGTTCATTGTAGTGTTATTTACAATAGCCAACACATAGAAAGAATCCAAGTGTCTACTGATGGATGAATGGATAAAGAAATTGTGTGTGTGTGTATATATATACATACATACATACATATATATGTATATATATATGCAATGCCTGAAGAAGGAAATGGCAATCCACTCCAGTATTCTCGCCTGGAGAATCCCATGGACAGAGGAGCCTGGCGGGCCACAGTCCATGGGGCCGTAAAGAGTCGGACACGACTGAGTGACTTCACACACATATATGCAATGGAATATTATTCAACTATAAATAATAATGAAATATTGCCATTTGTGACATGGATGGACCTCAAAGGCATTATTCTAAGTGAAATAGACAAAGACACTCTGTGATCTCTCTTATAAATAGAATCTAAACAACAACAACAAAACAAGCTCATAGATGCAGAGAACAGATTGATGGTTATAGGAGATGCGGATGGGTAGGGGAAATGGGTGAACTATTTTTTATTATTTTTAGCTTAAATAAATTTTTACAATTTTTGCTTATAAAATACAGAATATTCCATTTTTTAAATCCTCTCTTTTCTGCAAATTGATTCTATTTGCTAAAATACTAAATGATCAAATAATAAAATGGTCAGTTTGATCAGCACCTTACAGACTGTGCATTTACCCCTTTGTCTTGCAGAGAAGTTGAAAACTCTGGGGAGATTCTTCTCAGGAAAGGGCTTGTCCACACTGTGCATGAGGTGTCTGACCTCCAGGCAGGCGTCTCAGCCACCTCCTCACATTCATTCTGAGCTGGACCCAAAGGCAAGCAGGACTCTCTGAGCGTCTACTCTCTCAGGGGTGTGGTGAGAATATTCCCCACCCCACAGTGGTGTCGTGCAGTTTAACAAGAAAAGTGAGACAAGGTCTGAAGACAAGTTATAGACAAAAAAAAAGTCCTTCCAATTAGGCATTTCATGCTCCCAGCTAAACAGGCCTTAATGACTGACTCTACCTTTCGAATTGGAAGTAGTCCATCTTTCCCCCAAGAGTTTGAAGTTTCCCATCTTTTCATCATTTCTTTGTCTCTGTGTGTTTTCTTCTTACTTGAGACATATTTAATTTCTTATTCTGTGACCTTTTCTCTATATAAATTGGAATATGTGTTTTTTATTAGCATCTTTCATGATCCATAATCCCTATTCTTCCCTTTTCATAGCACTTAGTTTATACACATATAAAAAATGTGATAAATGGATAAATCAACTGATTTCTTTATATAAAGCTAAATTTCATAAAATACAAATTTAAACATTGTGATGCTTTTGTCAGAAACTGTGAACTATTGAATAGCAGCAACACCTTTTTGTTGCTGTTTTAATGAGGAAGTTTATGTGAACTTTTGAACAAGAAAACACCTCTCCAATTAGGTGATTATTTTAAGCTCCCTCCTAAATATGCCTTAATGATCAACTCTACCTTGATACTTAGAAAGAATTCATCTTTTCCCCCAAGAAAAGATGATAATGTTGAAAGAAAGCAGAGCATAAACTTCTTCCTTATCAACAGCACAAGGGAAGCCCATTTATTGTTGTCAATTTATCTGTGTCCATCATGGTCCCAGTCCTCTTGGAAAATCTGGGAAAAAATGCCCCAGATGATTATTTTGAAATATTTACAATCTTAAGAGTGAGTTAGCCCCATAAACAAAGAGTAAAGAGCCCTGTAGGTCTGGAATTGAGAGCTAAGCTACGTGTTGCTGGTAGCATTACTTGTACATGAGTCCTCTTGCACAAATAGCACCCCTTAACAGCAGCATTCCACCCAGAGGACCCCATATGCCTCTCTGCTCCTTAGGTTGTATGACTTTGCCCTGTAGACCCAAGAACTGGCCTGCAGAGGATGAAAGGGGCAAGTACCCTAAGGCATGTAAGTGTGTCCGATGGATTCCAGCTATTGCTTGGAAACCTAACTCAACACTTCAGTATTTTAATGAGAATGTATCTCCTCACTGTATTCACCATTTGATTTTTCACTGTACGGAGAGAAGGTGAGAGTAACCAACTTTTAAAAAAAATTTTTTTAAATTTATTTATTTTTTACTTTACAATATTATATTGGTTTTGCCATACATCAACATGAATCTGCCACGGGTGTACACATGTTCCCAATCCTGAACCCNATTCAATGTTCATTTCATCCTCAGAATGCCCAGAATAACATACAACCAAATGTCTGGACACTCCATGGCCAGTCAAGCTGACGTGTAACATTAACCATCACACCCATGGTATATGATTCTTTGGCAGTCAGCATTGGTGTTCGTTGACTACCTACCCTGTGCTCAGCCAGGCAATGGAAAAGATGGAAGCAGAGAAAATCAGACCATGTCTGCCCTGGAGGGACTGGACCAGACAGGGCTAATCTCAACATCAATGTTCTTCGGGCCTCTAGAGCTGTGCTGTCCCCTAGAATTAGCAGGTGAGCCACAAACATGAACCATGAGTATAATTTTAGATTTTCTAGCAGCCATACATTTAAAATATAAACTTTAAAAGTATGTTTTCTTTTACCCAGGATTCTAAAATGTATTATAATGTGCAATCACATAAAAATTATTAATGAAATATTTTACACTCTATTTTTTGAATCTGGTCTCTAAACAGTGTGCACTTTGCCACTACAGCACATCTCAGTTCCAGCAAGCCAGAATCTATGTGCTGTGTAGCCACACATGATGAGGAGCTGCTGAATAGGCAGTGAATCCAGAGAGTTCACTAGGAATGCTCTATCTTGTCTGTCTTAATCACTTTGTGTTATGGTCTGAGATCCAAGTAACTGAGAGTTTGGGAAAAAACCTCTTTGGAGGATTTGATGTAACACAAGTGGAATTTCTCAGGACAAGCTGCCTGGGAAAATCAGACTTGGATTGTCCGCAGTTACTCTAAATCTCCAGACTATCAGAAGCACACCATTACAAGGTTATCTACTTTTCCTGAACCATAGTAGGCTGGTTGTTGGGCAACCCTGCTCCTAGATATTACTTTCTGTTCTGCAATTATTCGTGTCACTTCACTCCCAAGTCACATTTACTGTCCCATGCCACATGAGGAACTCCTTGGGTAAGAATATTCTACTGTCATAAGATTTTGCTGATTCTCATTGAATGTATATCATATGGATCTCATTCACTCACACTTCCCACCAGCATCCCCCTTTTAAATTAAAGTTTTGTCATCTCCCCTGAGGACACCTCCTCCATCCCCACACCATACCCTTAAGGTAATATGAGAATTCCATATCTGGTCCCTCTCCTTACCCCATTTGGGTAACTGATATTTAGATGCTACATGAGTCCTCTTCCCTCTTTCTTTCTTAATGTAGCTTTTCCAGGCAGACCTTCACGTGAAGGCATCTTTGAGTGTCTTTTCCAGCCCACACCTCCATTCTTCACAGTCTGAGTCTTCTCTCCAGCTCACAGAACTGCCCTTGGTGATGGCATTATTATGTGTCAGATTAAGGGCAGACGATGTCACTGATATATCAAGGGAAAAAAATTCATCTCTACTTTCAAGGAACAAGAACCCTCTAAAAGCAAAGCCTGATCTTGAATTTTGAGACAGAATAGACTTAGAGCCCAGTGCTCATTGTTCTATAGTGGTGATTTCCCTAGAATATAATATTGGTTAATATAGTAGAGAATAACTTTGGTTTTTTAAATCCCCTTTTGTCCTCTTAGATAAAAATTATTTCATTTTCTCTGAGAAAACAATTTTCCCCCAAGTAGCGATTAAATTGTTTTACCCTTGAGGAGGAAAAAATAATTTCATATTCTGTTAATATTTATATTAAAGTCAGACTTTGTTATGTAAATTGTAGCTAATTCAGGCACTTGGGTCTAGAGGCAGAGTTTTCAGTCAAGTTGCAGTGATTTTTTCTTGATGTGGGAAACTAGTGTTTCTTTTTCTCTCTTCAGAAGCTTGTATGACCAGTGTTTCTTTGTGGGAGGATCAGCAGTCAAGTCTTTTGCAGGGTCTCGCTGCCACACTGTACTGAACACCTTAAATGCCATTTCCTATGATCCCACCCTTAACACTTCCTACTCCATGTTTCCCAGATCATCTCAGGTGCTCCCTAAGTTGCACACAGTGTGCATTCACAGTCATCAAACCCATGAACCTTGGCAAACCATCAAAACCAAATTAGTGGAAAATGCAGAAAACTGATGAATAGAAAACAATGTCCAGTCCAATGAACCAATTCATTTATCATGTATTTGCTTGCCTTTCTGCCTTCATTGGGCTTCCCTTGTGGCTCAGCTGGTGAAGAATCTGCCTGCAATGCAGGAGACCTGGGTTCGATCCCTGGTTTGGAAAAATTCCCTGGAGAAGGGAAAGGCTACTCACCTCAGTATTCTGGTCTATACTTTAGACTCACATGGGTTGGTATGAAACCTTCTTTGTGCAAAGACCAGCCTGACTTCTTTTACTTTTCTGCAGGAGAGGTCAGGGTTTGTATAGGTGATACTTAAGCCGAAAGAGCAGAGGCAGTGGGTCATGATCAGAGGTGGCACCTGGGGAGCTGGGGACTTAGCAGACCAGAACCATCCTGTAGAACCTAGCCTGAGTTCTGAGGTCCCAGGTCTCAGGGCTCATTTCTCTACCAGACAAAATCAGTGATCTAGTCCCTGAGAAGCAGCTCCTGGTGGTGGTGCTGCCAAGCTAGACAACACTGGCTTATTTTATTTTTAGTTTTAGAGCTCCTGGTGGGGAGTTCAACTCAAGAATGTGAATGCTGCGCACAAGGGCAGTTCCCACTGTCTGGGCAGCAAATGCAAAGTAGGAAAAAGAGGCAAGTTGTCCTCTCTGTCTCTCAGCCACCTGTGGGGTTCTCTGTGGACCCCCAGAGACTGAAGGGACTCTGCAATTGACAAGGTTCAAGAATGTGAATGCTGCGCACAAGGGCAGTTCCCACTGTCTGGGCAGCAAATGCAAAGTAGGAAAAAGAGGCAAGTTGTCCTCTCTGTCTCTCAGCCACCTGTGGGGTTCTCTGTGGACCCCCAGAGACTGAAGGGACTCTGCAATTGACAAGGTCTGCCCTCAAGTCATAAACCCATCTGTAAAGCCTTGAAAACTTTACAAGTTCTTTTTATAAGACACACCAGCACATACAGAATACTCTCTTCTCCTTTAAGTCTGTTCTTACCATTCAGGTTTCTCCAGGGAAGTGGGAAGTCATATTCTATAGATACCCAAACTAAATCTCAAATGCTCAGTTTTTTGTTCATCTGTGTTAATTATTTTGTATTGTCTGTGACTGACTATACAACCTGAAGTTATGGCCTACAAACTTAACCACATTAGCTTTGCTAAAGACATTTGGCATAATGTAAGTTTCAATTAATTTTTATAGGCTTCTTTCCTAACCTCCAAACCAACTCTGTAAGCTTCACACATGGACTTTCCTGAGGGGAACACACACATACTGGTTTCTCTCAAGTTTTTGCTGAGACTTTTTTGCTTCCTACTTGACTGATGAAGTCAGCTTTCTCCCAGTGTTTCTCAACTTCTTTATGGGGGTCACAGAACCACTCTAGATTGTTCACTAGGAATGCTCTATCTTGTCTGTCTTAATCACTTTGTGTTATGGTCTGAGATCCAAGTAACTGAGAGTTTGGGAAAAAACCTCTTTGGAGGATTTGATGTAACACAAGTGGAATTTCTCAGGACAAGCTGCCTGGGAAAATCAGACTTGGATTGTCCGCAGTTACTCTAAATCTCCAGACTATCAGAAGCACACCATTACAAGGTTATCTACTTTTCCTGAACCATAGTAGGCTGGTTGTTGGGCAACCCTGCTCCTAGATATTACTTTCTGTTCTGCAATTATTCGTGTCACTTCACTCCCAAGTCACATTTACTGTCCCATGCCACATGAGGAACTCCTTGGGTAAGAATATTCTACTGTCATAAGATTTTGCTGATTCTCATTGAATGTATATCATATGGATCTCATTCACTCACACTTCCCACCAGCATCCCCCTTTTAAATTAAAGTTTTGTCATCTCCCCTGAGGACACCTCCTCCATCCCCACACCATACCCTTAAGGTAATATGAGAATTCCATATCTGGTCCCTCTCCTTACCCCATTTGGGTAACTGATATTTAGATGCTACATGAGTCCTCTTCCCTCTTTCTTTCTTAATGTAGCTTTTCCAGGCAGACCTTCACGTGAAGGCATCTTTGAGTGTCTTTTCCAGCCCACACCTCCATTCTTCACAGTCTGAGTCTTCTCTCCAGCTCACAGAACTGCCCTTGGTGATGGCATTATTATGTGTCAGATTAAGGGCAGACGATGTCACTGATATATCAAGGGAAAAAAATTCATCTCTACTTTCAAGGAACAAGAACCCTCTAAAAGCAAAGCCTGATCTTGAATTTTGAGACAGAATAGACTTAGAGTCCAGTGCTCATTGTTCTATAGTGGTGATTTCCCTAGAATATAATATTGGTTAATANCTTTCTTATCTCTTCTTGCTATTCTTTGGAACTCTTTTGTTTTTTCTTTTGGACTGTGGTGTTGGAGAAGACTCTTGAGAGTCCCTTGGACTGCAAGGAGATCCAAACAGTCCATTCTGAAGGAGATCAGCCCTGGAATTTCTTTGGAGGGAATGATGCTGAAGCTGAAACTCCAGTACTTTGGCCACCTCATGTGAAGAGTTGACTCATTGGAAAAGACTGATGCTGGGAGGGATTGGGGGCAGGAGGAGAAGGGGACAACTGAGGATGAGATGGCTGGATGGCATCACGGACTCGATGGACGTGATTCTGAGTGAACTCCGAGAGATGGTGATGAATAGGGAGGCCTGGCGTGCTGCACTTCATGGGGTCGCAAAGAGTTGGACACGACTGAGCGACTGAACTGAACTGAACTGAACTGAATACTGTATTAGTGTTTTTCTTTCTGGCTTACTTCATTCTGTATGGCTCCAGTTTCATCCACCTCAGTAGAACTGATTCAAATGTATTGTTTTTAATGGCTGAATAATACTCCATTGTGCATATGTACCACAGCTTTCTTATCCATTCATCTGCTGATGGACATCTAGGTTGCTTCCATGTTCTGGCTATTATAAACAGTGCTGCGATGAACATTGGGGTACACATGTCTCTTTCAATTCTGGTTTCCTCAGTGTGTATGCCCAGCAGTGGGATTGCTGGGTCATGAGGCAGTTCTATTTCCAGTTTTTTAAGGCATCTCCACCCTGTTCTCCATAGTGGCTGTACTAGTTTGCATTCCCACCAACAGTGTAAGAGGGTTCCCTTTTAACTAGAGCTTGTAGAGAGCTTTTCAGGGACCAAGAAATCTTTTAGCCATCTTTTCCTTTAGATTTCACATTATTCCTGTGAAGGAGGTTCTGTCTTTATAGCGAGCAAGTTGAGATTCAGAGTAAATAACTTCTCCATGTTCCCAAATTAGTCAGTCCGTCTGTAAAATATATCAGAAAATAAACCTCTTATTCATTAAATTTTAAAATTGCCATACTGTGGAAGATCATATTATAAGATTAATCAGTGTTACACATATCATATTAGGGTTTTCCAGAGAAAGAGAACCAATAGGATGTGCTTGTGTATGCAATACAAATACATGTACATGTGTGTGTGTGTGAAGAGAGATGATTTATTATAAGGAATTGGCTTTCACCATTATGGAGGCTGAGAAATTCCAACACATGCAGTTGACAATGGTAGAGTGCAAAGCAGACATGTCATTCTAGTTTGTGTCTGAAAGCCTGAGAATCAGGAGAGCTGATTGTAGACATCCTCTTCCAAGAGCCAGCAGGCTTGAGACCCAAAAAGAGCCCGTGTTTCAGTGTAAATCTGAAAACCAGAGCCCCAGCTCCAAGCAGTCAAGCAGGATGAGTTCTGTCTTACTCACTATTTTTATTCTATGCATGCTTTAAATAGACTGGATGATCTCACTCACGTTAGGGAGAACAATCGGCTTTACTCAGCCTACAAATTCAATGTTCATTTCATCCTCAGAATGCCCAGAATAACATACAACCAAATGTCTGGACACTCCATGGCCAGTCAAGCTGACGTGTAACATTAACCATCACACCCGTGGTATATGATTCTTTGGCAGTCAGCATTGGTGTTCGTTGACTACCTACCCTGTGCTCAGCCAGGCAATGGAAAAGATGGAAGCAGAGAAAATCAGACCATGTCTGTCCTGGAGGGACTGGACCAGACAGGGCTAATCTCAACATCAATGTTCTTCAGGCCTCTAGAGCTGTGCTGTCCCCTAGAATTAGCAGGTGAGCCACAAACATGAACCATGAGTATAATTTTAGATTTTCTAGCAGCCATACATTTAAAATATAAACTTTAAAAGTATGTTTTCTTTTACTCAGGATTCTAAAATGTATTATAATGTGCAATCACATAAAAATTATTAATGAAATATTTTACACTCTATTTTTTGAATCTGGTCTCTGAACAGTGTGTACTTTGCCACTACAGCACATCTCAGTTCCAGCAAGCCAGAATCTATGTACTGTGTAGCCACACATGATGAGGAGCTGCTGAATAGGCAGTGAATCCACAGAGTTCACTAGGAATGCTCTATCTTGTCTGTCTTAATCACTTTGTGTTATGGTCTGAGATCCAAGTAACTGAGAGTTTGGGGAAAAAAACCTGTTTGGAGGATTTGATGTAACACAAGTGGAATTTCTCAGGACAAGCTGCCTGGGAAAATCAGACTTGGATTGTCCACAGTTACTCTAAATCTACAGACTATCAGAAGCACACCATTACAAGGTTATCTACTTTTCCTGAACCAGCGTAGGCTGGTTGTTGGGCAACTCTGCTCCTAGATATTATTTTCTGTTCTGCAATTATTCATGTCACTTCACTCCCAAGTCACATTTACTGTCCCATGCCACATGAGGAACTCCTTGGGTAAGAATATTCTACTATCATAAGATTTTGCTGATTCTCATTGAATGTATATCATATGGATCCCACTCACTCACACTTCCCACCAGCATCCCCCTTTTAAATAAAAGTTTTGTCATCTCCCCTGAGGACACCTCCTCCATCCCCACACCATACCCCTAAGGTAATATGAGAATTCCATTTCTGGTCCCTCTCCTTGCCCCATTTGGGTAACTGATATTTAGATGCTACATGAGTCCTCTTCCCTCTTTCTTTCTTAATGTGGCTTTCCCAGGCAGACCTTCACATGAAGGCATCTTTGAGTCTCTTTTCCAGCCCACACCTCCATTCTTCACAGTCTGAGTCTTCTCTCCAGCTCACAGAACTGCCCTTGGTGATGGCTTTATTATGTGCCAGATTAAGGGCAGACGATGTCACTGATATATCAAGGGAAAAAAATTCATCTCTACTTTCAAGGAACAAGAACCCTCTAAAAGCAAAGCCTGATCTTGAATTTTGAGACAGAATAGACTTAGAGNTTATTTTAATAACAGTGAAAGTAATAATTCTTATTATTTAATCAGTCTGGATTCAGAATTCAGAGGAATATCCAAATATTAATTACCTAAAAAAAAATAGTAGAAATGAGGGTTAGTCTTAGACTTTTCCATAATAGCACATACAGAAGTTATTACTATTTTTTGGTTAATTTTGATTCACATTCCCCCCTGGGTAACTATAAGTTGTTCATAAGAAACATGTTAATCAATCAGGAATTAAATGGCTCTTCCTTGTTCTTAATATTTTGAGAGCTTTTGCTGTATTAAAAGTGTCTGATCTAGATAGTTTTACCTTGCAACTTATTTTTTAATTCTGTTGAGACAGAAAACAATTTATAGTAATTGTTGGTTATATGAAGGGTCATAATAAGCAATCATATGAGTTCTTATTCAAATTGCAAGCTGCTTGTATTGTCTCATAACTTTAAACAAATCAGCCTGTGCAGAGCCATTTGCTCTAGCTATATAATATGTTGAAAATATGGATAATAACCCTTATATTTACATCAAATTTTGGCCTTGGAGACAAGAATATAATAACATATTATAAAATGGATTTATATGGTATCTTATCATAATTCTCTGGTCTTATTAATACATTTGAAACCACTAATACAAAAACTGCTTATGTGTATGAAGCTGAAGCATAATGGGAGTCATTAAGTTACATTCACAAATGTTGTATATGTTTCATGTTTTACTCCCATTATTTAAGGTTGACAATTTATGTTTGCTAGATCTGATAAGCCTATACTCAGAACACTTTGTAACAGGTTTACTATTAAATAAATTTCATAGACAGTGTAAAAACTTAAGAATGCAGAAAAACACAAAGTAGGAAATTCAAAGTACCAATATTCCTATCCCCAGGGTCTCTATATAAGAGGGATTCCTCTCCATAGGGAAGTTTAACATCTATCGTTATAGCAGGAATTTTTAATTTCAGTCATCTATCATGTTTTATGCTTCCTCCTTTTCATATCAATATGACCATCCTTGCTAATTCCTGTTTTTAAAAAAATATAGACTACTTTCTGTAAGGAATATATGATGTATAAAACCACTTTATTTAAACTCAAATATAGCATATTGAATAGGAGTTTGGACTTTGAGTCACCACTTTTTCCAGAATTGGCCATGTCACTTTCATTCTGTGTGAAGTTGTATCTCCCTTTTTTTTAAATCAACTTTATCTCCTATAAAATGGGGGAAATTGTCATACCACTGTCATAAAGAAGAACAGTTATCTAAATGGGGAATGTATGAATAAATATATGTGAAGTTCTTAGTGCAATATCTGGTATTTAATAAATAACTATTATGCCAGCTGTTACTGGGAATGTTGGTGGTGTTTTTGAATAAAAACCTTTTTTTTTCTGATTGTAAGTTTTTTTATAATGCTTATTCATAAGCAGCATTTACATGTGCTAATTAGGGAGGGAAAATACCTTCTCTTAAATAGTAGTTTCCTCCCATTTTTTCAGTAAGTTCAGTTGCTCAGTCGTGTCTGACTCTTTGCGACCCCATGGACTACAGCATGCCAGGCCTCTCTGTCCATCACCAACTCCTGGAGCTTACTCAAACTCATGTCCATTGAGTCAGTGATGCCATCCAACCATCTCATTCTCTGTCATCCCCTTCTCCTCCTGCCTTCAATCTTTCCCAGGATCACTGTCTTTTCCAATGAGTCAGTTCTTCGCATCAGGTGGCCAAAATATTGGACCTTCAGCTTCAGTATCAGTCCTTCCAAAGAATATTCAGGACTGATTTCCTTTAGGATTGACTGGTTTGATCTCCTCGCAGTCCAAGAGACTCTCAAGAGTCTTCTCCAACACCGTAGTTAAAAAGCATCAATTCTGCAGTGCTCAGCTTTCCTTATAGTCCAACTCTCACATGCATACATGATTATTGGAAAAACCATGTCAGCAAAGTCACATCTCTGCTTTTTACTATACTGTTTAGGTTGGTCATAGCTTTTCTTCAAAGGAGCAAGCATCTTTTAATTTCATGGCTGCAGTCACCATCTGCAATGGAGCAGAGAAAATTGGAGCTCTGCTCTTGGAGCCCAAGAAAATAAGTTTCTCATTGTTTCCCCATCTATTTGCCATAAAGTGATGAGACCAGATGCCATGATCTTGGTTTATTCAGTGTTGAGTATTAAACCAACTTTTTCACTCTCCTCTTTCACTTTCATCAAGAGGCTCTTTAGTTCTTCACTTTCTGTCATAAGGGTGGTATCATCTGCGTATCTGAGGTTATTGATATTTCTCCCAGCAATCTTGATTCCAGCTTGTGCTTCATCTAGCCTGGCATTTCACATGATGTATTCTTCATATAAGTTAAATAAGCAGAATGACAATGCACAGCCTTGACATACCCCTTTCCCATTCTTTATCTACCGTCAATAGTTTACAGTGTTAGACTTTTCTATAGTTATAAATATATAGAGAGAGACACATGTGAAAGTGAAATTCTCTCAGTTGTGTCTGACTCTTTGTACCCCATGGACTATACTGTCCATGGAATTCTCCAGGCCAGAATACTAGAGTGGATGGCCTTTCCCTTATCCAGAGGATCTTCCTGACCCAGGGATCGAACCCAGGTCTCTTGCATTGCAGGAAGAATTTTTTACCAGCTGAACTGTCAGGGAAGCCCAAGAATACTGGAGTGGGTAGCCTATCCCTTCTTCAGCGGGTCTTCACACCCCAGGAATCAAACGGATTTCCTACATTGCAGGCAGATTCTTTACCAACTGAGCTATCAGGGAATTTGTATATATGCAAATCCACAAAATTTGTATAGATAATTTTAAAGAAATTATACTAAATGTTATGTTTTATAGAATCATGAATTTTTCACTTGATAAATGCCAGAAACCTTTCCATGTCAATGTGAGTAAACATTCTCTTCATAAAGGTTTTATACATTTTTTCCTATAATTTAAAAATTCATTTGTATCCTAAAGTTTTATTACTGTTATGAAGGAAAGCTATTAATTTTGGTATTTTTATCTTATAACAGGTTCCCTTACTGAATTTTCCTATGTGTTTTCTTAGTTTTATTCAATTTATTCTTTAGATTTTCTAGGTAGACATCATATCAAGAGTAAAAAATTTAACTATGTCTTATTCTAATACTTTTCATCCCTTTTTCTTTACTGCATTGGCCAAAATTGCCATTATATGTTGAATAACTATAAATGCTATCTTCCTTATTTAACTCTTGCCTTTGCTAAGAATGCTCTTTTCATTTAAATGAAAAATTTGTTTACTGAAACCTTAGAATCATTCTTGGTTTCTATCTTTCATAATTTGCATTCAATCTGTTAACAAATTCAGCTGGAAATACCCTCAAAATATATGCTCCAGTTACTTTTAAATATCTCCACTACTACTTTGTAGGTCAAGTCACCATAATGTTTTGCCTGGCACTGCAGTAACTTGGTAAGAGTTCTGCATGTATCCACCTTTTTTTCTTTATAATCTGTTGTTCTTAAACAGAATGATCTTTTTCAGATGTAAAGCTAGTCTTGTCAATGCCATGGTTAAGTTTCCAGGCATTGTAATCATATTAGAATAAATTCCAAATTTCTGCAAAGTTTCTACAGTTTCTGATTTATCCTTGACAACCTCTTCCAGGTTTATTTCCTAAAACTCTTATTTGTTCCCATGCTGTTCTCAATCTTGCTATACTGGTCTTCCTGTTGTTCCTCAAACACACCAACAAGGCTTCTGCCTCCAATCCCTTGAATTTCCCTCTTTATGGAATATTCTATACCCTGATATTCCTGTACTTCATTCCTCACTTTGTATGTACAGACCCATACTCCTCCAGTTCAGTTCAGTCACTCAGTCATGTTCTACTCTTTGCGACCCCATGGACTGGAGCATGCCAGGCCTCCCTGTCTATCACCAACTCCCAGAGTTTACTCAAAATCACATCCATCACATTGGTGATGCCATCCAACCATCTGATTCTCTGTCATCCCCTCCTCCTTCTGCCTTCAATCTTTCCCAGAATCAGGGTCTTTCCAAGGAGGCAGTTCTTTGCATCAGGTGGCCAAAGTATTGGAGTTTCAGCTTCAACATCAGTCCTTCCAATGAACACCCAGGACTGATCTCTTCTAGGATGGACTGGTTGGATCTCCTTGCAGTCCAAGGGACTCTCAAGAGTTCTCCAACACTACAGTTCAAAAGCATCAATTCTTCAGTGCTCAGCTTTCTTTATAGTCCAACTCTCACATCCATACATGACCACAGGAAAAACCATAGCTTTGACTAGATGGACTATCGTTGGTTAAGTAATGTCTCTGCTTTTCAATATGCTATCTAGGTTGGTCACAACTTTCCTTCCAAAGAGTAAGCATCTTCCAATTTCATGGCTTCGGTCATCATCTGCAGTGATTTTTGGAGCCCAGAAAAATAAAGTCTCTCGCTGTTTCCTTTGTTTCTCCATCTATTTGCCATGAAGTGATGGGACCAGATGCCATGATCCTTAATTTTCTGAATGTTGAGCTTTAAGCCAAATTTTTAACTCTCCTCTTTCACTTTCATCAAGAGGCTCTTTAGTTCTTTCTGCCATAAGGGTAGTGTCACCTGTATATCTGAGGTTATTGATATTTCTCCCAACAATCTTGATTCCAGCTTGTGCTTCATCCAGCCCAGCATTTCTCATGATGTACTCTGCATATAAGTTAAATAAGCAGGGTGACAATATACAACCTTGACATACTCCTTTCGTGATTTGGAACCAGTCTGTTGTTCCATGTCTAGTTCTAATTGCTGCTTCTTGACCTACATACAGATTTCTCAAGAGGCAGGTCAGGTGGTCTGGTATTCCCATCTCTTTAAGAATTTTCCACAGATTGTGGTGATCCCCACAGTCCATGCTCCTTAGAGCAACATTTTCTAGCCACCTTACCTGCAGGTGCATCTCTTTCACTATAGTCTTTGTCCTTTTGCTCAGGTTTTGTCTTCCTAACAATTAAAAACACTTGACATTATATTATACAGTAGCTTGTTTGTTTATTGTCGTTTCTTTGTAAGGATATAAACTCTGTGGAAGTCTGTCTTTATTTTGTATATTGCTTTGTCTTCCCTGGTTATAACAGTGCCTAGGCCCCTGCTTATTTAACTTATATGCAGAGTACATCATGAGAAACTCTGGACTGGAAGAAGCACAAGCTGGAATCAAGATTGCCAGGAGAAATATCAATACCCTCATATATGCAGATGACACCACCCTTATGGCAGAAAGTGAAGAGGAACTAAAAAGC